>OZ018321.1:155021905-155566905 GCA_963969495.1 Ceratothoa steindachneri | reverse complement strand
TTCGAAATCTTTAAAGCGCAAGGAGAATCCTTGGGACTTTCTGGAAAAGAACTAATTGTGTACGTTCAAGAGGAGCAAAGAACAGAAAGAGAAAGAGAAATCCAACGAGAAGAAAGAGAAAGAGAAATCCAACGAGAAGAAAGAGAAATCCAACGAGAAGAAAGAGAAAGAAAAATCCAACGAGAAGAAAAAGAAAAAGAAAGAGAGGAACGGAAAAGACAAGCTGACCTTCACCATCAGATTGAAATAGCTCGTGTTGAAGCAGAAATACAGTCATCCAGTTCACGTTCTGAAGCCCCCCCCCCCCCCAATCTCCCACTAAAGCTCCCCAATTTCAAGGACGGAGAAGATTTCGGAGCATTTTTAGCCCACTTCGAAAAGATCCTCGAAATCAATAACATGGATCTGGAGGTTGAAGGTGTAGTCAGATTACTTCCCTTGTTAAATTGTAAATTGCGTGAAATTTTTATATCTCTACCATCTGAATGTACAATTAACTACAACACCTTAAAAGCTGAGTTATTGGCCGCTCATAATATGACTCCCGATTTCTACCGCCAAGAATTTCGAGGAGGTCATATTAAACCCGGACAGACGTTCCGTCAATTCGGATACATTCTTCATAGAAATTTTAAATTTTGGTTAGAATCCTCAGAGGTTGATCCTAACTACGAGTCCTTAACAGACTTCGTGTTGCGGGATCAATTTTTGGCGTCTCTCCCGACGGAGATCCGCGTATTCGTCAAGGATCGTCGGTGCCAGACCTTTAAAGAATGTACCGAAGAAGCAGATGTCTATGACACCAGCCATAATTTATACCCAAAGGAGAATCGAACTTCTCACCAATCCCCCTACAAGGAAAGAAGGAACGATTCGCGCCCCTTTACCGGAAAGCCGACGAAGTTTCCGTAAATCCCCAAAACTTCATTCCCCAAAACCAACAACGGGACTCCAAACCTCCCGTTAAGATTTCTCCTCCATCTCTCGTCCCGAAGCGACCAATCATATGCTTCACCTGTGGTGTAGAAAACCACATGAGCTGGAGTTGCCCCCAAAATTCTAGGCTTAAAAGCAGACCAGCCCACCAAGTTCACCAGATTAATGCCACCCCGGCTCCCCCGGTGGTGCAGACCCAAGCAGCAACTTCTCCCCCTCCGTCAGGCCACCAGGTAAATTTTATTTTTTATAAAAGTTTATCGGGAACTTTTAAATTTGAGGAGGGCAGCGTGAACGGCTGCTGAGTATCGACTCTCGTCAGGGACATAGGATGTACGTGTTTCATCGTGTCCGACGAACTCCTCCCCCCAGTGGACCCTAACCACGAAAAATTTGAGGTGGTACATGACTACCTTGGGCGGGCGAACCAATTCCCCGTCGTTAGATGTTACCTGCAGTGTCAATATTATGATGGCTGGGCTGAAGTCATTTCAGCACCCATACAATTCTGTTCCGTACTTATAGGACAGAGCCTCCAAGTAAGTCCCGACCCTGTGTCTCAGGCCGCCCTTCCTCGAGGCCGAGCTAAGAAAGAAGCCCAGGAGCCCGTCCCCCTCAGAACCCCAGGAGCCCGTCCCCCTCAGAACCCCGATACCGTCCGAATTCTCGGAGATCCTTAGCCAGGACCTTAGGACGGCAAAAAAAAGAGTGTGAATTACTATCACCCTTCGGTGATAAGGCCCAAGACAAGGACACGGAGACTGTCCGTGGACCCCAAGAAAAAAACTACCCCCAACGCGCCCATGGAGATACCTTCGTAGCACTGGACGAAACATCGGCGCTTGAAGAGGATTACCCCGCGGAGTCCCTTAAGGTAATACAGACAGTGTGCATCTAACTTGATGCCGATTACCCTCTTCCTTCCCTACCAGGCGAGTCTTTTGAACCCTCTGACCTGGATATTGACGCACAGCTGACACCACATCAAAAGAGTCAGCTACAAGAACTATTTGAATGGAGTCACCATTTAATCACCCTATTAGCTCTTTTCGAGCGACTGCGCGAAAATAGCCTCATCATTGGCCACAGCAAATGCAATTTTGCCCACGAAACCATAAAATACTTGGGTTTCAAAATAGGACAAAGCCAGTTAGGTCCCCCAGAGGACAAGATTAAGGCAATCGCCGACATACCCCCCCCCCCCCCGAATACTAAGAAGCAATTAAGATCGTTCCTAGGATCAGCTTCTTACTATCGGCGATTTGTTCTGAATTTCGCTGCAATTGCGGCGCCCCTCAGCCCCCTTTTAAAAAAGAATTCCCCCGATCGTCTACGTTGGAATGATGTCGCTGTTTCTCATTTTAATCAGCTCAAGAGTAAGCTCATTTCTGCCCCCATTATAAAGTTGTCCAACCCGGAAAAATCCTTTGGGATTAAGACCGACGCGAGCAACGAGGGCATTGGAGGTGTACTCCTTCAATACGAGGATGAAGGAACGAGGCATCCAGTTGCATATGCTAGTTGCCAATTATTACAACGCGAAAAGAGATATGCCACTATAGAGAAGGAAGCTCTATCAATTATCTGGGTTATAGACAAATTCAAAATGTACTTGACAAGAAAAGAATTTCAGATAGGAACCGACCACCGTCCGTTAGCCTATATTAGGAATGTGCGACACTCCAACGGCCGAATCATGCGCTGGAGTTTACTCTTGCAAGAGTATCAATTTAAAATAAATTATATAAAAGGTTCCGATAACCAGGTCGCTGACGCACTCAGTAGGAATGCGTTACCGAATAGCGTAGAGTAATTGTATTGGTAGGATTAGGATCTCTATGTATGTAAATACTGTCTCGTACGACTTAAATTAAATTCTTTTGTAAGATAATTAGTTAAGGATATGTCTGAATTTTGTAACGCTCAATGCTTATTTTTTTTCTTGTATGTATATATATTTGTACCAATTAAATTACGTATAAATTATTTTGTCCCATATGTACTAATTTTATATCATTTCATTGTTCCATGCCCCTTTTTTTTATTAAATTTGTATTAAAGGTTATTTTCCCCTGTAATCAAAAGATCAAAATAATCATATGTATTGAGGTAATACTAGTTAGGTGCAGGAAGGTACGGTTGGTACAAAAAAAACGAGTTCCCCACAACGGAGCTCTATCGTTGTCCCTTCTCTCTTTTTTTTTTCGAAGTGACAACTTTTCCCTGAATGGAGGGGTGTGATAGAACGGGTTGAGGCCGCTTAATTTCAACCACTATCACATGTTATTTAAAACCACGATGCTACCCACGTGCATCTTCGCTTTGAAGCCTGGGGCCTTATCGCAGCCACCTGAGTCAATGTTTAAACAAGGAGGTTTATCTTTCCCCTTCGCCATATGCGCCGACATCACCAGATTGAGTAAGGCTTATGGGCAGATAAGGCATTGTTCTCAGGCTCGGTTGTGCATTCCCTCGAAGCCCCCACTCCATTGTCTCCGCAACGCCAAGGGGTGTCCCGACTATTTATTTGGAAACTTTACCACTAAGATCAGATTGGAGATCCAGATTTTCATCGTGAAACATCCTTACGCTCCACTCTCACCTTGTGCGCCAAGGGACCTCGACCTCGAGATTCACCACCACTTGTCCAGAAGAAGGACAATATCCCTTGAGTGCCAAGGTTCGAGCCTTCGTGACGCTAAGTCCACAAGGCTTTCCCTGTTGTTCAGAAAGAGAACAACGTTAGAACAGCCATTGTTCTTTCGAGGCCGTAGACAAGAAACGGTTCCACCTCCCCCCCTGTTATTCAGAAGAGAACAACGTACAACAGCCATTGTTCTTTTGAGCTCGTTGATAAGAAACGGTTCTCACCCTTTTCCCTGTTGTTCAGAAAGAGAACAACGTTAGAACAGCCATTGTTCTTTCGAGCCCGTTTACAAGAAACGGTTCTCGCCCCCCCCTCCCTGTTCCCTGTTGTTCAGAAGAGAACAACGTAGAACAGCCATTGTTCTTCCAGCCCGTTCGCCAAGAAACGGTTCTCACCCTTCGTCCTTGTTGTTCAAAAGAGAACAACATTAGAACAGCCATTGTTCTCGAGCCCGTAGACAAGAGACGCCCCCCCCCCTCCCTGTGTTCAGAAGAGAAACAACGTCGAACAGCTATTGTTCTTCAAGATGTTCGTCAAGAAACGGTTCTCCTTTCCAAGCCGACACGTCAGGATCATTTAATTACCCCCCTTCGGCTGGAATTCGCCAGTGGACCCAAGATTCCTTCACGTCACCTTCCTCTGCACAACAAGTATAATTACGTAAGCTGAACGTTACCTTTGAGTATTTAACCCTTTTGTCAATTCTATCCTGTGCTTTAAATGGTTTAGCGAACCATCCCATCCCTTTGATTTATATTTGTTTTACCTTTTTAAATCTCTTAATCCTCGGATTAGCTAGATTCCCCACGACCCTTCCATTCTCTGTTTATGTCAATATTTTCCGTTTTGTGTGTTGTTGATAGTTTTTATTAATAAAACTCTATTTTATTAATGATAGCAATATTATTATCCTTGAGCTCAGTTCCACTTCTTAAGCATATCGAAGATACTTAATATCGGCCAGCCTAGACATCCACGCACTCTAAAGATAATTAAATAAGTTCCCTCAACGAATAGTTATATATGGTATATCGTCGAGAGTCCCTTCTACGACATATATATATATATATATATATATATATATATATATATATATATATATATATATATATATATATATATATATATATATATATATATATATATAATTGAATGGAGGATATCACATTCACGTGATGTATATCAGTGGAAGATAATGGTAAACCACAATATTTGAATCAAGATTTTATTTATAACTCTCGGACTAGTTTCGGCAACATGCCATTTTCAACTACTAATGAAGACGCGAGACAAGGCACACCCTAAAGAAAATGAAACAGCAGGAAACAATCTGGAAAACAATATACTCGAATAAATCTGGCGTGAATGACAAGCTAAAAAAATAAAATGGGGCCGGAAATAAATTGTAGAGTTGCTAATCCCCAAGAGTCATTGCATCCGGGGGCTTATAGATACAATTGGCCACTCTATTCATTATATATGTGTTAAATTTGTATTGCTCTTCAGATAAATTGAAACTGTCAACTTTTTTAATGATGATGGATTCGGCAATTCTTCTTTCTATATAATTGTTTGATTTATAAATGATTTTTGCATGGTTAAAATCAATTCTATGGTCGTGCTTTTACATGTGCGTAAAGAGACTTGAAGAGTTCGTACACCTTCTGATATCAGCTAAATGTTCTTTCATCCTCTTATTAAAGTGGCCTGACTCTCTGATGTATGTTAATTTGCAATTATAGCATGGTATACTGTAAACTCCAACATCGAGATTGATCGGGCGCAGTCTAGTAAGGGATTTTCGAATGGTATTGGAATATTTAAATGTAATATTTATGTTATTTCTCTTGGCATATGATTTTAGAGGAGCCAAAGCTGGAGCATATGGGAAACTAATACATTTTTTAAAATCATCCCTTCATGCTGTGGAGGTGGCATAGAAGTTTTTTCGTCTTTGGTATGGCATCTATTTATGAGGTGAATCGGATATTTAAGCATTTGGATTTTTAGGTTTTCGTTAAACTAAGCACTGAATATAATTATTTAAACGGTGGATATTTACGTCTAGAAACGGTAGAGAATTATTCTGTTCCATTCTACTTTGAATTTTATCGATATGTATAACGAATTCAGGTTGTTGAAAAATTCATTGAAATTGTTGTTGTCTATGGGCCAACAACAATTTCAAGAAGTATTTTGTATAAGCTAACGTTTAACTTCAACAGAAAACGGAGGAAATGTGAACATGTGGATCTTCGCCCGTTCTATATTTTTTCTTTACTAGAACAACACTTGCGGGACATACATAGATCACGGTTCTGGTGCGAAGAATATCCGCAATAATATCATTTTTTTATGTTTTAGAAGTGAAAGAGCTGCAGCACATTCGAATCCTCAAGATTAGGATTAGTCGACTTCTGCGTTCAGCTCATACGATTCTACTGAAGCTATATGACCAGAAGTGAATGATGCATAGGCCTACGAATCCCTTGTGCCAATCTCTAACGCTCTCTCTTGATCAACAGCCGAAGATAATGTAAGAGTTTTGTTTTCTAAAAGTCTCGTTCGGATTTTGATGATGAAAGTCTAGTAATAAAGGCATATCGAATATATTCGTTTCTATACGTTTCAGCATTCACAGCCTTGCAATTACAATCCAAACCTAGTGTCTGAAGAGCACGTACATATTCCTGAATCGTTTTACCATCTGATTGTTTACAACCCCACGACCCCATTCGCAGGTTGAATGAAGGTGCTTTTGAAAGCAGCAAGAGCATCATCGAAAGTAGTAAACTCGGAAATTAACTCGAAATTTTCTGGAGAAACTGAATTGGCTAGGAGCTCTTAAAGCGGTTTGTGTGCTTGGCACCAAGCAGGTTACGGTTTTCATCGATCGACTGAAACCCGCTTATATAGAGGCCGTTCACCTGGAATAATCACTATCTTCTCCTTGCAATATTAGCGATCCAGTGGTCACTCATACAACTCTTACTCCCAACCCTCTCCTTTCCAAACATCCTACTCCGATTCCAAATCCTCCTTCAACCATTTCTACACCCCTGATTTTTCCTCCCAATTGTTACTGCCTCTCCTTTTGTTGCAGGAGCCCTCGGCAGCAGCAGGAAGAGACCCTACCAACGCACATCCCCGGACTGATACCTTTCGGGGAGGTACAGAACGGATGACAAATGCCCCGCCTGCCCTCGCTCGCGACAGTCTTTCGCCTCTATGTAGTGGCACTGCCAATCATTCGGCCCGCAATCTGTTTCAGCCACAAGGCACAGTGACACGTTCTGGACGCCTTGTAAGGAGACCTCGCCGATATATGAACTAAATATCATTGTAAACATTTTTGGGGGTAGGGCGAGTTTCCCAGGGTGGTAAAAATACACACGCAAATATAGGCATATGTACATTTCACAAAGAAAGAATTAATATGTATAAGTGGCATAATGTTGGTTTCACAAACTTAGGAGTCCAGTTAGTAGAGGAACTGCTAATATTCCCAGAGCAAATATTAGCTACATATTGCACATTTGAGGTGATATTAAGGGAAAATGCTAGTCTTCATACCACTAAAAGGTACTTACATTTATATAACGGTATATTCACTTTTTCTGCACCATAAAAATGTAAATTTTTCCTACAGGTTAATTTAAGTCAATTTATGCAATATTACTAAAAGTTGCTGCCAATACAATCATGCAAAACAAACAAACTCAATAAGCTACTCCTTAGGGAAAAGTCATCATGCTGTGGTTGCATGTGATCTCTTACTGGACATGGGTAATGAAGAGGTAGATAGTAGCCAGCATCCTAGATATAATTTTCACAAAGCTAACTATGTTGGAATGAAAAGAGAGTTAGCAGAAATTAACTGGATTGAACTCTTTAGAGAAAAGGAAGTTGAAGAAATGTATAAATTTCTAGTCAGGATATTATGTGATCTTATAGATAAGTATGTGCGAAAGATATTGTGTAAGGTTGGAAAAAGAAAAGCTAAGTGGATGACAAAAGAAGTGTTAAACCAAATTAGGGAGAAAGAAAGGGCATGGAAACGGCTTAAAGCTAGGAAGACACCAAGGAGAGCTGCAGAATACAGAAGGGTAAAAAACCTAACTACAAGTGGGATTAGACAGGCAAAAAAAGCTTTTATAAAGAAATTATGTAGGGACATAAAAGTAAACCCTAAGCATATCTGGAATTTTGTGAGGAGTCAAACCACAATAAAAGAAAAGGTACTTAAAGTGAGAAATCGAAATGGTGAAATAACCAAAACAGACTTAGACACTGCCAATGAAATGAATACAGCATTTCAAAGTGTGTTCATACAGGAGGATGTATTGAATATACCAGCATTTGATATTGGGTATTATGAGCCAGTAATTGAAGACATTGATGTGCATCTGTATGAGATTAAGGAACTACTGAAAAAAGCTAATGGTAATAAAACAAACGGTCCAGACGGAATTCATCCAAAGCTCTTGAGCGAATGTCACAATGAACTGGCCTTACCAGTTTTAATTATTATCAAGAAATCACTTGATTCAGGGATAGTACCGGCTCTTTGGATTCTTGGATCTTTGTGTCCAATCTATAAAAAAAGTGATATTCTTGACCCTCTAAATTACAGACCAGTATCCCTGACCTGTGTACTTTGTAAAATGTGTGAAAAACTGATAAGAAAAGTTGTAGTTAAGCATCTAGAAGATAATGAATTGATTTATAAACTTACTGACATATATGGAGACCTTGACAGTAGCACTGGATAATCAAATACCAGTTGATGTAAACTATCTCGACTGTAGGAAAGCGTTCGATACAGTGCCACATGAGAGACTATTAAGTAAGTTGGAGGCATATGGGATAAGAGGTAAAATTTTACATTGGATTAAGGCATTTTTAACTGAAAGGGAACAGTATGTGGACATAAGAGGGACCAAGTTTGATAAACTAAGGGCAACTTCAGGAGTACCACAGGGTTCCCTTTTGGGTCCTGTACTATTTTTTATTTACATGTCCAGTATTGATTTTTGCTGATGATGCAAAATTTTTTAAGGAAATTAGATCACAAGAAGACATTGAATCAATGCAGAGGGACTTGGAAAAACTTGAAAATTAGAGTGTTAAATGGTTGCTGGACTTTAATGCCGATAAATGTGTCACCATGCACATTGGTCACAGAAATCAACATAAAAAATATGATTTCAATAAAAAGCAACTCAAGGAATCGAATGTAGAAAAGGACTTAGGAGTTTATGTGTCAGCAGACCTAAAGCCTTCACACCATGTTCATGTGGTAGCAGAGAAAGCCAACCGGATGGTGGGGCTGATTAAGAGAAATTTTCCTGAAATTGATTGAGATACTTGTCATAGTTTATATTGTGCGCTTGTTAGGTCACACCTTGAATATGCTGTTCAGAGCTGATCATCGTACTACGAAAAGGACATACTTGGACTTGAAAAAATCCAAAGACGTATGACTAAGCTTGTTCCAGAATTGAGGGATCTTGAATACGGGGAAAGATGTGAGCGAATGGGTCTCACAACACTTGATAAGAGGAGACGAAGAGGTGATTTAATAGAAACTTATAAAATCCTAAATGGATTTGAGGATATTGACTATAAGCTCTTCTTCGAGTACACTCAGACCAACACACGTTCAAATACTTATAAACTAAAGAAAATAGGTTATTGGAGAACCTTAGCTAGAGCTAACTCCTTTAGTGTCAGAGTAGTTGATAGTTGGAATGCACTGACAGAAGAAGTCGTAAATGCAGCAACTATTGGCTTGTTCAAGTCAAGGTTGGACAATTGTGATTATTGATTGTTATTATTGATGTTATATATAAATAGCAAAATAAATTTTGATATATTTTTACATATTGATATGGAACTATATTTTAGTATTAAAAGGAGATTATATTCTAATGAATTTATTTTTGATTGAACAATTTAAATTTTGTATTAAGTGTTTTGTGCGTCTACTCATCGTTGGAGCCGAGATGGGAAATAGGTAAGCTTGAAATCATAACAAATTCCAAACTCATAATCATCATCATCACTAACTTTATAATTTAAGAAGGTTTTTTTTGAGTATTTGAACTTCACTAATAAATATTAAGTATCGAAATTTTGTGAAATTTTTAAAACCTAAAGAATTACAAATGGTGAACTTCAGAAAATTTACTTCTATATATCTTCTTCTATTATTCTCTATAACTATACTTTAGCCACGTTATAGTTTGAAAGGGGGAAAATTTAGTGTAGAGTTCCTTTTTAAAATTATTATAATTGGTGAAGTTCCTAAAATTTATAAAAAAAATAACCATGGCTGCCCTTTTTAGATTTTAAATTTTAATCTTAGTAGCGTCACCTATTGGGGCAGTGGTGAAGCCATTGCCTGTCGTCTAATAAAATTCCGGTATTTGATACTTTTCAGGCGATTTTGTACCTCTGCTACAACTATGTCAATATTTGGTACTTTTATTTAATTTTGTATACTTAACTGAACCTGTGTTTCTCGAACTAATTTCTGCTTTCTATAAACATCTCATTTCAGCAGTAGGGAAAAAATCTGGATGCGAGTCGTGTTCGCTAAATAATTAGACTAAGGGCTACTAAACTATTTCTCCTCTCCACAGAAAATAAATGCCATATCCCGATACAAAGGGTGCTACAACAACCTGAACCTAAGAGATTTTTCGCTTGTTAATAAATGGTGTCAAGTGATCGATATCCCGATACAAAGGGGAGAAGTTTCGTTTGACTTCTTCATCGGACTACCACTGAATACCAAGTTCAACTCCGTTGCCAATCAGCCCTAGCCTCGGAAGTTCTAGGCCTCCTCTCGGAAGACCTAGGCCCAGCCTCGGTCACCGCGAGGCCAAGATGGAGATGTTAACCCCCAGGGGGAAGCGTGGCCCAAGCCCATCGTCTCCAGTAGACCACCGTCCTCGTTTTGGAAACAAATCTGCCAAGAAGGCCACTGCCAGACCTCTTCCATCCCGCCCTCAGGCCACACCCCATCAGGATGACTCCAACCCCCGCAACGTAGTCCTTATCAAGTCTGCAGAGGACAAGTCCATATTTATCCATCCTCTTAAAGTTACCTCTGCCCTCAATGCCTCTCCTTTCCACAAACTCATCCTAGAAGGCTCGTGCAGGATTCTTGGCAAGGGTACTGCCATGAGGATAGAGCTATGTGACATAAAAAAACTGGAAGTGGACTTAGAGGATGTGACCAAATTGGGGAACTGGCCAGTAAAATGCTGGCATCCTAAGGACGCCTCCATGGGAAAGTACAAATTCGGCAGAATTTCTGGCCTTCCAGCCTCCTTAGTAGAGCAGGATCTAAAAGAAAATCTGCGAATCCTGGACCAAAATAGCTCTGCCAGTCTTGTAGAAATCTCCCGCTTGTCGACCCACCCTGAAGCCTCCACTTATACTGCTCGTCTCAAATTCGCTGGTGATCTCCCTGAAAGAATGGCGCTTGGCTTTACCTCGTATAAAGTTAGCCCTTACCACCTCCCTCCCCTAAGATGCTACACCTGCCAACGCTTTGGTCATGGGACTCTAACGTGCAAGTCTACCCAGAGATGCAACAGGTGCAGTGGTCACCATGAAGGCCAAGACTGTACCAATTCCCCACACTGCTACTTCTGTAATAAGGATCATCGACCTTCTTCCAACAGCTGCCTCTATACTGAGAAAGCAAGAGAGATTCAACAAAAAGCAGTGGAGGAAGGTACTCCAAATTATACCACCCATGCATTACTCCGCTCATTGTACTTAGAAAAGGCTACCACAGCCAGCTCCATCCAAGAAGCCACACCAAAGCCTCCATCAAATCCCCACCCTCTCCCAATTGCCTCAAATAGAAACAAGCGCCATCCTACGATCACCTATGCTGAGATTGCTGCTGCCCCCCCCCATACCCCACTAAAGGCAATCCACTACAAGACCGCTTCCCAACTACCCGCCGCCACGCCAAAGAAAGCTAACTCCAAACTTTACTATCACCCTGGACATCAACCCTCTCCAACCCCTCCGCGTTATCCACTCTCTCCAATCATTCAGAATGTCCCACAGTTCCATTGCAAAGAACCACCTCCCACACAGCCATTCATAGCTAAGCTCCTAAATCTACTAAAAGAATTCATCTCCCTTCTACAATCGGGCTCCTCTCTTCAACAGGTCCTCATCACTCTCCTCCCAAGTGCCATCCAAATGATATCATCTTTCATGGCATAATGGCACCAACAAGCCCGATAATCTTTTGGAATGCCCGTTCATTACGCCACAAAATGAAAGACCTCCCCTTACTTCTCAACTCCCTCTCTCCCACCATAGTTGGAATCTGCGAAACCTGGCTTCACCCCAGCTTTTCTCCGAAAGCAAAAGGCTACTCCATTCTGCGCAGAGACAGGCCAAATAGGGGAGGTGGTGGCCTTCTCCTTCTCATCAAAGAGGGACTCAGCTTCCGCCCCCGCTCTCTTATTCCATACCCCCGCGGTCTTCTAGAACTCCTGGCTGTTCAGATAGCCATCCGCGGAACCTGGTGCGATGTCCTTGTCTGCTATAATCCATGCCTCCCAGTCACAGAGGATGAATTCAACCACTACTTCGACCAACTCTCCCCCACAAGCCTCATCATGGGAGACTTCAATGCCCCCCACCCCCATTGGGATCCGACGGCCACCATCAGCCGCCCAGGTGCTGCCCTCTTTCAATCCCTCCTCTCCTCAACTCGCCTCTCCCTTCTCACTCCCCCAGGCCTCTGCACCAGGGTGGACCCAGCAAGGGCCCTGTCATCCACACTGGACCTGTGCATTGGCAGTGGATCCTTTACCACTTCAACAGTCTCCACTGGCCAGTACATGGGAAGCGACCATCTCCCAGTGATCATCTCCTCAAGTGGCCTCACAAACCCTCCCCCCAGGTCAATCCGTCCACATTGGAGAATAAATAAAGAAGAATGGCCCAAATTCCAATCCTCGCTTGCACATCCCCCCCCAAATCTCGCCTCAGTTGAAGCAAAAGCTAGTTGGCTTTCTGACTCCCTCATGGCGGCTGGGAAACAGACTTTTCCCCTGACCACCTGCCGCTATAACGGCCGCCCACGCACACCATGGTGGACGGAAGAATGCGCTTCAGCAATTCGCCTCAGACGACTGGCTTTTGCAAAATGGAGACGCCAGCCCTCCCAAACAAATAAAACTGACTTCCGAAGACAGGATGCCATTTGCAAAAGGACCATTCTGCAGTCAAAAAGAAACTCCTGGCACAAGTTCTGCAGCTCGCTCTCCTTTTCAACCCCATCCACCAAAGCCTGGACCTTCTTCAGGAATATGACCTCACCTTCAAACCCCACTTCCTACCCTCTCTGCTCAGGGGGCCTCCCCCTAATGAACGAACAGGATAAAGCTGAAGCATTTGCCGCAGAATACAGCAAACTATACAGCTGCAAACCAAACACTCTCCTAACTAGACCCCAATTGAGGCTCCTGACAGAGAGTATTTCCAATACCACTGATGACCCACTGGCTTCCCCTTTCCATCTCAAGGAATTGCTTGGGGCACTCTCCTCCATGTCAAAAGGTAAGGCCCCAGGCTCTGACATGATCCCCTCTGACTTTCTAAACAATCTGCCAGAAAACCACCTAATATTCCTGCTGGACCTACTAAATGAGAGCTGGACACAAGGCCAATTTCCCTCCCCCTGGAAACTCTCTCTCATCCTCCCCATCCCTAAAACAGGAAAAGATCCTTCCTTGCCGGCCTCATACAGACCTATTAGTCTGCTCTCCTCCTCCAGCAAACTACTCGAGAAGATGGTCCAAAAGCGTCTATCTTGGTGGCTGGAATCCCACCATCGATACCACCCAAACCAATATGGTTTTCGCCAAGGCCGCAGCACATTAGATGCCCTCTCCCATATAGACCACCTGCTGCAATCTGCCTTTAAGGAACACCTAGTGGCAGAGGTTGTCTCCTTTGACCTGTCAAATGCTTTTGACACTGTTAACCATGAGGCCTTACTGTTTAAGCTAGCCAACCTGGGAATTCATGGTGCCCCTCTCTCATGGATCAAAAACTTCCTCTCAAGCCGCTCCTATACAGTCATGATAGGGTCAACACAGGCCGCCCCCCGCAAGATCAACCAAGGAGTACCACAAGGTTCCCCATTGAGCCCCCTCCTATTTATAATATATATAGCCGATATACCTGACAGTGTGCACACAACATCCCTACTATATGCAGATGACATCTCTATCATCTGCACGGCTGAAACGCCCCAACTGATCCACGACAGTCTCCAAGTTGCAGTAAATGACCTCACGGCATGGGCTAAAACTTGGAACCTGCACCTAAACACTGCAAAATCAAAATCCCTCTGGTTCACTCGCCGCCGTCTAGGACCACCCCCTCCCCCGCACATCTCAGGCACACCTATCGAACGGGTCTCTTCACACCAACTACTCGGACTATGGCTAGATAGCCCAACTCTAAGCTGGAACGCTCAAATCAATCATCTACGAGAAAGCTGCCTGAACCGTCTTGCCTTGATGCGTCGCATAGCTGGTGTGAAGTGGGGTGCTTCCCGGGAAACACTCCTTCAATTCTACACATCTTATATTCAATCCAAACTGGACTATGGGGCAATTCTCTACTCTGCAGCAAATAAGACCCTACTGTCTAAACTAAACTCAATCCACCACAGTGCCATAAGAACTGCCTTAGGAGCCTTCAGATCCTCACCAACCTCTGCACTCTATGCAGAAAGTGGCCTCCTCCCCCTTGAATATAGGAGAAAGATCCTCTTAGGAAAATGGCTCTACCGGACAACCCATCTACCAGAAGACCACCCCCTTGCTACATTTGTAGCACCCCACATATCACTCCAACCATGGCCAACCACTTCTCATCGTCCAGTTGCAGTTCGTGCAGCACAGACCCTCTCGCTACTAGCCTTTCCTCTCCCACGGCAGACTCCACTCCCAACAATACCTCCTATCCCCCCCTGGTTCTCTCTCTCTCCAGTGATATCACTCTCCCTCCCATGCAAATGGACTAAGTATGATCCACCCCACAAACTGAGAGCAATCTACAGCCTCCTTGAAAATGTCACCTACAAGGACTACCTGGCCTTATTCACAGATGGCTCCCACTACATGGATCCCCCCTCAACCACTGCAGCAGTCATCTGTTTAGAACACCCACTGGAACAAACATGGCACATAGACCCCTTACACAATATTGTGGTGGCTGAACTCTATGCCCTGTATCAAGCCCTCAAAATTGCCCAGTCATTTGTCTCCACCAGAAAAGTCATCATTTACACGGACTCAATGTCCTCACTCCAGCTTCTCCTCGCCTCCTCACCCCACACCCATCCACAACTCTGCTATGACATTCAGGAATTGCTCCTCGAGTTTACCAGCCACCCTTTATGGGACGTGAAGCTGCAATGGATTCCGGCCCACTCGGGTATCACTGGAAATGAAGAAGCGGACGGCGCAGCAAACCAAGCCCATTCCACCCCAATATCCAGAACACTTCCCATTTCCCCAGCCACACGATCCTCCCTTTGGAAGGCGCAGACCAGAGCCGCATGGGAAGATGAACTCCGGCAACAGTTCCAGGGATCATCCAGATCCATCTTATATGAGGAATTCGGTCCAATGCCCTGGTCTAGATCAACAAATCGTCGCCTTGACTCAGCCCTTGTCCGACTGAGAATCGGACATTCCGGGCTCTCTGCGCATCTTTTCCGCCTGGGTCTCTCTCCTTCCCCAGACTGCCCCTGGTGCCCCAACCATCCTGAAACCATACAGCACTTCCTACTGGAATGCCCGCATCACCACTCCCACCGGGTTCTACTCCATGAAAAACTTAGAGAAATTGGAGTAATGCAGCTAACAATCCCAGTCATCCTCAATGGAATTGGTCACCCTATCCCTATCCGCCAAGCCATTTCAAACAGATTCCAGTACTTTCTGACCAAAATAGGACAGTTGCACAGAATATAATCCACCCCCTCCAGCCTGTGCCAACAAGGCCCATTTCTTTGCAGACTGCTGAGTTGGCCAGCAATTAAGAACTCTACTCCTTTCCTAAGCCCTAGCGCACAGAAACTTCCAGGCTTTGACCATCTCCAGGGCCCATAGTGCTCACCCTGGCACTCTCTGGCCCTCAATTTACCAAATTACCAATAAATGGTGTTGATGTCTTTGATTAGTTCCGGATAACTAATATTTCATTAACTAAATCTGGCCTAAATCTTTCTATATATATTTGTAGTAATTAAGGTTTGCTGCACTTATTTATAATTGGGAGCTTATACAGCCGTACTGATTTCTGGTAGGTCTTTTGAAATGGAGGAAGACCCCGATTCGTCTCCTGATAATATAAAGCTTCCATTTAAATACTTAACCCTTTCATGCCTAAATTTGGTATAAATGTAAATAAAAAAAATTTATTGTCAAAATCATTTGTTTAGGATACTAGAAAATGAAAAAGGTAAATAGGTAAACATGTAGATGAGCGGCCCGGCCGAAAAAATATTTTGTGTAAATATTATTGTTCACCCATCTGAATATTCATGCGTGTTTGAGTCGTCTGACATCATACCCCACCCCCAACCCCTATTATAATTCGCAAAATGATTAAAGTTGCTGATATGTAGTTAAAGCATTCACCTCTGTAAACATCAGAACATTATAAAAATTAGGATTATATACTGGGGGGCTGTGCCCCCCAGACCCCCCTCATCAATTTAATGAAATTCAGGATCATCGTAGTGCGGTCCACGCATCGTGTTTACCTCCTCATGAGCCGTCCCCTATAAATGTACTCCAAAAACGTGAAACATTTTGGAACATGGATGAAATAGTACATTTTATCGGCCGGGCCACTTGTCTACATATTTACCGGTAAATATGTAGATGAGCGGCCCGGCCCATAAGATGTACTATTTCATCCGTGTTCCCAAATGTTTCATGTTTTTGGAGTACATTTATAGGGGACAGCTCATGGGGGGGTTAAACACGATGCGTGGACCGCACTACGATGATCCTGCGTTTCATTAAATTTGCCGAGAAATGGCAAATGAAGTTTAACATAGACAAATGTAGTGTACTTAGTATAGGTAGAAATAATCCATTGAATAGTTATAAATTAAATGGGAGAATTTTAGGGAGGACTGATTGTGAGAGGGACTTGGGTATTTTGGTAAGTTCAGACCTTCGTCCTAGAAAGCAATGCCTAAATGCTAAGAATAAAGCTAATAGGATATTGGGATTCATTGGGAGGAGTGTAAGCAATAAGAGTGCTGGAGTCATTCTAAAACTGTATCTGGCGCTAGTTAGGCCTCATCTAGACTATGCAGTACAATTTTGGTAACCATATTATAGGAAGGATATTGATTTGCTTGAGTCTGTGCAGAGAAGGATGACAAAGAGGATTGGTGGGCTAAGGAACTTACCTTATGGTGAAAGGCTCAGAAAACTAAATCTACATACATTGGAAAGGAGAAGAGTCAGAGGGGAATTGATTGAAGTCTTCAAATGGGTAAAAGGATATAATAAACGGGATCTGGGTAAGGTTCTTATACTTAGTGAACATGACAGAACACGTAGCAATGGGTTTAAGCTTGATAAGTATAGGTTTAGGAAGGAGATTGGGAGGAATTGGTGGTAGATGAATGGAATAGGCTCACTAGACATGTGATAGTAGCCTCCTCTCTGGGTCGTTTTAAGAATAGATTAGATAAATATATGGATGAAGCTGCTAGATGGGACTGACTTTTTTTATGTACAATATGTATATATTTTTCTAAGGAGTGGGGAGATTATATTTTGCGGTTGCATGAATGGACATAATCCTCTGGATGCATTTTATGTATATTGTAGATTAGATCTGACAAACTCCTGTTAAGGGTGACAATGTTGATGACTTTTCTCGGGTAAGAAATCTTTTGTTTGTTGAATGTAACAGGAGCTGCCAAGTGTAGGCCATGAATGGTCTTTTGCAGTCTCCTTCTTTTCTTATGTTCTTATGTTCTTATACTCTCAACCTGCTAATTCAACTCTTAATAATGAAAATCAACTAATATTAGGTGAAAAATGAAGTAAAAATCAGGAAATGCTCATTGAAGCTGATAATCAGGGCAAAACTGTCAGGCAAGACACAAGTAATTCGAAACGTAAAGAAAATAAACTAAACATCACTATATCTCATAAAAATGTAGCCCCAGATAAAAATAGACAAAAACCTCCCATTTTTGAAGCAAATGATGCAGTTAACCTCAAAGGTAAAAATAAAAACCCCCTAAATTCTGAACCTGAAAAAAATAAAAGAAACAGCAAAACTAATAATCCAAACTTAATCAAATCAAATAAAAGACCCATTTGTAGTGAACCTGAACCTATAAATAAAAAAGCTTAGTAAAATGGATAATAAAACAAACAAGATAAAAATTTTGCAATGGAATTGCCAGAACTTATTTTCTCATCTATCGGAATTCAAAGTTTACTTATATGCTAACAAACCCCACTTGTGCTGTATATACGAAACACAATTTGGCATCAAATCAAATGTTAATTTTCTTAACTATGCAATTTTTAGAAGAGACTGAAAGAGAAGGGTTGGAGGTATAATGATCTTAATTCGCAAAGACATTAATTATAAAATAATAAATCTAAATGACTATATTAACAAAGCCCTTGAAGCTCAGGCTATCAGAATTTATCTAACAAATTATAATGCTGTAGATATACTCAATTTATATAATCCCCATGAAAACAATTTTATTGAACAAGAACTAGAATTCTAGACATCTCAACTAGGTAATAAATTAATTATTTGTGGTGATTATCCTGCATGGGATAATCAGCTCAAGCGTGAACCTCTGCAACAAGCAACCGCTTTCAGTAATTATATTGCCCAATCAGATCTAACTATAGCAACTCCTCTAGGTCTTAAAACAAGATATGACCTAAAAAATAACTCTTATTCAACTATTGACCTTACTTTAGTATCAGCAATTCTTTCAGATAAAACTGAAATTAACCTGGGTAGAGATCTCGGCTCAGATCATATCCCAATCCTTATCCATTTACCTGAACTAATAACTGTATCTAACATAGGAAAAAGACCAGATTGGAAGATAAAACTAATAAATGGTCAGAATGGATAACTAATTTTACTCCAATTCAAGCTGACATATCTCAAAATCCACTTGAAGAATTAGATAAAATAATAAAATATAATAGAAGCCAGCAAATTAACTTTCAAACTTAGTATTAAACCTAAAAGCACTAAATATAACAAACCATGGTGGACAGAAGAATGCAGCAAACAGGTGGCTCTGAGGCGGAAGGCTAAACTTTCTAATGAAAAAAACTTCACTGTACAGAACACCATACCCCGTAAGGGGGGCGGCGATTTGCCATCCTGGCCGCCGTGCTGACGGGATCCAGGCTGAGGTGGGAGGGGACAACGTTCCCTAACCCCTGAGCCCCCGTTCAGAATGTTTTTTTTTAACAACCTGCTTCATCCTCACCCATACCTTCCTCACATCCCTTTTCCTTTCCTCTTCACACTCTATCAGTTTTACGCCGTGTCTAAGGTGGAGCCGCCATGCCGATGGACTGCCAGGCCACCGGGCGGGAGGGGTGGTCCCAAATCATGGCGCCTGGCTCTGCCAGGCCTGTAAGCACCTCTTGCATTGCGGGCAACTATGAGAGGTGGTGAGCTATTGTGTCCTGCAGAAAATTTAGGGTCACCATGCCCAATGATGTTAAAAAAAAATCTCCCCCTAATTCCCCCTTGCTCATCGACGGAGCCGCCCTCGGGCAGCTCCACTGAAAAAATGGATGTCCCTCCCCCCCCTGTGCTTATGCAGGGAACCCTCCATATTTCTTTAACCGGAGAAGAGGCTTACTCCTCTGCTACGCCAATGGGTGAAGGGGACTTTCCCTCACCCCCTTCTCTCAAGATGCTTTCCAGCAGCAGTCCCTCCTTTTCTTTCTAAGGAGACTGGCAAGAAAGCCAGCAGGCAGCCCATTGCCAACGGCCCCTCATGTAAGCAGCTCGGTAGGGCAAACCCCCTTAGGGGGGAGAGGGAAGCCAGGCCCCTTCCGTCGCTTCCCTCAAAAGACCTGCTGGCAAGAATACTTAACCTTGACGGGGTCAAGGCCTGTGCCTCCCCACACCAGATGACTAATGACAATACTGCCAACGGGACCTGCAATGTCTTGGGGGGGGGGGATGGCCAACTGGAGGCCCCCCCTGAGGTAGACATGGTCCTTGAGGCAACCAAGCCTCAGATGGTAGGGCCTTCCATGGGGGAGAATCCAGGCTTGGCGCCAAGCACCAAACCCGAATCCACACCTATGCAAGGTCCTCCGCAAACTCCTAGGATTTCTGAGGTAGTACAAGGAGGGGAGGGATCTCGTCCAACCGGTGCCCCTACAACTACCAGGACCTTCTCCATTTCGGAAAAGGACCTGGCTGAGGCCGGTTCATCTGGCCTGGGGGCTCCTTCCGGCAGAGGTGAGAAGCGGGTTCATTCCCTGCCCTCCTCTCTGAAAAAGAAAAAGACAAAGAAGACTCGGGGCTCCTCTCCATCTGCGGGGGCTGCGTGGATGGATGGGTCTGCTGCTACAGTAAGTGACCAAGCCAAGGTCGAAGGAGAATGAAATGGATTGTATATACAGTCCCTTTACTTACAAAACAAATGTACAATGATAATTACAAAAATTTATATTTACAAGGGAAGTGTGCACACTTCAAAATGAGGCCAAATTCCCCAATCCAAGTAAGATACCAAAAGAATTTTATAACAGGCGAATAGAACAAATTTACTTAAATATATCTACCCCAAATAAAAAACAACAAGAACTGAACGAAAAGGGGCATGCGATATCACTTGTGTGCTGGAGGTGGGTGGTAGTTCAGGTGTCTAGCGAGTTATGAAAGCCCTCCGTCTCAGGGCTGGGTGGAGCACTCGTCTAGAGAGGTATGAAAGCCCTCCGTCTCAGGGCTGGGTGGAGCACTCGTCTAGAGAACCCTTCTCGCAGTCCGTCCAAGTTTCCACTCTCTGTAGAAGAGATATATCCTCCGTTTATGATCCATTTACTATACATGGAAGGGAAACTAATAAGTGGGCATTACCCAAGTAAATTTATCGACTATCTTACCTCTAAATATATATCCAAACAATTTTCAGCATTTAATAATTCTTTAAATATTTATCTTTAAAACTATTCTTTCAAAATATAATCTCTGAAAAGAGAATACAAACATCAATAAAATTAAAAACAAAACAATTTAAATTCCAGTTATTCACACACACACATTCTTACAGAAGGAGGGAGAGGGTATTGGGAAAAGGGGGTGGGAGAATGGCCCTTTATACACACTCACATTCGCTCCACCACACCACTCCTTCCTTAAGCCATTCAACCACAGTCACTCACAATACACTCAATCATTACTCACGGTACCTTTTATACTCAATCGCACCCTTCTGCACCCATTCACACTCATCTACTGGTCCCTGGCTATGCGTAGCAATTGGTCGGGGTTGTTCGTCAGTCGTCCTGTCAGTCTCATCATCACTATTGATCATCTCGTCAACCATACACTTAGCCCTCATTACCAGTTCTCCCATCTCACGACAGAATTCTTTCATACTCTTCCGTTCAGAACCTTCACTCTTCATACCCCCATTCATCAGCTCCTCACTCACAGCTCTCATCCAACTCAAGGTACATTCTTGCGAAACAGACAGGTCACTCACATCCCCTGTATTCTCAACAGGCATACCAGAAACCCCTTCGACTGGTTCCCACCAGAAACCTGAAAAATCAGCCACTTCATCATTCACTACATCAAACTCACCCCTACTATTACCATTCATAAAACCCGAAAAATCAGCCACACTAGGTTCATTCTGCCCAAACACACTCATTCATACTGTTCCCAAAACCAGAAAAATCAGGCACAGGCAGCTCACTCACTCGTCTACTTATACCAGCCAAATCACTCCCCTATTTACACAAAAACTCAATCTCCCTTTCAAGATCCCCCATACCAGAAAAACTCTGCTCAGACTTACTTTCATTCGTATTTGCATTCTTCCTTTCGCTCTTCTTTGTACGCTTTCTACTCGTCAAGACTAAGACTAGCTCTTTCCCAGACAGATCCATACTATCACATTCAATCTCATCATCATGCACTTTACCTCTCTCTCTACACAGTCCATACACTG
Organism: Ceratothoa steindachneri; assembly: GCA_963969495.1. Classification (NCBI taxonomy): domain Eukaryota; kingdom Metazoa; phylum Arthropoda; class Malacostraca; order Isopoda; family Cymothoidae; genus Ceratothoa; species Ceratothoa steindachneri. The sequence continues at coordinate 155,545,045 of OZ018321.1, read as the reverse complement.
GATGGCTCACCAGGTAGTCAGGAGGTTCTCTCCATCTCCTTAACTGACTCTGATGAGCCCGTACTCTCTCAGTCATACCGTCATTCAAACTCTCCAAAACATACGTCACCCCATTTTCCCAAACTCTCACAACTCTATAAGGTCCATCAAACTTCTCACTCATCTTTGACACATTCAACCTACCCTTCACTTCTTTCACCTTCAATACTTTCGCACCCAATTCAAATGAACGGAACCTTTCATGTGCCTCACACCATACACTCTGCTCACTTTCACTCAAACGAAACCTATCTTTCACTTGCCTTTCAAAATTCATCACAAACTGACATGGGGACATTCCAGTTGCACTATGCACAGTTGAATTATACGTCCACAACACTCTCCCCAGACATACATCCCAGTCATTAACTGTCGTACTCATCATTCTCAACATCTCACACAAGGTTCTTATAGTACGTTCAGCCAATCCATTTGAAGACGGTACATACAGAGTTGTTCTCACATGCTCCACACCATTCTCTCTCAACATTTGTTCAAACTCTTCTCCTACAAATTCAGGCCCATTATCACTCAGACATCTTCTAGGCTTCCATACACACAGGAAAAAACAACTGCTCAACCACACGCGCAATAGTCACACTCCTTTTATCTCTCACAGGCGCTGCATACACAAACTTACTTTTATGATCAACCATAACAACCATACGTACATTCCCAGCACTCGTATGCAGCAAAGACACACAATCAATCACTACCAATTCAAACGGTTCTTTCGCATCAACTTTCAACATCGGTGGTTTCACTTGCACACCTTTCGCTTCTGACACCTTTCACACGTAGTTGCAACATCATTCACAACAGTTCTCAGAAATGGATAGAACACACGCTCCTTCATACACTCCCACAGCTTAAACTTACCCATATGCCCATAATTATCATGCACAACCTTCACCAGACCAATCATATCAACTAAGGACATCACAGGTACATACATATCATCACCACCCTTCACATGCCTCACAAAATATACAACATCCATACAAACAACAAAATCCTTAGCATACCTTTTAAAATCACTTAAACACTCTGGCCATTCATTCAAATCAACACGCGTCATTACACACCTCTTCAACTCACTAACAAAAGGACACATCTCTTGCATCTCTAGAATATCATCATCACTTAAAATCTCATTCTCATCATCCATGACCAACTCAATCATACCACAAAACTTGACAACATTCTTTGCACACTCATTCAACCTCATCACCTCACATTCACCTTTCATAAGACAATCCTTATCAGCATCCAAAGACAAATCATTCAATCTCATAAAGTCTACACCAAACAAGAAACAACACGCATTTGCTCATCTTTCAGAATCACAAAGTCATGCTTTACATTCACACCATTACCCAAACTCACTTTCAGACCAACCTGTTCCCATGCCACTATCATGCCATTCCCTAATCCACTTATCCGTAACTTCACAGGTTTATGCTCGTAACATCTAACCTCATCATACTTACTCAGAATTCTCTCATTCACTAAAGACACTTGCGCTCCAGTATCAATCAAACCACAGAACAACCTTTCACCAACTTTCACTCTTGCTTCCATCATATCAGGTCCACCATGTTCGCAATACACAGAAGGAACAAGCACACCAACATCAGCACTGATATCCACACTGTCATCAACTCCCATATCATCACTCACCACACGCTCATCTTCACAAACATTCATCTCTCTTATATATGAACACTTTTCAATCACCCAATTGTAGTGCACACCGCTCAAACATTGCAGATGTACCACATTAGGATTCAAACCCTTCATCTTCTCATCCTTGTACACAATCGGCCTCTCACCACCAAAGTGCACATAAACAATCACTCCATAAAAAAGACTCGCTACAATCAACACTTCCTGAAATGGCGGGACCCCTTGCATACACATCGCTCTCAATTCTTTCATGAATTTCCGCACCTTTGTCATACCAATGCTTTCAGGCTTCCTACATACTTCATTCATTACCTCCTTCCTTAAATCATCCACACTATCGGGCACTCTCACGTCTACTCCATCACTCTTCAAATCTTGTAAACTATTCCATACACTCTCAAACAAGGATCACCACCACCCTTACTCTCTTTTCCATTCATAATCCCTTTCAGCAAATACTCAGGATCACTCACTCCATACACATTTTCATCATTCGTACCAGGATACCTTGACATCAAATCAGCCACTCCATTCCATTCACCAGGCACATACTCAATCACATAGTCAAAGTCACTCAAATCTTCCAAAGTCCTTGCAATCCTACTATCAGCCCACTTCATACACTGCAGATACACAAGAGGTTGATGATCTGTTTTGATCACAAACCTCACACCATATAAAAACGGACGCAACACTTTCAAACAATATCTTATCGCAGCCAACTCTCGTTCCACAGTCGAATACTTTCGTTCTGCAACATTCATAGTCTTGGATACATACCCAATTATTTGCCTGACATTCTTTCCATTCAAACGCTGCTCTTGCATCAGAAAACCTCCCATACAATACCCACTCGCATCTGTATACAATTCAAGCATTCACACTATAATCTGGGTAAGCCAATTCAACATCTTCAGCCGCTGCCTCTTTCAGTCTCTCATACGCCTCATTCATATTATCATTCCACTTGACAACCGTACTACCTTTCTTGCCCATCCACTCAGTCAGAGGCTTACTCACACCAGAACAATCACATATAAACTTTCGCTGGAACTCAATCAAACCCCAAAATGACTTCAGTTGCTTCACAGTCACTGGTTTAGGAAACATTCGCACCTTCTCAACATACTTCAGTGATTTTCACAACCCATTCTCACTCATTATATGCCCAAGGAATTCCACTTCTTTCGCCAACCATTCACACTTCACCACTTTCACCTTCACACCAACTCTCTCCAACGTTCTCAACACATCATTCACCTATCTCATATGCTCCTCAAAAGTCTCAGTCATAATCAAAATATCATCTATAAACGCAATCACATTCTTACTCGCAAACTTACTCAACACAACATTCATTGCCCGCTGGGAGGCTCCAGGAGCATTAGCCAACCCAAAGCTGAGGTTCCGGAACTGGTAATGCCTCTTTGTGGTAGAGAAGGCAGTTACCTGCTGGCTCTCCTCAGCAATGGGCATCTGGTAATACCCCCGTACCAGATCCAGCTTTGTAAACCACTCCATCCCATGCATACTATACACACACTCAGATACCACACACATCGGAAACCTTTCTTTCACAGTCCTTTCATTCACCTTTCGATAATCCACACACAGACGCAGTCTTCCATCCGGCTTACGTACAGGCACAATTGGACTATTCCATGCACTCTCACTCTCTTTAATCACCCCCAATTGCTCTAATTCTACACACTGCTCCTCAATCTCATCAGCAACCGGACGTGGGAAATGCCTTGGCCGCTGATAGATTGGGGAGTCCACCTTCAGGATAATCTTGAATTCCGGAAGTTTTGCAACCCTGAAATCCAGATCACCCTTACTGAGGGCTTCCTTTCATTCAAATATCATTCAATACACATCCTCCCTTTCATACTCAGTTAAACATCCATCCAATTCCGCCATGCTCTTCACTTCATTATACGTCCATTCACACGTCTTTTCACCTGCAACATTCACCCTGACATCTGTACTATCATCCATACCTACCTCATTGACAGTGGAGAAGTGACCCAGTACATCTCAGACTTGGATACCCCTCACCTGTCCTTTCACCCTGGGGTCCGCCTGCACACATACAAACGGATCATTCATTCTCATCAAGCCATCAAACACACAAGCAACACGCCTTACCTTATAACATGCATCCTTTCCATCCAATATCATAGTGTTCTCACCCACATTCAATTCAAACTAACATCCCTACTCCAACTCACTCTAACAGACGCCCTTTCACCCTTCACAAGCCTTACATTCTCCATAGCAGTCACCTCAATACCAGTAAACACACTCCTCAAAACGATACCATCTTTCCCTACATACAACTTATACACCCCATTTTTACCAATCTTTTTCTCAATCTGATCACTTGCAGGATGCACAACCATACGATTCATTTTCATAAAATCATAGCTTAAAATCACACCATACTCACTACTCACCTTATCAATCACCGAGAATTCACATTCATTCATCATCATACCATGCATTCGAACAGCTGACCTTATCAATCCAATCACAGGCACTCTCCTATTACCAATACCTACCAAACTACCCTTACACTCAGACAAGAGGGCTTTCTCGCTAACCTTATCATACACATCTTTATACACCAAGCTCGCCTTGCATCCAGAATCTATTAAAGCCACACTCATGCACCCAGAGGATACTTCAGCAGGTACCCTCTTAACATTCAGTTTCCCCACTTCAGACTTTCCATTCACACCTTGCACTCTCAGTCTAATCCAACACTTTTCACTTGAATGTCCTTCCATCGCACAATAGCTACATACATTCCTCTGGTCATGACACATCCTTGCATAATGACCAGCCTTTCCACAATTACCACATGCATATTTCATACTTTCCCCAGCAGTTGCTCCACCATTCAACCTCGGACAATCTTTCTTCAAATGGCCTATTTCTTTACACTCGAAGCACTCTTTCACACTTTCCTGGCAATCCTTTATTATATGCCCTTTCTTACCACACCCAAAACATGCACCAGATGTCCACCTACATTCTGCCAACATATGACCTTTCCTTCCACACTGATGACATTCCACAATCTTTCTCCCACCATTCGGTCTCTCATTTGCTGGGACATACCTCGGTTTCTCTCTCATATATCCGTTCCCACACTTGAAATTCATCTGCCCCCTTCCATTTGACCACCCTCCATTTACCCATCCATTCTGCCAGCCCAGGAAGTTCGACATCACTCCAGCTGGTGCAGCCTTCAGGGCATCGATGTAGCTGACAAACTGCTGGGGTGGATAAAAGCTCCTGGGCTTCTTACCCCCAACAATCACACTGTACCATCCATCCTCTTCTAGATCGCTTTCATCATCAAATCGTCCATCTTCTAACAGTTCCAACACATCCTCCCACATCAACCGTTCACCTGTCAGTCTTATTCTCTCCCTTCTCTTTCCACTCAGCCATTCACTCACCTTTCGTGGGATCGTGTCCAAAAACTTCCTCATCAGTGGTTTACATTCATTTACATCATCATCACCATACCTCTTTCTCGCCATACTCTCAAGCCTATGTGCATACATGTTCACACTTTCACTCTTTCCCATTCAAGCCTTCTCAAATTCATTCACCCTTTTATACTTCACACTCTCTTTCATTCGTTTCACCTGCCCAATCAATCTCTTCTTCACTACATTGTACCTCAGTTCCCCCACACTTTTAATCACACGGAAAAACTCCAATACTTTTCCCTCCAAACATTTCCCCTAAACATTCATCCAATATCCCTTATTCTCCGGGTACTCGAGCTTACAATATCGCTCACATTCCCCAAAGAATTCTTCCACACTTTTCCCACCATGTAACCTAAATCTATCTATCTTTGGCACTTCCCTAATCAAAATTCCTTTCCCCATATTCACTTCACTCTCCCAAGAGCTACTCTCGGTCTCACTCATTCCAATCATATCGTCACTCTCTCCCTCATCTGAGTATAGCGAATCCACACTCTTCCCTCTCGCCTTCCTATCCTTAACCTTAGAACCATGCTTCCTTCCTCTCTTACTTTCCACTCTCTTCCATTTAACCCCTTTCCTACCACTCACAGTATCTTCTTTAGACTCAATCACACTGCCATCCATTCCATTTAGCGGAGTCCCTTCAGTAGGAGCAGGGGTCAGGGTTGTAGGTCCTGGGGCTGGTCCAGCCCCTGTCATCATGTTATATAGGTCCTGCATCCATCATTCAGTCTGATCCTGTCGGTCTCCCATTTCCTTCTTTATCCTATGTCTTTTCATTCTTCATTCCCTCAATCATTCCCCGCAGCATTTCACACTCCTCTTCTTTCTTTCTCAACTCCAGTCTCAATTGCACTACTTCATTCAAAGTTTCTGCCACAGCCATTGTTCCCAAGTTAGTAAAAAGATAGGAATAGGGAAAAATCAATCAAACTACTTGTCACGCTGATTGGGTATGGACTGAAATCCAATCCCGTCACGCTCCCAGTTTCAAAGTCTCACGTCCCTATTCGGGCACCAAATGTAGCGGGCTGAAAATCTAGACTAACCCCCAATCGATCCAACCCGCTTCCTACACTAATCCGGACGTGAGAAATCGAAGGAGAATGAAATGGATTGTATATACAGTCCCTTTACTTACAAAACAAATGTACAATGATAATTACAAAAATTTATATTTATAAGGGAAGTGTGCACACTTCAAAATGAGGCCAAATTCCCCAATCCAAGTAAGATACCAAAAGAATTTTATAACCCGCGAATAGAACAAATTTACACGAAATAAAAAACAACAACAATAACCGAATGAAAAGGGGCACGCGCTATCACTTGTGTGCTAGAGGTGGGTGGTAGTAGGCTAATACAAAAGGAGGCAGGCTCGTCAACCAATGCTGGTGTGGTAGTTCAGGTGTCTAGAGAGGTATGAAAGCCCTCCGTCTCAGGGCTGGGCGGAGCACTCATCTAGAGAACCCTTCTCGCAGTCCGTCCAAGCTTCCACTCTCTGTAGAAGAGATATATCCTCTGTTTATGATCCATTTACTATACATGGAAGGGAAACTAATATGTGGACATTACTCAAGTAAATTTATCGACTATCTTACCTCTAAATATATATCCAAACAATTTTCAGCATTTAATAATTCTTTAAATATTTATCTTTAAAACTATTCTTTCAAAATATAATCTCTGAAAAGAGAATACAAACATCAATAAAATTAAAAACAAAACAATTTAAATTCCAGTTATTCACACACACACATTCTTACAGAAGGAGGGAGAGGGTATTGGGAAAAGGGGATGGGAGAATGGCCCTTCATACACACTCACATTCACTCCACCAAAACTTGATGGCACCCTGGTGAGTGTGATGCCGCACTCAACCATGAACTTTGTGAAAGGAGTAGTTTATGCGAGGGAACTTGTTGACTACTCCATAGAGGACATGACCTTAGAGCTGGCCGACCATGGGGCGGTCAAGGTCGAACGTGTGATGAGAAAACAGGGAGGGGCCTCGAGACCCACCCCTACACTCTTTGTCACGTTCGACTGTGACAAGCTCCCTGGGTCGGTGTGTGCCAGTTGGTACCGCTACCGCATGAAGGCATTCGTGCCCTCTGCTGCTGACCCATCCAGGCCAATGAGCACGGTTGTTTCCGCGCGCATTCGGAGCCCTTCTGCGGGCTCTACTCAACCCGGGTGCTCCCCTGGTAAAGCTGGCGGCAAAAAAGGTTCATAACCAGCCCCGGCTAAAACCAGGGCTTCCCCCTCTTCCTCCAGTGTGACCGTTTCCCGTAAGGCAAAATGGCCATGCGCCTCCACCAAGTCGTTAGACTCACAGGGGGCAACACCCCTGAAGTTTGTTGCCAGGCCATCTTCTGGGGTTCCTAAAGCTGTCCTCCGAAATGAGGACAGCAACAAAGGAGCTTTGGCTCCTTCGCCCATGCCTATTGGTGGAGCGAGTCGCTCAGAGACGGTCATTCCTCGACAAGAGGGCCCCCCGCCTCTGAAGCCGCAATGCCCGCCTAAGGTTTCGAGGTGGAGGGAGGAAAAGACTTGCATGGGAAGCCCAACCTCCCCCAATAAGTCCTCGAAGGCGACAGCACCTTCAGCGCTTTGTCCGACCAACAGCGCCCAGGGTTCTGCCTCCAGGAAGCGTACGGCCATTCCCGTGAGGGTCTTCTGTTCGAGGAGGGCCCCCGCATCTCCTCCGAGATAGGCCTGGAGGGCATATTCCTTCAATGGAATTGCCATTCCCCGTTAGCTATTTTCTGCAAGAGACCATGCTAGGCGTGTGCCGTCTGCCCGCCCTCCCGGGGTATAAAGGTCTTGCAACCCCAACACCACGTGATGGCAGGGCTGGGGGATGCGCGGTTTACACCCGGCATGATGTCTCCGTTCTTTCTTTCTCTTTAGATACCTCCTTTCAGGCAGTGGCTGGGCAGCTGCACCTGGATAGAAGGTATACTATCATTTCTGCATACATTCCACCATCAGCTGACTTCCATGCAGGGACTTCCGCCGCTCGTGGCACAGTTGCCGAGGCCCTTTCTCTTGCTTGGAGATCTGAACAGCAGGTATCCTCTCTAGGAAGATTACTCAATAAATCCCAGGGGACAAGTCCTTGCCGATCTGATTGAAGAGCTTGAGATGGGTGTCGTAAATGTGGATGAGTTTACGCATCACTGTCCGAGAACCGCTTCATTTTCTTGCCTTTGCCTATCTTTGTGCTCTTCGGATGTACAACCTGATTTTGATTGGGGGGTGGTCGATGACCTCCACGGTAGTGATCACTTTCCCATTCAAATATCATTTTCAAGGCAACTGCCGCCTGAGAGCCCACCTAGGTGGTGCTTGGCATGGGCAGGGTGGCCTGCATTTCAGTAAATGACAGAATTCTCTATCTCAGTTGAGGAGTTTAGGTCGGTAGATGAGGCCGTCGAGTTCTTCTCCGGCAACCTCATCGCCGCGGGCCTGACTACTATTCCTAGAACGTCTGGCCATTTTGCACGCCGACCACTCCCATGGTGGTCGGCCGAGTGTGAGACGGCCCTCAAACAGAAGCGTTATACCTACATGCTCTATAAGCGCCGCCCGAACGATTTCACTGTCGGTGAATTTCGTTGGGCTTGGGCTAGGTTCCGGTATATTTCGAAGCACGCCCGCCGCTCTTCTTGGCGGGCATACGTGTCGTCGCTTAACGGGAAGATCCCTTTAGCAGAGGTGTGGAAGCGAGTCAAAAGGATTCGGGGCAAGTTCTCGCAGGACCCCCCCTCCTGTTCTCCAGGAGAATGGGACCACAATCTCGGACCCCGCGTCCGTGGTGGAATCCTTCGCGACCGCTTTTTCCGCATTCTCTAGCTGGGATGCTGCTCCGCCAGCATTCAATGCATGTCATTATCGCAGAAGGCCGCTGGCTGGACTTTACCTCCAGAAGCGGAGAACCCTTCAATGACAAGTTTACTGTGACTGAGTTGCTCTCCGCTCTTGCTTCGTGCGCGGACACCTGGGTGAGCGAGGCATGGCATTTCTGTTAGATTTGTTCAACAGGATCTGGGCGGAGGGTCTTCTCCCAGATTCCTGGCGAATCGTTACTGTGCTCGACTTTCACAAACCGGGGAGAGATCACTCTACTCCGACCGGTTTCTGCCCAATCTCTCTAACCTCTTGCGTGTGAAAGTTGATGGAGAAATTGGTAAATGTTAGACTAGCCTTTTTCCTGGACAGGGGAGGCCATCTGTCTTCTGCACAGTGCGGCTTCCGCAAGTTCCACTCCACGTCGGATGCTCTGCTCCGACTGGAAAATGCCGTCTGCGAGGCTTTTCTTCGTAGACAGCACTTCGTCCTGATGTTTTTCGATCTGGAAAAGGCCTATGATACCGCATGGCGATATCATACGCGGAGACTCTCTCCGCGTAAGATGTTCTCGCTACGCTCTACGTGGACGACCTTTCAATCTCTTTTGGAGCGTCGACTCCAACAGGCATTGAACCGCGTCTCTCGCTATGCCAAAGCGCACAGGTTTCGGTTTTCTTTGGCCAAGACTAAGGTGGTGCAATGCTGCCGCCATCCACGTCTTCACCCCGACCCAGATTTGTTTCTTAATGGGGTGCGCTTGGATGTGGTGGAATCGCACCGTTTCCTCTGTCTTGTATTCGACCGACGCCTCACCTGGGAGGCTCATATTCGCAGCCTTAGGGTCTCTTGTACCCGTGCCATGAACATTCTCCGTTTCGTGACGTTCAGCGCTTGGGGCGCTGATAGGGCTACTGCCCTGCTTTTTTATCGATCCTTTGTTCGTTCGAAGCTCGACTATGGATGCGAGTTATATGCATCCGCAGCCGAGCGTTTATTGCGGAAGGTGGATTCGATCCACCACACCGGCCTTCGCCTTCGCCTGTTGGTCGATGCTGAGGAGATGCCACTCGCTCTGCGCCGCGTGCAGTGCATCACTCGCCTGTACGCGCGAGCCCGGCGCCTCCCTCAGTTGCCAACAGCTCTCACTGCATCCGCAGCTGATCTCGATGGTGCCTATGCCGCCGAGAGACGCCAGTCATACCCTAAGCCCTTTGGGTTTAGGGCCAGGAAACTCCTTCGAGAGGTCAATATAGCTCTCGGGCCGGTGGCGCCCCTGGTTCTGCCCAGGACGCCACCCTGGAGGGTACCACATTTGGCTATTTGTCGCCACGCCTCTGCTTCCAAAGCTTGTACGGCGCCGGGAGTATTGCGTTCGACCTTTCTGGAGCACACCTCGTGTCACGCTGGAACTGTGCCAGTGTATACAGATGGCTCCAAGTCCCAAGAGGAGGTTGGCTTCCATGCTGTATCCCCTCTGTTTGAAGTCAGCGGGGCTCTGCCAGGCGCTGCGTCTGTCTTCACGGCCGAGCTGGTGGCAATACACCACTCGGTATGGGCGATTATGAGACGTGCCCAGTTCGGAGACCGGATTGTGATCTATAGCGACTCACAAAGCGCCCTGAGTGCTCTCGGGGCATTGGAATCTCCACATCCACTGGCTCGCGATATCCGTGACCCCACGGTTATGGCGAGCCGGGCAGATGTCGAGATTATCTTCTGCTGGGTTTCTGGACATGTAGGAATTGCGGGAATGAGCGCGCCAAAGAGTCCGCGAGGACTCTGCGACCGGACCAGCGTTTCGCTCTTCCTCACACCGGCTACATGGCAGGAATACGGGCAGCTCTTCGGACTGCTTGGCAAAGAAGAAGAGAGACGGTCGAAGGGAACTTAAAGTTGCGTGCCATTGCGCTGCGACTGTTCCCATGGACCTATCCCCCAATGCCACAATGGCTTCAGGTTATTTCTGTCATCTCCGAATCGGGCATACTCGTGTGATGCATCACTATCTGATGGAGCACTCGCCAGCGCCCTATTGCGACGACTGCGTTGTTCCCCAGACTGTTCACCATATTCTCGTCGAATGTCCCAGTCTGGGTGATCTTCGTGCACGATACCTGTCCCGGTACCGGGATGGGCGGGGTCGCTACTGCCTGTCCCTTGTGCTCGCGACGAGTTTGTGCACATTGACTTGTTGACTTTTGGGGGGAGGCCGGGTTTCTCCCCTTTATTTAAAAAGATTCCTTTTTTTTTTGTAGGTTGCACTCCTGCACCGGGGTGAGGGGGACCTCCCCCCGCTGCTGGAGATTGCTTCCGAATTGTTATGTTTTTCTCATTTTTATCAGTTATGTTTTCATATTTTTATTTTAAAGTAGCCTAGTTCTAGGCTATGTCGTGTTTCCAGTGACTTATGCCCAAGTGGGCAGTTGCCAGATGGGCTCTATAAAAAAAAATAATATCCCCCATTGCCGCGATGGCTATTTGATGGAGCACTCGCCGGCGCCCTATTGCGGTGACTGCATCATCCCCCAGACTGTTCGGCACATTCTTGTTGAATGTCCCAGTCTGGGTGATCTTCGCGCACATTACCTGTCCCTTGTACTCGGGTCAAGTGCGTGCACCATGACTGGTGGACTGATAGACTTTTGGGGGGGAGGCCGGCCTTCTCCCTTGTATTTAACTTGTTGCTTTTTGTTATTGTTGTTTGTTTTGTTTTTTTGTAGGTCGCAGGCTCCTGCGCCGGGGTGGAGGGGGACTTCCCGCTGACTCCAGAGCTTGCTTGCTGATTGTTATCCCTTTTTATTGTTGTTTCTGTTAAAATTTTTTTTTTAAAGTAGCCTAGAACTGGGCGTTTTTGTCTGCGGGACTTATGCCCAAGTGGGCAGTCGCCAGATAGCCCTTTAAAAAAAAAAAAAAATCTGCCACTAAAGGCTGGCTTGAAAATTTCAAAGCTCGATCAGGCATAAAAAATATTAAATTATCAGTGGAAGCAGTTGAGAACTTTCATAAATCATGGGAAGAAGTTACAGAGAGCTGCATGAGGGCTGTCTGGCAGAATTTTTTGCCCAGAGTGTGCAAACGATTTTTGTGGTTTCAATGATCCTGTCAACGAAGTTATCGTTGAAATTGCTACAGTTGGAATAGAACTTGGCTTCAAAGCAGATTCGGAAAACATTAGGGAATTGTTGGAATCTCACTCAAAAGACTTGACTGACGACGATCTTCTCGCAATTGACCATGAATATGCTTACGAGGAATAAGATGAAAGGGGAACAATAGAAAAGGAAACGGCCCCTAAATTTCAAATAAAAAGCTTGAAGTATTCAATGCAATTGAAAAAGCAAAAGAAATCGTAAGAGGAATTGATCCAAACGGAGAGAGAAGTATGAATGTTTGTCGTGGAATCGATAAGCAAGTTGATTGCTACCGTAAGATTATGGAGGAAAGGAAGAAATCTAATACTGTTCAATTGAAGTTGAATATGTTTTTGGTAAAAATTAAATTTTAAGTCTTACTTTATTTCTTTTATTTATATCCCTCTATTATTTGAAAAATATAAAATGAGTTTTTAGTGAAAAAAAACTATATGTAATATAACTATTTTTGAGGATTCATTATAATTATTCCCATTGGTTCTTAAGTTTGATTAGCGCGGTTTTGCTTTACACAGTAAAACTTGGGGATTTATTAACCACGCTAATCAAGGGATTGCTGTAACAGCAACAAGCAAATATTTCCAATCATAATTCTAAATATGTGGAAGGCTATTAATAATTTTTAGGTTAGATCACTAGAATAATTCTTTGCAATTAAAATATTATATTTTATTTATAATAAAAGATTTAAATATTTTATTTTATTATTTTCCATAATGCTGTACCAAGGCTAATTTCACCAGGGTGATTTCGAGAAAATAAGATCGGCGCAATAAGGCTTAATTGGAAATATTAGATGCAGGCATCTCTAGCGCCTCTTTCTCTTTCGGGTCCTATATATGTCACTCTAAAGTAGGACACAAATTCCTGTGGCAAACTATCATCGTCGGCCAGTTCCTCATATGCAACAATAACATCAGTTGTCAGTAAAAAAAGCAAATGCTGTAAATCACTTTACCTTTAAGTGAAATACTTCATCTGTATTATATTGGACTTTATGACCTAGCTCGAAAAACTTTCGGTAGAGATTTTGAGATAAAATGAAATAAATAACCAGTTAACTCACTGTCAGGAAATCTTGAAATAAGGCTCTGCATGGAGGCTTTTTTGAAGTCCATCATATACGTTTCAGGCTAAATAGCAGGGCAAAGAGAAACTAGCTGAGAAAACAGCTGGTCATAAGTTGCTTGTTGGGTAACAATATGAAAACATAAGGGACACTGAAGTTGCCTATTTGAATGTGGATTCTATATAACTGGTAATATATAGATGGGCAAACTTTAAATGTGCCATCACCAGCCCAATCAGGAGACTTAACTAGATCATCAAGTCTTGTTGATGAAGCAAAAATCAGCATTCTTTCCTTCTCTTCTATGCCTGAATCATGTTGTAAAAACAGTTCTTCTGATTCAAATTTGCAATACTCAAGCGGGATATCAAAACCATACCTTCCTGATGGAATAGGAGGAGGCTTATTATTCTGCTCTCACCATCGGTGAATATTCTGTGATAAATTTGATGTAGCTGGTAGTCCAGATAATGCATCATCTGCAGAGAAGAACATTCTGTTGGAATCACAGATCTTGTGATGACAGGGCTTTGGCTTTTATAGCACTACAGACAATTCTTGATTCCACATTAGCCACATCAGTGCTATAAAAGTGTTCTCCAGTTAAAGATACTATTTCTAACAGGTCCTCCTCAGTCATCATTTGAACACTTGCATTGCACTCCTTTATTTCACATAGCCACACTTTTCTTGATTTATCTGCATTCTATCTGTGAAAGTTTTATACAATTATTATTATCTACAAGCTTATTAGGGCTAAAGTAAATTTTAAGAGTTCCAAAATGTTACCAAACGCAAACACGGATGATTGGTGACTGTTCACTGGAAGTCAGACTTGCTCTGCTTGAGGCTTAAGATGCATCTTGCTGATTATAAATTTCATAATACTGAACTTAGATTTGATTTAATCTAGTTAAGGATTAAGGTAAATTATGACAACCTATTAGAGTAGCACCTAAAAAAATTAACCTGGTATGAGTAGTCCTTGATACAAGTTGTCCTAGATATCACTTTCCAGGCACTAGTTGTCCGATATGAGTTATCCGGGTATCAGTTGTCTTGGCACGCTAAATTGCACCTACCTTCTCTTTTCTTATATGTAAAGTTATATTTGTGATATCCTTTAGCTTACTCTATATTTACACATACTCCTCTTGTCTTTACAGGTTGTTCCTCCCTGTCCTTTCAAGTTGAGGGTTTCTTTCTATCACTCTCCTGTTTTTTTATCATCCAGTTATCACTACCTGTATCCTCTTTCTGTTTGGCCAAGTCCATATGCAATTTTCTGTTTTTATCTCTTTGCTTTGGAGTGTGGTCTGGTATTATGTAGACATTACTTTCTACTGGGTACTCCTCGCACTGCAGTGTTCTGAATTTAATTTCTTAAAATATTTTAACATGTAGGCTTGGCTCCTCTCATTTTCTACTTTAACTCTAAGTAATCTAGGTTTTCCACTTGTTGCCTGCCTGGGCTATGATCCAATCCTGACTCTTGAGTGATGAATACTCTATCCAAGTCTAGGAATTCTGTGGCAATCTTTTCAATACATTTTGTCTTTTCTGTTTCAGTTAGGTTTTCTTCTGGCTCTGGGATGTTGTGGATAATGAGGTTATCTTCTTTTTTTGTCTCATGGAATTCTTCTATGGCTGCTGCAACTTCAGTCCTGACTAACTGTGCCATGTTTTTCCAAATATCTCTCACCCGTTGTTCCAGACTTTCTAGCTTATCTTGTATTTGATTATCTTGAGTTTTATCCTAGTCACGTGAATGCCTCACTGCTTCACTGGCTGTAGGTTGTTGTATGTTTTCTGTTTGTTGTTTTGGCTTCTTACCTTGTTTAGGGAGGCAGCCACCTTCCCATGGAAGGTTTTGCAAAACCACATGGTATCATATTCATCATTACTTAACATATATTACCTGAAGTGAACCCATCTTTTGCAACAGGTGCACTCAATGCTGAGGGTATTATGTGCTATTTTCTTGCCACACTTAGCACAGTTATCATCTTTGTTATTGGTGGTGCTTTGTTTGGGACATTGAGAGCATGAGTCTCCCACATCTAGCTGTATTTTACATACCTGGCAGAAATTTTGTGAATGGTATGGAGGAAGCTAAGGACTATATAAATTCATTAGGTACTTATCTATGAATCTCTGGGGAATTAATTTGTATTTTGAGCATTCCAAAACATGTAAAATATTGATTTAATCAATTTTAAAGAGCTAAAAATTCTTGTTTGAATGTTTTTTTTTATATTTAACATTCTAGGTAAATTAGGGACTGAGATAAGAGTCTATAATTGGAGGTGGGGGGGGGGGTTGTCGAAATCAACAAAATGGGGATGTCCATAAATTTGCTTCTAAATAAGATATAAAAAAATGGATTTCAGACTGTGGTTTCAGTCAAAAATCTCCCCATACCAAATTTCATATTTCAAATTTTTGCCTGATTTGTCAGAGAATTGGCCAGGGGAAAATTGTATTTGACTAATTTACTGTCTTTTATAGCAAGACAGTAAATGCTGCTGATAGAGATCAGAGTTAGAATATTGTTTATTTGGATTTTAGTAAGGCTGTGACGGGGTGCTACACTATGACTTTTGAATAAAGTTATAGCTTATGGGCTCAATGGAAGTATTTTTAAGTTGATTCAGTCATGGTTTAGTGGCAGACACCAAAGAGTTATTTTAGATGGGATTAAATCTGAGGGGGAGGGGAATGCTACCAGTGGGGCTCCTCAGGGTTCAGTGTTGGGGCCTTTGTTATTCTTGATTTATATTAATGATCTTGACTTGGGTATAAGTAGCGACCTGATCAAGTTTGCTGATGATACTAAGGTAGGATTATAAGGTTCCACTCTCATGCTGACGTATTATAAAATGAATTGACCATACTATCCCAAAGCTCAGAGAAATGGCAACTGGAATTTAACATAAGCATGTCTAGTGTACTTAGTAAAGGTAGGTGTAATTTACTGAATATCTATAAACTGAATGGGATAGTTTTAAGGTCAGAATGCAAATGAGACTGTGTTCTGATAAGTTCAGACCTCCAGCCAAGAAAGCAATGCATAAGTGCCAGGAATAGAGCTAATAGGGTATTGGGGTTTAATGGGAGGAGTGTAATAGGAATGCTGATGTCATTCTGGAACTGTACCTGATATTAGTTAGGCCTCATCTTGACTGTGGTGCAATTTTGGTCACCATATTATAAAATGGATATTACTTTGCTTGAATCTGTGCAAAGAAGGATGACTAAGATGATTCATTGGTTAAGGAGTTTACCTTATAGTGAAAAGCTTAGGAGACTAATTCTTCATATGGTAGAAAGGAGAAGAGTTTGAGGGGGACTTGATTGAAGTTTTTAAATGGGTAAAACATTATAATAGGGGGCATAGGTAAGGTTCTTATTTATAGTGAATAAGATAAGACATGTAGCAATGGGTTTAAGATGGACAAGTTTAGGTTTAGGAAAGAGATTGGTAGAAATTGGTTTACAAATCGATTGGTAAATGAATGGAATTGGTTCACTCATCATGTGATAGAAGCATCCTCCCTCCCTGCAGAGTTTTAAAAATAAATTGGATAGATTTATGGATGAGGATTCTCGGTGGGACTGAACTGGGTAATGGGAACAAGAGCTGCCTCACATATGCTATTGATTAACCTTTTGCAGACTCCTTCTTTTCTTATGTTCTTATCTTGACGATAATCCCATTTCCATTAATCCTGTGTTGGTTTTGTCCCCCACAGCTCCCAATTTGTTTTTAATCAACTCTTATAGACAACTCAAAAATATAAATATTGCAACATCATGAATGAATGTAGGCGGTATTTGCATGGCATGAAGATTTATTAAAATATTAAATTATATTTGACAGAAATATGCATTTGCACAAAAATGAATGTGAGATTTAAAGAACCACATAAAGTCATTCAGATAATTATGCTTGTATTGTTGTTTCTTGTTGTGACTTGTATCAAATAATATCCATGGAAAGCCTTGAAACTTGCTAAATTTGGCAATTAGAATAAAATTTAGAGTGAAAAATGATTATGGCAGGAGCTGACTTGAGGGCTGAAAATGTATTGGATTTAATTATAACAAATAGGAAAGAAGATATTAACAATGTAGAATTTGTGAGAAATTTGGGAAATAGCTACCTTTTCAAAATTAGATTTTAGTTAATATGTAACACAGTTCTCAGTAGAATAAATAAGGTTAAAATCCCAGAGAAATTATATATTAGATCACAAGAGTTTGGAGAAATACTTGATGACTGGAAAAGAGTGAATGTAGTGCCTATTTTCAAGAAGAGGAGTAAAGAGGATACAAATTACTTTAGATTAGCAAGCTTGATTCCTATAGTAATTAAATTTCTAGAGAAAATAGTTAAAAGGATTCAGGAACATCTAGAAAGTGGAGGCTTAATCATTTATACTCAGCATGGGTTTACAACAGGTAGATCCTGTTTAATAAATCTACTAGAATTTCTAGATTTTGTAACAAAACAATTAGATAAGCGAGAAAATATAGATGTAATTTACTTGGATTTTAGCAAAGCTTTTCACAAGGCTCCACATAGAAGACTAGTTTGCACCCTGCAAGGGTCATGGCGATATATTTTCTTGGCAGTGGTACTGATGGTACTCAGTGCCCCACCTTCTCCAGCTCAGCCTCTCATTTTGCTAACAACTTTCTATACCAACTCTCCTTATCTCCCTCCCCATAAGGGGCAGGACAATATAATTTCATGGCCATTGTGCTGACAAAACTCTACACCATGTCCAGCCCCAGCTTAGCCTCTCTTCCTTCTGCTAATACCTACTTTCTGTACCAACTCTCCTCATCTCCTTCACCCTGTTACACTTGATACCCAGAAGCGCTGCACATCCTCTTCCCTGAGTATAAATTAGGGAAGCCCTGTCATTAGTTTGACTTGAATTCTCTGATGGGGGCCATTGCAGGTTGTTGTGCTTCCCACTCGTTCCTTCTCAACATATTCATTTGGGTTCACTGGAAGACAAAACAGATGCTCTAAGTTTAAGGGTACTATTTGGGTTATTCTTAATGAAATTTTGAAGAATAGCAGTTACATTTGATCCATTTGAACAATAGGAGTGACATTTTTTTCATTTGAGGAATAAGGGTCCCAATTTTGCCCAATTAAAGTATAGGGATAAAAATGTAAGGATATAGATAAATTAAAAAGATAAGATAATAAATTAAATGTTGGTTGCAAACATACTGTCTGATAATTGCCACCTAATTCTAAACAAGGGGTGTTTTAACCAACCAAGCTAATACTGATATATCCTTATCATAGGTTTTGACCCATTTGAAGAATATGGGTCCCAGTTTTGTCCATTTGAAGAATAGCATCCCTGGGTGAAATAGGACTGCTATTCTTCAAAAGCTCCAGTATTGTTATTAAATCTATGCAGTCTAAGCCAAAATTGTGTTGCAATCTTGGAAGTTGAATGTATACCATCATATGTCTGGACTAGTCTATTACAAAATTAGAGTAAAAAAGAAAAGTGAAAATTCATAGTGGAAAGAAATTGGGGAGAATGAACCCCATACCTCACACATTCATTTATTCACCACTTGCCACAGTTGGAGTTGTGCCATGAATGCGGATTGCTCCAATAAGAAGAGGGGGTTGGTTTTTATACCTCCCCTTTCAAACCAGCTGGGATCTTCTGGTTACTGTCTCTGATTTCATGGATTTTTTTTCTTCTCACACCAATAATCTCTTTCCAAACATTTGTTCAAAAACTTTATATTAGCGGTCCCAGTATTTTTAATGAAAAATAGTTTATTACCAGAGATTTATTTTTAGATTTATTACCTAAATATTTACTATAAATGCATGTATTAAAAAATATATAATTTTATCTTTATTTCAAATAAGTATCATAGTAAACTTGGGTCTAATAATGACTTCTACTAATGATAATGTGCATGAATTGAAGATTGATAATGAATATGATGATCATGAAGCCAAAGAAACATCAAAAATTCAAAAACTAGATTCCTCAAAAGATGTAAATAGTGAAGCAGGAATTGGTAAGTATTAGATTTCTTAAGACATTTTTGTCATGAAATAAATACTGATTCTTTTTCATGATTATAAGATTTTATATTTCTATAATTTAATTTTACTTTGTACACAGTCATTCAAGTTTGTAATGTAGTGCATATAAATTCTATTTGTATTTGTTCCTTGAAGCTTTGACTATATCATCTTGATGGTTTATGTTTTTATAGTATTCATATTTCTTTTTGATCTTGTTTAGCTAATTATTTATTAAGTGCTTCACCATAGATACTCTCAATAGCAGCCAAGGCTGTACCCTATGTAGCCTGTTAAACTTGGTACCCAGAAGAGCTGCACATCTTTCCATCTTGAGTGCAAATTAGGGAAGCATTGTTACTGGGTTGACATGAACTCTGATGGGGCCTGGGAAAGTTATTGGTGCACTTTCCTCTTGCTGCCTCTGACTACTACTTTATATATTACTATTATTAATATTATTATTATGGCTATCCCCTCAACCTTTTGTCTACCCACACTGTACCAGGAGGAACTGTTCTCACCTGGACAGAGTTTGGTCCACTAGACATGGTATGGTGCCTTTGATAAACTGCATGCCCATCCTTGGATCAACTAACTCCAGGGTATGATATTAATAGGTGATCATCTACCCTACTAGTTAATGGATCTGCCTATCTCTACTTCTCTTTATTATATACCTGACTACCCACTTCCAAACTTGATCTTTTATCCACAGAGGTTTTGGCTACCTAGCATACTTTTGTCCTCATATGGGTCCTTAGTCAAGTGGCAGTGTATACCGTGAGGCTACTACCTGCTGTGAGTGCTGAAAGCTTGCTGGCTAAGGCAAGTATTAAGCATGGGGTGTATTGTGCCATTGACTCATGCATACATTCCAGTACATATATAGGGTGGCTACCTCTGCACCATCCTGTATGGTTAAAGCTCTAGGACATTTTCACCTTGAATGGTGGGCCTGGTTGTCAAAGACCATCTTAGCACATACCCATGGGCCAAGTATATGTAAATGATCACATTATGAAACTTTCTGATCCTATGAAGATTTCTCTCTTAACCTCCCAAGGCATTGGGAGGTCATAGTATCAACTTTCCATGCAGGTTGTTCTTTTTTCATTTTCCATGGCTACAATAGGGAGGAATAATGGCTGACCAGGATGCATGGTGATACACCTCCAAGCGTGGCCTCATCCCCCTAGGTGCAGAAGAAGACTAGGTGAAACAAGGTACAACTTTAACTGGCAGAGGGAAAAATGACTGATTTCTTTGTCTCAGTCAAGGAGTTTAGATCAGTAGATGAGGCCATTGATTTCTCAGGCAACCTCATCACCATAGGCCTAACTATTATTCCTAAAATGTCTGGCCATTTTGCACTTCGACCGATCCCATGGTGGTCAGCCGAGTGTGAGACGGCCCTCAAACAGAAGCGTTATGCTTACATGCATTTTAAGTGCTGCCTGAACGACTTCACTGTTGGTGAATTTTGTCAAGCTAGAGCTAGGTTCCGGTATATTTCGAAGCATGCCTGCTGCTCTTCTTGGCAGGCATACGTGTCTTCCCTTAACATAAAGACCCATCTAGCAGAGGTGCAGATGCTGCTCTGCTAGGATTCAATGTGTGTCATGATGGCATGGAAGGCAGCCAACTGGACTGTACCTCCAGAGGCGGAGAACCCTTCAATGACAGGTTTACTTTGAGTGAGTTGCATTGCGCTCTCAATTCGCGCACGGACACTGTCCCTGGTCCAGATGATGTCCTGTACACCATGCTTTGACACCTGTATGAGCGAGGCATGTCCTTTCTGTTATATTTGTTCAACAGGATCTGGGTAGAGTGTATCCTACCAGATTCCTGGCGAATCGTTACTGTGCTCGCTTTTCGCAAACCAGGGAGAGATCATTCTACACCAGCCAGTTATATTACCCTTCTTTTATGGACAGCAGAGGCCATCTGTCTTCTGCACAATGCAGCTTCGACAAATTCCACTCCACGTCGGATGCTCTGATCCAATTTGAAAATGCAGTCTGCGAGGCCTTTCTTTGTCGACAGCACTAAGCCAGGGTGTTTTTTGATTGGAGAAGGCCTATGATACCACATGGCGCTATGGTATCATGGAGTCTCTCCACACAATGGGGGTGAGGGGATGCCTCCCAATCTTTATATCTGAATTTTTGCGAGATCATTGATTCTGTATATGGTTGGGGGGAGCCCTCTCTGGCCCAATGGAGCAGGAAGAGGGTTTCATGCAGGGAAGTATCCTCACTGTCACACTCTTTGCTGCCCTGAGCATTAATGGCATCAGCTCGGTGCCACTGGAAGATGTTCTCGCTATTCTCTACTTGGATGACCTTTCTCTTTTTGGTGTGGCCCAGATGCCAACTCTAGAGCATCAACTCCAACAGTTATTGAACTGTCTCTTACTATGATGAAGCGCACAGGCTTCGGTTTTCCTTCGCAAACACTAAGGTGATGCATTTCTGCTGCCATCCATGGTGCCACCCTGACCCAGACTTGTTTCTCATTGGGGTGTGCCTGGAAGTGTTGGACTCTCACCGTTTCCTTGGTCTTATAGTTGACAGACTCCTCACCTGGGAGGCTCATCATAGATATTCTTCGTTCCATGACGTTCGGCGCCTGGAGCGCTGATAGGGCTATTGCCTTACTTTTTTATGGAACCTTTGTTCAATCAAAGCTTGACTATGGATGTCAGTTTTATGCATCTGCAGTTGAGTGTGTATTGTGGAAGGTGGACTCGTCCACCACATCTGCCTCCTCCTGGTTACTGGTGCCTTCCACACTTCTCCCATTGACAGCCTACTTGTGTTTGCTGGCGAGATGCCACTCGCTCTGCACTGTGTATGATTTGCCTGTACATACAAGGCTGGTGCCTCCCTCAGTCGCCGACAGCTCTGATTGCATCCGCAGTTGATATCAACGGTGCCTATGCGGCTGAGAGATGCCAGTCATACCCTAAGCCATTTGTGTTTAGGGCTAGGAAACTCCTCCGAGAGCTATACTCTCTGGTTCTGCCTGGGATGCCACCTTGGACGGTACCATCTTTGGCTATTTGTCACCATGTCTCTGCTCCCAAAGCTTCTACAGCACTGGGAATATTGCATTTTTGGAGCAAACACTCTTACGCTGGAACCATGCCATAGAGCCTCTTGGGCTCTATGTCCCAAGAGGGGGTCAGTTTCCACAATGTATCTCCTCTCTGAAGTCAGCGGGGTTCTGCCGGGTGCTGCATCACTCTGCACAGCCAAACTGGTTGCAATACACTGCTTGGTTATAGCTGCTCACAAACTGCCCTGAGTGCTCTCGGGGCATTGCAATCTCTCCATTTCCTGGTTCATGATATCCATGATGCCATGGTTTTGGCAATCTGGGCGGACATAGAAATTGCAGGGAATGAGCACGCCGATGAAGTTGTGAAAGAGTCTGCCAAGACTCAGCGACCAGACCAGCATTTCGCTTTTCCTCACACTGATTACATGGCAATAATACAGGCTGCTTGGCAAAGAAGATGGGAGACTGTAGAGGGGAACTTAAAGTTGTATGCCATTGCACCGCGACTGTCCCCATGGACCTACCCACCAATGCTGGGAAGGCTTCAGGTTACTTTCTGTCATCTCTGAATGGGACACACTCGCTGGATGCACCATCATTTGATGGAGTGCTTGCCTGCACCATACTCTGAAGATTGTGTTGTCCCCCAGGCTGTTCGGCACATTCTTGTTGACTGTCCCAGTCTGGGTTCTGGGTGATCTCTGTGCACATTACTTGTCCTGGTACCGGGACGAGCTGGGTCACTACCACTTGTCCCTTGTATTGTGGACTTGACAATCCTCCACTTTATTTGACCTTTTTTGTGTTTTTCTTTTTGTAGGTTGCACGTTCCTGCACCATGGGTAAGGCAGGCCTACCCCTGACCCCCGAGCATGCTTCCTACTTGCCTTTTTGCTTTTACTAATTTTTGTTAAAAAAACTTAGGCTTTGTTCTTTTCTATTGTTATTATTTGTTAGTTACATATTATTTGTTTTTTAATATAGCCTAGTAGTAAGCTGTGTTGTGTACGGTGACTTATGCCCAAGTAGGCAGGCGGTGGATTGGCTACTACATTTTTTTTTTAAATCTACCATCTGTCCTGTTACTGAGACTAGTGGGATCTCTACCACCTGTCCCCTGTACTTGCTTGGGATCAGTTTGTGCACACAGACTTTTGAACTTTCTGACTTATTGGAGGGGGCATGACCTTCATTTTATTTTACTTTCTTTGGTTCCATGTTTCTGCGCGGGGGATTGCAGGCCTCGCCCCTGATGCCCAAGTGCAATTCCTTCTTTTAGCATTTGTTTTTTCTTTGTTTACTTTAGTTTGGGGAATTTTAAAGTAGTCTAGTACTAGGATAAAATTTAAATTATGCTGATTTATGCCCTTGAAGGCAGTCATCCTGATTTTTTTGCATTTGTTTGTTTGTTTTTTTGTTTCTATTTTGTTTTTAATTTAGCCTAGCATTAAACTGCAAAATGATTGTAGTGATCACTTGCCAGATGGGTGGTATACAAAAAAAATAGCTTTCTTATCATGTCTTTGAAGCAATACATGCAAAAACTACAAGACTTAATGGAAATATCAGTTTAGATTGAAAGAAATGTCTGATTTTACTCTAGGTATATATTTAAAATGGAAAATAATGATTGGAAATATTTAATTATATGTATAACCTCCATTGCCATGCTTGTAAAATTCTTTAGGTTTTGATGCAAAATATGAATACAACTCATTTTCAACCTCTTCTCTTGATGTTAACCTAGGACCATCCAAATGGTTCTGTAATTCCCTAAACAAGTATTAATCAGAAGGAGCAAGGTCAGTAGAATATGGAAGATGAATTAATATTTCCCAACCAACCTCCTCCAGAAGACTTTTGGGCATTCAAGCTGTGTGAGGATGGGCATTATTGGGCCAAAGGCCCAAAGCTTCTTTCAAATGATGTTGATTGCAATATAGATTAGCATTAATTGTTCGATTGTTGTGTAATATTTTGTAATGGACAATTCCTTTAATATCTCACCATACACTCAACATGAACATTTTTGGATGAAGTCCTCTCAGTTGTTGAGAAATTCTGCTTCCTTGACTGATCCACGAATGGTAGCGTTTAACATTATGATCCACTTCTCATCACCTGTAACAAGCCTGCCCAAAAATGCTGCCTGAAAGTGTCATGAAAGCAATGAGTCAGAGCAAACAACTGGTTGTTGCAGATTCACCACAGACAGTTTGTGTAGGACCCATTTTCCAATCCTCTTCAGTTGGTATAGATAGTTGTATGGGTTGTGTTAAATTGTTCTGCAAATTCCCTGAAAGTTGTAGCAGGATTTACTGTGACAATATCTTCCAACTCTTTGGAATAATTTTTTTTTCCATGACCTGCCTTTGGTCCATCTTCGGGACTGATATCCCCACTTGGGAAACAGGAAAACCACCTTTTGCAACTTATTATATTTATTGCATCATCCTCATAAGTGCACTGAATGGATTTTACTGCTGTATTTGCATTGACACCTTTATGAAACACAGTAAAACATGTCTAATGTGATCTTTAGATGGGAGCACATCGAGGTGAATACTGATGAAAATTATTCACAATATTTTTATAATCTGAAACAAAAAGGTATAAATTATTCATTGTAGCATTCATAAACAATGAGTCACTACCTACTTTAATAAATAATATCTAAAACTTTATTCTAGAAAATCAGAGATTACTTTCGTTCAAACCTGACCAAATTAAATATTTAAATTTATTCCCAAAATAGTAAGATTAAAGAAATGCCATCCAAGGTATTTTATATCAGGTCATCCTAAAAGTTCTTAGCATTTCTGAAGGATGGAAATAAAAGAGATTTATTTTATTAGAATAATTTTATTCATCAAAATACACTTTTTTGTTAATGATGTCAGTCCACATCTATTCAACAGCCTTATAATTCTATCTGCATTTAACTGGGCTCTCTTGTAGGAAAAGAAGTTATCTAAGTTGTTTTTGACAGCATCTAAATCATTAAACTATTTTCCACTCAAGGAATTTTGCAGGGCTCTAAACAAATGGAAATCAGATGGTGCAAGAGAGTATGTTGGATGCAGTAAGAGATTCAACCCAAGCTCATGCAACCTTGTGCAGTTAGCCAAAGTGACATGAAGTCTGGCATTGTCTTGTTGAAATACAACCCTTTTCCTGTTCACTAGTTATGGCTTGATCTGTTGATTTTTTTGTTCAATTTCTCCAGCTGGTGGTACTACACATCAGAATTAATAGTCTCATTGTATGGGAGTAGCTCATAAATAATGCCTTTGAATTCCCACCAGATACAGTACCTGTCAGTTGAAGTGTCGCACTTGATGATATGGCACTTCATTTGACAGGATTTGGTATGGTGCTTATATGACTGGGGGAAAAAAAAATTGCGCGGGAGAAATTGATTACATGGCAACCTTCTTCTCGCTCTCCTATATTCACACATACAGAGAAACAATAACTCAGTGCTTGATGAGCTCTTAATTACAGAGGTTGTGTTGCACTCCCAGATCCTATTTGGACCTGCTGATTTTTATGCACATTGCATATTTTGCCTCATTTTTCAATGTGCAGCATGTCAAAGCCTTGTACTACCCATGACAACATTTTAAGAGTAATTGAATGTCACAGATTAGTTCTAAAAACTCATCAAGTTGTTCAGCAAACTGGTTTAAACCAGCATTCTGTGCAGCATCGGGTTGCTAAGCACAAGGCATCAGGCAGCTGGGAGGTACCCTCCCACTCCCATGGGAGGAGGTGCTTATCCCATGGTCCTTCCCCAAACTCTTGGCATTATCAAGAGTCAAGTGAAACCAAATCCTACCTTAACAGGAAGATAGATAAGGAAAATAATCCTTTGTTTCTCAACAAGGCCTCTGTCCGTAACATACAACACTGACTCCATATCTTATAAGAAAGTCACAGCACATAAGAAGCTCCTCATTACTGCAAAGCAAAGAGAGAAATGGCTTAGTTTTGCAACTAAATATAAAGATTGTAGCTTAGAGCAGTGGCAAAAGGTGCTGTGCACCGATGAGGCAACATTTAGAGTGACTGACAGCAACCCTAAGAAAATGTGGTGCAGCCAAGGTACCTACCCCATCAGTGAGAAGCTCCTTGCTCACACTGTAAAATACCCTGCATATATTATGGTGTGGGGTTCACTGTGGTATGGTGGCCTTGGTGACCTTATAATTCTTCCCAGGAATGAAACGGTTGATATTAATGCTTACTACACTGTCTTAAATGACCACCTCAAGAGCACTTTTGAGAAGAATGTTAAGAGCATTTGGCAGCAAGATTGTGCCCCTTGCCACAAGGCCCGACTCATCACAAACTGGCTTTGTGACTGCTAAGTGAAATTTATTGAGGATTGGCCTGATAATTGCCCAGACCTTTTCTCCTTTCGAGAATATGTGGGGGATTATAAAAAGTCTGCTACTGAGGTTAGAGGCGGCAATCCATGAGGTCTGGGAAATCATCAGCGATGGCCTGCTTAGGAAGCTATGTGATTCTGTACCCCAGAGGCTTCTGGAGGTCAAAAGGAGGAAGGAAAGGTCATCTCTTAAGTATGAGAGATGTTGGTGACTATTATTACGTACTTAGGTATTATTTTGTATGCATATTATGAGAGTATGGTGGCATTCCTCATTTTTGCATGCATTAATGAATGCAGAACTTTTTTGCAGGAATATTCATCTTCAGTAGTTATTTTTTTTAATTCTCACCCAAACAATCTATTTTTTATATCCAGACACCAATCACTTCAAAAATGGTTCTGTTTCCTTGCATTTTAAGAGCATGTTGCTGATGGAATATTCATAGTAGGAAGTGGACCCAAGTTTCATTTTAATAAACTGCTTTTTGGAATTTCTAAGAAACTATGCAATACCTTGGTTATTATTTTGGGGTTGGCTTCAATGTCTACCTTCAAAAGATTGTCATCCATTGCTGAAGGTCTTCCAGAGTGATTTGCATCTTCTAAGTTGAAATCTCTGTAAATTGAAATTTTGCAAACCATCTTCAAACTGTTGATTCACTTACAGCACCTTCATCATAAACATTACAAATGGCTTTACACTTTTCTGCTGCATTTTCACCCTTTTTACAGAAGAGAAGCATTACATGCCAAACATGTAACATTGATAAAAATTAGTGAGATAGTGATTTTTTCTGTTAGATAGCCAGTAGGTTACCTCACTGCAAGTGATGCAACATATCAGTTGTACTAGCATTACAGCTGTAATATGAAATTTAAAGACAACTGTCAAAATCGCTCATAACTTTCTGACTGATTTGATACTTTGAGCTCATAAAGAATATCTAGACAAAATGTGTTTCAGCATGCAATCAGGCTTTGCTTCAGATCAGTTAGCTACTAGATTTCTAGGAAAAATTCCTCCTACAAGGTGGCTGACACATACAAATAGAATCCCCCAGCTTTATTTTATCAGAAAGTCATACTAAAAGCCTTATAGCTTCTGCTCCAAGTTAGTTTGGGATTAATTCCTACCCAAAGATAACCAATGGAGCATACAACTTCTGATATATGATGCAGGTAATCAAAAGTTTGAACAAAGATCATCACCACCACCACCATAAGATGGGGACCAGCCATGAGGATATGTAACTTATGCCTGGCATGATGTCTCCCTTCTACTTGCTTTGAATACCTTTGATTGACTTTGATGTCCACTGTTTCATGGCACTATCGCCAAAGCCCTTTTGTCTCAAAGATTTGAATCATAGGTACCATTCTGGGTGGAGTACATGATAAATCCTAGGGTTCAGGTCCTTGCCTACCTGATCAAAGATTTGGAGATAGAGGCCCTGAAGGTGGATGAGTTTACATATCACTCTCCAAGAACTGCTTCATTTTCCTGTCTTGATCTGTCCCTGTGCTCTTTGGATGCGCAGCCTAATTTAGGGTGGGAGGTAATAGATGACCCTCATTGTAGTGACTACTTTCTAATTCAAATATAATTTTCTGGGCTTCTGCTGCCTCAGTGTGGTGCTCTGCTTTTCAGGAAATGGTGGCTTTCCCTCTCCCAGCTGAGAAGTTTAGGTCAGTGGATGAGGCCATTGAGTTTTTCTCTGGTAACTTTATCGCATCACTGTGGGCCTAACTAGCATTCCTAGAATATCTGGCCATTTTGCATGCTGTCTGCTTCTTTAGTGGCTAGCCGAGTGTGATGACCCAGAGGAAGAAGCAATATGCCTATATTATAAGTGCTGCATGAATGCTTTCACCGTTGGTGAATTTTATTGAGCTAGGGATATGTTTTGAAGCACACACTACACTCTTATCAGCAATCATATGTGTCTTCACTTAATTGGAATACTCATATTGCAGATGTGAAAGAGAGTCAAAAGGATTCAGGGCAGGTTTTTTCAGGACACTCCCTCTTAGTTCATATGTCCATTGTGGAGTCTGTGACCACTTTTTCCACATTCTATAGTCAGGATGCTGCTCTTCAGCATTCGTTGCATGTTGTGATGGCTCTGAAGGCTGTCAAATGGACTTTACCTCCAGAGGCAGAGAATCATTCAATTACTTGTATATGTTGAATGAGTCACATTCTTGCTCTTGTTTTATGCATGGACAGCACCCCCAGTCTGGATTGTATCCTCTATGCCATGCTTTGACACCTGGGTAAGTAGGGCATGACCTTTTTAGATTTGTTCAATAGGATCTGGACAGTGGGTATCCTGCAAGACTCCTGACAACTGGCTAATGTACTTGCTTTAAGCAAACCAGGAAGAGATCACTCTACCCTGGTCACTTTCTGAGCAAGTTCTCTCAACTCGTGTAAGTTGATGGAGAAATAGGTAAATATTCGATTCGCCTTTTTACTGGACAGTGGATGCCACTGGTCTTGTGAACAGTGTGGCTTCTGCAAGTTCCATTGCATGTTGGAGTCTTTCTCTGAGTAGAAAGTGCTATCTTGAGGCCTTCCTCTGTAGACAGAATTATGCCAGTGTGTTTTTATCTGGAGAAGGCGGATGATACTGCATTCTAATAAAGATGGGGATGAGGGAATGCCTGAGTTCTTGAGAGAGCATTGATTCTATGTATGGGTTGGGAGAGCCCTCTCTAGCATATTAAGACAGGAAGCGGGTGTCCCATTGGGAAGTGTCCTCTATGTCATACTCTGCCCTGATCAAAGAAAGAAAGCTTTGAAAGTTCATCGGTAAACTTTCAATCCCTCTTCATGTGGCCCAGATGCCAACTCTGGAACATCAACTCCAACAGGCATCCACATCTCTTACTATGCTGATGCATACAGGTTTCTGTTTTCCTTTACCAAGACTAAAGCAGTGCACTTCTGCTGCCATACATGGTTCCTTCCTGTCCTTATCTTGTTTTTTATTGGTTCCTCCTGCAACCTTTAGTGGTACAAGTGGCCTTAGGGCCACTTGTACTTGCACCATGGATATTTTATGTTCTGTGATGTTCAGCACTTGGGAGGCTGATGGGCTAGTGACTTTCTAGTGATTATTTGTTCTTTCTAAGCCATAGGTACTATGGATGCAAGTTTTATGTTTCTGCAGCGAGTATAAATCATGGAAGATAGACTTAACCATTACTGGTGCCTTCTATACATCCCCTCAAACTTGTTTGACTTGACCTCCTTTTCTATTTTGGTTTTGGGTGTATGCTTGGGTAAAAGGGGGTAGGTGGTGGGCTTCCTGATGCCTGTGCATGCTTTTTAGTTTCATTGTCTGTTGGGTTTTGCTGGCTTTATATTCTTCTTTTCAGGGTTTTTTTTTTTTAATGTAGCCTAATTTCTAGACTGTCATAGCCAAAGCATACAACATACCACAAATTCAGTGGGACAAGCATTAGAAGAAAGCCAGTTATGAAATACACATTTATCCTAAATGCAACTGATTCAAGAAAAAAAGTGGCCATTTTAATTGGAAAAGTTTATGGATGATATAATATAAGAGGAGAGCAGTGGGTAAAAGCATGAAAACTAAAATTTTGAATACGGTAATTTAAGGTGTTGGGGGGGGGGAGGGCTAAAACAAATTTCATCTGCTATGGGTAGTGTGTAATCTGACAACAATTTTTGGCTATACTTAGCTGCATATTTTAAGTAATGAAACTTAAAAATAGTTAATATATATTTGAAAAGTGAGTATGTGAAGGCTAGGAAGCTTGGGTTTTTTCGATTGTTGGAAGTTTTCATAAGTTCAGACTACATTCTTATTTCCAAATCCTCGCCTAACCTTGGTTTTGGTGTGGACAAGGTATTTCATCCACTTAGCATGCAATTGGGTTCCCCCTTTTCCATCTTGGCAACCACTGCCAGGCAGCTCAATCACTGTGCTTTCTCAGGTTCCTCTCCAAGAATCTTTTACTAGATAGCGCATTTCTCCCTCTCCATTACCGATGTGTTCAGAGGGTTTTCCCCTTGCCCCCCATTTGTAGAGTTGCCCTTGGGAGACTCTCTTTGCCACCACCTCTCCTGACCTTTCTCAGGGGCCTGCCAAGAACATGGCAAGATAGAGGACACACTGCCTAGGTTCCTGCCTCTCTCATTGGGGACTGGCTAACAACCATAACCCTCTTAAAGGTTTAAGAGCAGCATTGTCTCCTGGGCCTTGCTGCAATACCATGTCCACTCAAAGTTTATCAGTCTGATGGGAGCCAGCCCCTTCTGAGGTGGCCATTATTAGTGTTCTTTGGACTATTACTTA
Organism: Ceratothoa steindachneri; assembly: GCA_963969495.1. Taxonomy (NCBI): domain Eukaryota; kingdom Metazoa; phylum Arthropoda; class Malacostraca; order Isopoda; family Cymothoidae; genus Ceratothoa; species Ceratothoa steindachneri. Next base: position 155,513,875 of record OZ018321.1, on the reverse strand, counting down.
GAAGACATCACCAAAAAGCTGGCTGAGCAAGGAAGGATTGGTCAAGGTTGAATATACAGTGAGAAAACAGGGTGGGAGTCTCCCTGTGTCGATATGTGCCAATTAGTATACTACTGTGTCAAAATTCATGCCACTGCTACAAAGTGCTATTCCTGCTACTGCTTCAGCCAATATTGTACTCAATAAGTCCTTATCCTGTATGGCCAAATGTGCCTGCTTCCTTGTAGCAATGTGGCAAGAGGCTAAAGACTTGGTCCTGTTGCACTCACCGTTTCCCATGGCATCCTACACCTCAATTGTTAAAATGGTGCCCTTTGCTCATTGCTCTTATAGGCCCATGAGCGTGATTGACTGACTGTTCTTTCAACACCCTTGTGCGGGTTATTGCCTGCTTGGTTTCTGCTAAGAAAGAACTATTAAAATCAATCTTTTTCAATTTAAAAGTAGCATTAAATCGGTTATATATCACATTTGCGAACTTAAGCTCTTTTTAGCGCATCCTATAGATATAATTTATCTTCATACCATGAGATATTTTCTAGTACTTGTAACAATTGTAATTATTATAATTATATATTTAAAAAAATTTTATCACCTTTTTTATAGGAGTTTTGATTGCTAGTCATTATAACAAGATAGAAGATAAGGGCTTACAGCTACGTAATTTAAGCCGGATTCTGCATATGAGAAATTTCAACAACTGGGTTAAGAGTGTTCTGATTGTGAATTACCTCAAGCAAATCAGAGAGCATTGTGCCGATGAGCATCGTATCATTGCATTTGATTTAGGATGTGGAAAAGGAGGAGACTTGTTTAAGTGGCAGAAGGTTGTAACTATAACTTTTTACTTTTTTAGTAGTATTAATTTTAATATACTCTAGTTTGTTATTTGTGTCACTTAAGTTATATTAAGTCACATTTAAGTGTTTGTGTGAGTCTCTTTTCTTATTGTATAAGCAAACTTTTCAAATGCATTTTACACCAACTAAAATCTATTGATGAAGTTAATTTTTAAGAGGAGAAAAAAATCCATTTTTCCCACTTTCCTTTTTTCTCTAGTCATCTCAGACCTTATTTCAAAGGGTAGTGTAAGGTTAATTTGAGCTGTAGTGGTTCACCAACCTGCTTTTATCCAGGTGGATCCTTCAGTCTTTACTAACACTGTAGATAAAAGCCAGTCAGTTGCAAAACTACTCTGCCTAATAAAGTTTTTTTGAGTAACTGTATCTTGTTTAGAAGCTTGATATTAAGTAATTGACCTTCAATAAAGATAAATTCAGTAAGCCACATTAGACATAAAGGTCAGTATAACAATGGCTAGTGAGCCAAGTGCACCAGGGGCCGGTCCACTTTGAGGGGAGGTGCCAGGAAGCATTATGTTTTGACACCAAAGACCTTTCAGGTGGAACCTTCATCACCCTGAGGCAGAGGGACCTGTTCTGCATCAGAGGTATGTGGATATAGATACCCATCAGCAAGATTCCTTGGAACAGAGAGTGTGCATGTGGTGTGCTGTGAAGATGGGAGAGGAAAGAAAGTGTTGTAATTGGCTATTGTATGTGATGAGAAGTGTAAGATTTACCCACCCCAGTACAGGGCTAAGCACAGCGTGTCCACCAATTGGTTGCCAGATCTCTACCTGCGCTGACACCCTGTAAGGGGCACAACGATTTGCTTTCCTGGCCACTGTGCTGACGGGACTCAGCACCCCATCTGGCCCCAGCTTAGCCTCTTTTTTGTGACACGATGTCTTGTTACCCTGCTTCCTCACTTTCCCTACAGCATCTTCCGTAATTTTTTCTGATTGGCCTCTAATTTCACAGGGTAGACACCAACCAGTTTCCTCTCACCCAACCATCCCAGATGGGGGGGGGGGATGCCCCTCACTCCTGATCTCAGGTTTTGGGTGATGGGTTTTAACAACCTTCCTCACATACCATTTCTCTCTCCTTTCACAGTCTATCAATTTGATGCCCAGCCCAAGGTAGAGCCACCATACCAAAGGACTACCTGCCCAATGGACGGGAGGAGTGATCCCAATTTATGGCAGCTGGCTTTGCCGGCCCTGTATTCACCCCTTGCAGAGCCGGGTACTGCGTGGTGTGAATAGCGTTTGCATCCTGTGGTACTAATTGGGCACCATGCCTGATAATGTAAATAAAAAATGGTAAACTCCCTCCACTTCCCTTTTAGTACCATTGGAGCCGCCCTTGGGTAGCTCTACAGTAGAAAAGGAGGTTCCTCCCCCCCCTGTGCTTTCTCAGGGGACCCCCCAAACTTCTTTTACTGGAGAGGAGGCTTAGTCCTCTCCTAGACTATGGGTGCCGGGAACTCCCCCTTCCCTTCTATACAGGTGCCCTTGGGAGACTCCATCTCTTATTCAGTAGTAGTCCCTGCTTTGCTTTCCCATGGGACTACCAAGAGAACGAGAAGGCGGCCTATGATTGACTGCTCTTGGTGGGAGTGGCTCAATAGGCCCAACCCCCTTAGGGGAGCAAGGGATAAAAGGACCCATGCCCCCTAATTTCTTGCTTGCATGCTTGACAAATTTACAGGAGGTCAGTGTACCTGCCTTCCCTCTCTTTCCCGGTTGATGCTAGTTCACCGGCATTGGATGAAAAAAAAGGTACCTCAAATAGGATCTGTGATGTCTTGGGGGTGGGGGCATATTGAGGCCCCCTGAGATGGACATGGTCCCTAAGGTGACCCAGCCACAGATGGTAGGATCTTGCATGGGGTCAAACCCGTTGAGGCCCAGGATGTTCTATGACTTCAGGAGGCTAAGGACTTGGTCCTGGCACGTTAAAAAAGATACCTGATGCACCTGGCCCCTCAAGTCTTAAGAGCATGCACATTAGGAACTCTTTGCAGATTCTACCCACCCCTAGTTTAGCTGGCGGCACAAAGGGTTCATACCCAGCATGACCATTTCCCATAAGGCTGCATGCCTCCACAAAGCTGTTAGACTCGCAGGAGGCAACACCCCAGAAGTTGGTTGTGAGGCCATCTTCCAGGGCCCCATAAGGGGCGCGGTGATATGCCATCCTGGCCGCCGTGCTGACGGGACTCAACACCCCATCCGACCCCAGCTTAGCCTCTTCTTCCTTCAAAATACTTGTTTCCTCGCTTTTCATACAACCTCTCCCCCAACTTTCTCTGGTCAGCCTCTAATTTCACAGGGTAGATGCTAACTTTCCTCTCAGCAAACCATCCCCCATCGGGGCTGAGGGGGGAGGGGACAATGTTCCCTAACACCTGAGCTTCGGTCTGTGGTGGCTGGTTTTTAACAACCTGCTTCATCCCCACCCATACCTTCCTCACATCCCTTCTCCTCTCCTCTTCACATTCTATCAATTTTACGCCGTGTTCAAGGTGGAGTCGCCATGCTGAAGGACTGCCAGGCCACCAGGCAGGAGGGGTGGTCTGAAATGGCCGCGCCTGGCTCTGCCAGGCCTGTAAGCACCTCTGGCAGTGTGGGCAACTGCAAGAGGTGATGAGCTATTGCGTCCCGTAACACAAATAGGGTCACCATGCCCAATGATGGAAAAAAAACAAAAACCCGAACCCCCAACTTCCCCAAGAGCATCAACAGAGCCGCCTTCGGGCAGCTCCACCGAGAAAATGGAGGTGCTTTTGGGCACGTCCCTATTTCCAGCGGCAGTCCCTCCTTTGCTTTCTAAGGGGACTGCCAAGAAAGCCAGCAGGCAGCCCATTGCCAACCGCCCCTCGTGTAAGCGGCTCAGTAGGGCAAACCCCCTTAGGGGGGAGAGGGAAGCCAGGCCCCTTCGGTCGCTTCCCTCAAAAGACCTGCTGGCAAGAATACTTAACCTTGCCAGGGTCAAGGCCTGTGCCTCCCCACAAAAGACTGGTGACGGTGCCAAGGGGACCTGCGATGTCCTGGGAGGGGATGGCCAACTGGAGGCTCATCCTGTGATAGACATGGTCCTTGAAAACCACCCTCAGACGGTAGGGCCTTCCATGGGGAGGAATCCATGCTCGATGCCAAGCACCAAACCCGAATCCACCCCTATGCAAGGTCCTCCTCAAACGGCTGGGGATTCTCAGGCAGTACAAGGAGGGGAGGGATCTCCTCCAGATGATGACCCTGCGACCACCAGGACCTTCTCCATTTTGGAGAAGGACCTGGCTGAGGCCGGTCCATCTGGCATGAGGGCTTCTGACGGCGGAGGTGAGAAACGGGTTCATTCCCCGCCCTCCTCTCCAAAAAAGAAAAAGAGAGACCAAAGAGACAAAGAAGACTCGGGGCTCCTCTCCATCCGCGGGGGCTGCAGGGATGGATGGGTCTGCTGCCACTGTGGCAAGCGACCAAGCCAAGATCGGCACATCCGGCCCCTTTGCCCCCCCCCCCAGTTGCGTAACCCCTGACTATGACAAAGACAAAAAGTGAACAGGGCGGAGCCTCGATGACATCGGGGCCCCTGATTCAGAGGTTACCTGGCATTTTCGAGCCTGCTGGCTTCAAACACTTCCTCGTTATTCGCTCCACTGATGGCAACATGATCCATCAGAGGAGAGGATTAGCTAGTGCAATTGGTAGAGAGCTGAAGGTGACCCGTTTCTCGGACTGGAGCCTTCTGGCGAATGCGACGAGGCGGCCAAGATAAGTGATCTTCGGACACTTCATGGCACCCCAGTGAGTGTGACGCTGCACTCTACCATGAACTTTGTGAAAGGAGTAGTTTATGCGAGGGAACTCGTTGACTACTCCATTGAGGACATCACCCTAGAGCTGGCCGACCATGGGGCGGTCAAGGTCGAACGTGTGATGAGAAAACAGGGAGGGTCATCGAGACCCACCCCTACACTCTTCGTCCTGTTCGACTGTGACAAGCCCCCTGAGTCGGTGCGTGCCGGTTGGTACCGCTACCGCGTGAAGGCATTCGTGCCACTGCCGCGGCGGTGCTATTACTGTCACCCCTTCGGCCATACGAATCGCTCATGTAGATGTGCAAAGTCGGGGTCACCCGAAGTCTGTGTAAATTGCTCCAAGGTCGCATACGATAAGTCCAAATCGTGTGTGGCCAAGTTTGTCAATTGCGGAGAGCCGCACCCCGCTTCTTCGAATCAATTTGGTGCATATCTCCTTGAGAAAGAAATCCTGGCCGTTCAAGCCCAGATCGACTCTCATTCCGAGAGGCTAAGGACTTGGTCCTGGCGCGCCAGGCTCTGCCTGGGACGTCATATACCTCAATAGTTAGAAAGGCACCCTCTGCTCCTGGCCCATACAGGCTAACGAGCACGGTTGTTTCCGCGCCCATTCGGAGCCCTTCTGCGGGCTCTACTCAACCCGGGCGCTACCCTGGTAAAGCTTGCGGCAAAAAGGGTTCATACCCAGCCCCGGCTAAAACCACGGCTCCCCCCTCTTCACCCAGCGTGACCGTTTCCCGTAAGGCGAAACGGCAAGCGCCTCCACCGAGTCGTTAGACTCACAGGAGGCAACACCCCTGAAGATAGTCGCTAGGCCATCTTCCGGGGTTCCTAAAGCTGTCCCCCGAAAGGAGGACAGCAACAAAGGAGCTTCGGCTCCTTCGCCCACGCCCCGAGGTGGAGCGAGTGGCTCGGAGACGGTGGTTCCTCTAAAAGAGGGCCCCCCGCCGCCGAAGCCACAACGCCCGCCTAAGGTTTCGAGGCGGAGGGAGGAAAAGACTCGCGTGGCGAGCCCAACCTCCCCCAATAAGTCCTCGAAGGCGACAGCGCCCGGGGTTCTGCCCCCGGGAAGCGTACGGCCATTCCCGTGAGGGTCTTCAGTTCGAGGAGGGCCCCCGCGTCTCCTCCGAGCTAGGCCTGGAGGGCATATTCCTTCAATGGAATTGCCGTGGACTCTGGGCCAACTGGGAGGAGCTGCGGAGGCTCGTCTCGTCCCGTTCCCCGTTAGCTATCTTTTTGCAGGAGACCATGCTAGGCGCGTGCCCCCTGCCCGCCCTCCCGGGGTATAAGGGTCTTGCGACCCCACCACCGCGGGATGGCCGGGCTGGGGGTGTCGCGGTTTACACCCGGCATGATGTCTCCGTTTTTCTTTTCTATTTAGATACCTCCTTTCAGGCAGTGGCTGTGCAGCTGCACCTGGATAGGAGGTATACTATCATTTCTGCGTACTTTCCACCGTCAGCTGACTTCGACGCGGGGGACTTCCGCCGCGTCGTGGCACGGTTGCCGAGGCCCTATCTCTTGCTTGGAGATCTAAACAGCAGGCATCCTCTCTGGGGAGATTACTCCATAAATCCCAGGGGACAAGTCCTTGCCGATCTGATCGAAGAGCTTGAGATGGGTGTCCTAAACGTGGATGAGTTTATGCATCACTGTCCAAGAACCGCTCATTTTCTTGCCTTGACCTATCTTTGTGCTCTTCGGATGCACAGCCTGATTTTGATTGGGGCTTGGTCGATGACCTCCATGGTAGTGATCACTTTCCCATTGAAATATCATTTTCAGGGCAACTGCCGCCTGAGAGCCCACCTCGGTAGTGCTTGGCGCGGGCGCAGTGGCCTGCATTTCAGGAAATGACTGAATTCTCTATCTCAGTTGAGGAGTTTAGGTCGGTAGATGAGGCCGTTGAGTTTTTCTCCGGCAACCTCATCGCCGTGGGCCTGACTACTACTCCTAGGACGTCTGGCCGTTTTGCACGCTGACCACTCCCATGGTGGTCGGCCGAGTGTGACACGGCCCTCAAACAGAAGCGTTATGCCTACATGCGCGATAAGCGCCGCCCGAACGATTTCACTGTCGCTGAATTTCGTCGGGCTAGTGCTAGGTTCCGGTATATTTCGAAGCACGCCCGCCGCTCTTCTTGGCGGGCATACGTGTCTTCACTTAATGGGAAGACCCCTTTAGCTGAGGTGTGGAAGCGAGTCAAAAGGATTCAGGGCAAGTTCTCGCAGGACCCCCCCTCCCGTTCTCCAGGAGAATGGGACCGCAATCTCGGACCCTGCGTCCGTGGCGGAATCCTTAGCGACCGCTTTTTCCGCATTCTCTAGCCGGGATGCTGCTCCGCCAGCATTCAATGCACGTCGTGATGTCGCGGAAGGCCGCCGGCTGGACTTTACCTCCAGAGGCGGAGAACCCTTCAACGACAAGTTTACTGTGAGTGAGTTGCGTTCCGTTCTCGCTTCGTGCGCGGACACCGCCCATGGTCCGGACGATGTCCCGTACGCCATGCTTCTCCACCTGGGTGAGCGAGGCATGGCCTTTCTGTTAGATTTGTAAAATAGGATCTGGGTGGAAGGTCTTCTCCCAGACTCCTGGCGAATCGCTACTGTGCTCGCCTTTCGCAAACCGGGGAGAGATCACTCTACTCCGACCGGTTTCCGCCCAATCTCTCTAACCTCTTGCGTGTGCAAGTTGATTGAGAAATTGGTAAATGTTAGATTAGCCTTTTCCTGGACAGCGGAGGCCATCTGTCTTCCGCACAGTGCGGCTTCCGCAAGTTCCACTCCATGTCGGATGCTCTGCTCCGACTGGAAAATGCCACCTGCGAGGCTTTCCTCCGTAGACAGCCCTACGCCACAGTGTTTTTCGATCTGGAGAAGGCCTATGATACCGCATGGCGATACGGTATTACGGAGACTCTCCACACGATGGGGGGAGGGACGCCTCCCAATGTTTATATATGAATTTTTGCGAGATCGTCGATTCCCGCCTACGGGTGGGGGGAGCCCTCTCCGCCCAAAGGAGCAGGAAGAGGGTGTCCCGCAGGAAAGTGTCCTCAGTGTCACACTCTGCCCTGAGCATCAACGGTTTCACCTCGGTGCTGCCAGAAGATGTCCTCGCTACACTCTACGTGGACGACCTTTCGATCTCTTTTGGCGCGGCCCAGATGCCAACTCTGGAGCGTCGTCTCCAACAGGCATTGAACCGCGTCTCTCGCTATGCCGAAGCGCACAGGTTTCGGTTTTCTTTGGCCAAGACTAAGTAGGTGCACTTCTGCCACCATCCACGGCTTGACCCCGACCCAGATTTGTTTCTTAATGAGGTGCGTCTAGATGTGGTTGAATCGCACCGTTTCCTTGATTTTGTATTCGACCGACGCCTCACCTGGGAGGCTCATATTCGCAGCCTTAGGCTCTCTTGTACCCGCGCCATGGACATTCTCCGTTCCGTAACGTTCAGCGCTTGGGGCGCTGATAGGGCTACTGCCTTACTTTTTTATCGATCCTTTGTTCTCTCGAAGCTCGACTACGGATGCGAGTTTTATGCATCCGCAGCTGAGCGTTTATTGCGGAAGGTGGATTCGATCCACCACACCCGCCTTCGCCTTGCGACCGGTGCCTTCCGTACTTCCCCCATTGAGAGCCTGTTGGTCGATGCTGTGGAGATGCCACTCGCTCTGCGCCGCGTGCAGTGCATCACTCGCCTGTACGCGCGAACCCGGTGCCTCCCTCAGTCGCCAACAGCTTTCACTACATCCGCAGCTGTTCTCGATGGTGCCTATGCCGCTGAGAGACACCAGTCATACCCTAAGCCCTTTGGGTTTAGGGCCAGGAAACTCCTTCGAGAGGTAGATATAGCTCACGGGCCGGTGGCCCCCCTTGTTCTGCCCAGGATGCCACCCTGGAGGGTACCACATTTGGCTATTTGTCGCCACGCCTCTGCTCCCAAAGCTTGTACTGCTCCGGGAGTATTGCGTTCGACCTTTTGGGGTCACACCTCGTGTCACGCTCGAACCGTGCGAAGTCAGCGGGGCTCTGCTAGGCGCTGCGTCTGTCTTCACGGCCGAGCTGGTGGCAATACACCACTCGGTACGGGAGATTACGGGACGTGCCCGTTTCGGAGAACGGATTGTGATCTATAGTGACTCACAAAGAGCCCTGAGTGCTCTCGGAGCATTGGAATCTCCGAATCCCCTGGTTTGCGATATCCGTGACGCCACGGTTTTGGCGAGCCAAGCAGATGTCGAGATTATCTTGTGCTGGGTTACTGTACATGTAGGAATTGCTGGGAATGAGCGCACCGATGAGGGCGCCAAAGAGTCCTCGAGGACTCTGCCACCGGACCAGCGTTTCGCTCTTCCTCACACCGACTACATGGCAGGAATACGGGCAGCTCTTCGGACTGCTTGGCAAAGAAGAAGAGAGACGGTCGAAGGGAACTTAAAGTTGCGTGCCATTGCGCTGCGACTGTTTCCATGGACCTATCCCCCAATGCCACGACGGCTTCAGGTCGCTTTCTGTCGTCTCCGAATCGGGCACACTCGTGTGACGCATCTCTATCTGATGGAGCGCTCGCCAGCGCCCTATTGCGATGACTGTGTCGTTCCCAAGACTGTTTGGCACATTCTTGTCGAATGTCCCAGTCGGTGATTTTCGTGCACGATACCTGTTCCGATACCGGTATGGGCGGGGTCGCTTTGCCTGTCCCTTTTACTCGGTACGAGTTGGTGCACATTTACTTGTGGGCTTGTTACTTTTGGGGGGGATGGAGGCCCGGGCTTCTCCCCTTTATTTAAGAAGGTTCTATTTTTTTTTTTTTTTGTTATTGTTTTCATTGTAGGTTGCATGCTCCTGCACAGTGGTGAGGGGGACCTCTTCCCGATGCCGGAGATTCCTTCCTAATTGTTAAGTTTTTCCAATTTATATCATTGTTATGTTTTCATATTTTTATTTTAAAGTAGCCTAGTTCTAGGCTGTCGTGTTTCCGGCTACTTATGCCCAAGTGGGCAGTTGCCAGATGGGCTCTATAAAAAAAAAAAAATGCATGGCTATTATAAGCCCTGCTTCATTAAATGCAAAACTATCTTAAACTCAACAAAGTCAGACACTCTTTACAAGAGGAACACAGCCTTGAACCTTTATCAAATACTAGTGGCCTTTGTTTGTTAACAATTGATAAATAGTTCGCTTCTAATACATAGATAATTTATAAGGTTAATCTATCCAGAATATGTTGCCTGGAAAGAAAAAAAACATTTTATAATATGAAAATCAATTTATATTTTTTCTAAAAAAATATATATAAAGACATTCTCACTCACACTCACATTCTTACAGAGGGAGGGAGAGGGTATTTGGAAAAGGGTTGGGAGAATGGCCCTTCACACACACTCACATTTGCTCCACCATAGAGCATCGTGATGTCATGGAAGGCCGCCGACTGGACTTTACCTCCAGAGACGGAGAACCCTTCAACAACAGGTTTACATTGAGTGAGTTACATTCCACTCTCGCTTCATGCGCGGACACTGCCTCTGGTCCGGATGATATTCCATACGCCATGCTTGGACACCTGGGTGTGCGAAGCATGGCCTTTCTGTTAAATTTGTTCAACGGGATCAGAATAGAGAGTATCCTCCCAGATTCCTGGTGGATTTCTATTATGCTCACTTTTCGCAAACCGCAGAGAGAGCACTCTACCTTAGCTGGTTCCCACCCAATATCTCTAACTTTCTGCATCTGCTATTTTATGGATAAATTTTAAATAATCCTTTTTTTCTGGACACGTGAGGCCTCCTATCTTCTGAACTCTGCTCTAACTGGAAAATGCTGTCTGCGAGTCCTTCTTTTGTAGACAGCACTATGCCACAGTTTTTTTTTATCTGGAAGGCTATGATACTGTATAATGGTATGGTATCATGGAGACTCCACACGATGGGGGCGAGGCAATGCCTCCCAATGTTTATATCTGAATTTTTGTGAGATTGTCAATTCCACATAGTGGTGGGGGAGCCCTCTGGCCAAATGGAGCTGGAAGAGGTTATCCCGCAGGAGAGTGTCCTCAGTGTCACACTCTTTGCCCTGAGCATCAACGGCATTACCTCGGTGCTGCCGGAAGTTGTTCTCATTACACTCTATTTGGATGACTTTCGATCTCTTATGGTGCAGCCAAAATGCCAACTCTGGAACGTCATCTCCCATCAGTCATTGACCCGCGTCCCTCGTTATGCCGAAGTGCATAGGCTTCGGTTTTACTTTGCCAATACTAAGGTGGTGCACTTAGGGCACCATCAATGGATCCTTCTGACCCAGACTTGTTTCTAAATGGGGTTCTCCTGGAAGTGGTGGATGGATTCGCACCATTTCCTTAGTCTTGTATTTGACCCTCGCCTCACCTGGGAGGCTCATATTCCCAGCCTTAGGGTCTCTTGTACGCGCCCCATGGGTATTCTTCATTCAGTGATGCTCAGTGTCTGGGGGCCCTGATAGGGCTACTGCATTACTTTTTTATCGATCCTTTGTTCATTCAAAGCTATGGATGCCAGTTTTATTCATCTGCAGCCAAGCGTGTATTGTGGAAGGTGGACTTCATCCACCACACCGGCCTCCACCTATTGACTGGTGCCTTCTGCACGTCATCCATTGAGAGCCTACTTGTCGATGCCACTCAATCTGCGCTGTGCACAGTGCATTATTCTCATGTAGGTGAAAGCCCCACCCCCACCCCACCTCCTTCATTCGGCAACAGCTCTTTGCATCCACACTTCATCTTGGCGGTGTCTATGCCGCTGAGGTACGCCATTCATAACCTACACTCTCTGGGTTTACGGTTAGGAAACTTTTGAGAGCTCGGGATAGCTTTCAGGCCATTGTTGCCACTGGTTCTGCCTAGGATGCCACCCTGGAAGGTACCACCTCTGACTTTTTGTCACCATGCCTCTGCTCCCAAAGCTTCTACATCGCCTGGAGTATTGCGTTCAGCCTTTTTGAGGGAACTGTGCCAGTGTATACGGATGGCTCTTAGTCTCAAGAGGGGGTTTGTTTCCATGCTGTATTCCCTCTGTTTGAAGTCAACGGGGCTCTGTCAGGCGCTGCATCTGTCTTCACGGCGAGCTAGTTGCAATACATCGCTCAGTACTGGAGATAACAAGATGTGCCAGGTTCTGAGACTGGATTGTGATTTATAGTGACTCACTCACAAAGCCTCCTGAGTGCTCCCTGAGTTTACGCATCACTGCCCGAGAACTTTCATTTTTCTGTCTCGATCTATCTTTCTGCTCTCCGGATGCACAGCCTGATTTTGGGTAGGAGGTAGTCAAGGACCTCCATGGTAGGGATCACTTTCCCATTCTCTTCTGGGCCGCTGCTGCCTGGTGGTGCTTGGTGTAGGCGCTGAGGTCCACATTTCAGGAAATGACTGATTTCTCTGTCTCAGTTGAGTTGTTTATGTCAGTAGATGAGGCCGTTGACCTCTTCATGGGTCTAATTACTATTCTTAGAACCTTTGGCCCTTTTCCAATATTCCTGATGCCACAGTTTGAGTGAGTAGGGTGGAAGTCAAGATTATCTTCTGCTGGGTTCCTGGACATCTAGAAATTGCGGGGAATGAAGGCGCCAAAGTGTCCCCGAGGACTGTGCAACCAGACCAGCGTTTCGCTCTTCCTTGCTCTGATTACATTGCAGGAATACAGGCAGCTCTCTGGGCTGTTTGGCAAAGATGGGAGATGGTTGAGGGCAACTTAAAGTTGGGTGCCATTGTGCCACTAGTGTTCCCATGGACCTACCCCCAATACCTCAACAGTTTCAGGTTGCTTTCTGTCGTCTCTGAATTGAACACACTCGCAGGACTCACCACCATTAGATAGAGTGCTCGCCTGCGCCCTATTGCGACAACTGCGTCATTCCCCAGACTGTTTGTCACATTCTTGTTGAATGTCTCAATCTGGGTGATCTCCGCGTACATTACCTGTCCCGGTACTGTGAAAAGCGTGGCCACTACCGCTTGTCCCTTGTACTCAGGATAGATCCGTACACGCCAACATTTGGTTTTTTGATTTTTTTCTCCTCCTTTATTTTACCTTTTTTTGTATGTTTCTTTTTGTAGGTCGCATGTTCCTGCACCGGGAAGGGGGAGGGGAGCCTACCCCCAATGCCGGAGCGTGCATCCTTCTTGCCGATTTGCTTTTTCTCATTATTTTTTTACTATTTTCCCTTTTTTATCAGTTATTTATTATTTACATATTATTTGTTTTTTAATATAGCCTAGTAGTAGGCTGTGTTGTGTACGGTGACTTACGGCTGATGGGCTACCTAAAAAAAAATGTGATGACTGCCTTGTCCCCCAGGCTGTTTAGAACATTCTTGTCTAATGTTCCAGTCTGATTAATCTTTGCGCAGGTTACCTGTCCCAGCGGGGTCGCTACTGCTTGTCCCTTGTAATTGGGACTGGTTTGTGCACACAGACTTATGGACTATATACCTTTTTGGAGGAGGTTGGCCTCCTCTTTGACTGTTTTTTGTCAATCACATGTTCTGGCCTTGGTGGAGAGATGCGTCCTTCCTTCTTGTTGCCTTTCTGATTTCTTTTCTTTTGTTCATTTTTTGTTGTTTTTTTAGCCTGTGCTTAGGCAGTCTTTTTTTAATCTTTGTTAGTTTTTATTTACATATTATTTGTTTTGTAATCTAGCCTAGTAGCAGTAGCCTGATGTGCTTTCAAAATAAAACAAAACCTGAGATTTGTCTGTTTTTGTAGCGATTCAACATAGGTACTGCGACATTGGCTGTCCAACCCTGTATCTAGCAAGAGCTCTGGTTAATTTGAGTAATCAGATTTACTCTTAAAAATATAAAAAGTAATGTGTAGTTGAAGAAAAGATTCGTCCAAAATTAGAGAATAAGTATAATGCAGCCATAACCAGAAAACCATTATCTCTTAGGCAATTGAACAAGCTATTAATAAGAAGTTTGCAGACCCTTCCTTCTTCTGAATGACTTTAGCATACCTTTGGCTACACAATTTCACCAATTTGTTGCATTGTTTGGTTATTGCATTCTTTATTATTGCATTCTTCTTCCAATTTTTGCCAGAGATTTTCAACATTCATCAGTTTTGGGGCCCTATCTTTCTCACTGAGTATCTTCAATAGGTTTACTCTGGTTTTAATCAGGGGTCTGCACATGCCAGTTTATCACATTGATCTTTTCAGCATCCAAGAATTGCTTCATTTATTTGGTGTGTTGCATGGAGCATTGTCATTCATGACAATGGGGTATATATTCCAGATGTTTTGAAGAGAAGGGCTTACATGTTCCGGAAGCAGAGTTTTGTATACTGCAGCATTTACTTTGCTGCATAAATAAATGAATACTGACTCAAGCATTTGAAAACTTGCCCTATACCATAATTTTGTACAATGCCTTACATGCTACTTCACATCTTATCTGGACAAATAAAATTTGCCTTTGTCCCTGAAAAAAACACCCTCTTTTCAGCACTCTACAGTGTAGTCCAGCCTAGCTAAACATTTTAGTCTTTTACAGATAGTGGTTTCTTAGCAGGGAGCACCTTAAGAGTTACAACTCTCTCAAGTGTCATGGGGTAGGTTTAGATTCTCAGCAACTTGTGAAATACTGGCTGCCATCTCAAATTGGCCATTCACATTTAATGCATTGTGTAATCTTCTGTGAGAGTAGTCTTTTAGAGTGGCCCATTTTCTTCATCAATTCGCAGGACCTGAAATCCTCATGAAGATTTATTATATGGGACATCACACTTTTTGACTGATTAAAATGCCTCAAAATGTCAGATGGACATTCCTTCACTCTTCCACTGGACAACCTGCTTTCTGAAAATTTGTCAACCTTAATTCATCTCACCATCCTGATAAATGAGTAATACCATCAATACCAGTCTACAATACACATGGATCAGTGTTGCCATACATATCAGGGTGTCTACTGCATTGAAGTCCTTGAATTCGATGAAAAAGGTAGATGGTCCTTGAATTTAAAAAATAAATCATTGAGTGATTTTTCAAATTCACTTTATATACTTTTTAATGTCTATTAGGAAAATAGTAATATTTAAGTTAATCTACTCACTAATGTGAGTGAACATATGTATGCTTTGGATGCATTGTATTTTTTGATGGATGCTCGCTATACTTCTGTGACTGTCGCTTGGATACCTTGTTCTTGTTTTTTTGCACTGGTGAGTTGATTTTGGTTATGCTTTGCTTATAACCCATTTTATTCTTAAATAACTCACCTTCATCAATGTCCCATAATGTTTATTGAAGTTTATTTTTTTGCTATTCTATGTTGCATAATTTTACTTGTGTGGGGTATAGTTGGCTTTCTGGTCAACTGTATGTAGTGAAGACTGGCACCCACTCAGGCTCCAGCCTAGATCTTTTTTTTATTTTCATTTCACCTACCCTCTGCTGTCCCATCAGACCCCTCTTCATTCTTCAGTTTTTCTAAGCAGAGGAAGAGCTGAAAACTTACTAGAAGCTTTTAATGAAAGGGTATCGAATCTCTCTCTACCAATCAAAAATTATTCGGGTATCAATGGATGGCCCGAATGTTAACCATAAGTTTCTGAGGCTGTTAAATGCTGAAAGGAGTGGCAATTCTCCTCCTCTACTTGATTGTGGCACATGCTCATTGCATGTAGTTTCTGGCAGCTTCAAGTTTGCTGATGAGAACATTTTGGGGGAATGTTGGCAGATTTTTGCTTACATTATATTATGTTTTCAAAGATTCTCTAATGAGATGGAAGTTTTTTTTGCAAGCAAATGAAGTTCATCAATCTGATTTTCCTATGAAATTTTGTTCAACAAGATGGGTAGAAAACAGGACTTGCACAAAGGGCAATTAGTCTTCTCCCCAAAGTCAAGATGTTTGTTGAAACAATCAAGAATACTCACAAAGAACCAAAAAATGCATCATATGTCACGATGAAAGAAGCTGTGCAATAAGCCTATATCTGCTAAGATTGCTTTTCTTCTGAAGATTTCATTGGAATTGGAAGGATTTCTGGTCCGGAATCAAACTGACTCCCCAATGATGCCATTCATTTACGAGGATTTGTGTGCCATGCTGTCGACTCTCTTGCTACGTTTTATCAAGAAAGATTTAGTTAAGGGAAAATCTTTCAAGCAGCTGAGGAGTTGTCTGGATTTAACCAATCCATCTCACCAATTACCTGCTGAAATAGTGGATCTTGGCCTCGCTGTTAAAGAAGATTAGAAAAGCTTGAGAACAACAGACTAACACTGACATTCTTCAGTTTTAAATCTAAATGTGATGTTGAATGCATCCAAGTACGAGTCCATGATTGAGATCCTACTGAGAGAACTTGTGTCTATAGAAAAACTGTCTGGAAAAGATGCTGATGACATCAAAACAGAGTAAAAGTGATTTGTCACTGACAATAATGTCTGCTAATCAAATAAAAAGTTCTCCAGAAAAATTTGTCTTGATGCTCATTTTGAACACTTATTTTAGGTAGTGAATTTCAAGGTAACCTTTCTCTTCAAGAGCTTTATTTGAGAGATTTGTGCCTCATTCACGGACAAGCAGCGGTCAAATGGGGTTTCAATATTAACAAAGAAATCTTAGTCAAAAATCTTCAACAAAAGTCTAGGATTGCTCAGAGTTGTACACGATGCCTTGGTTGCAACTGAGTTTAAAGTGACTAAGTCACTTATGCACGCAGTTAGGAATTCTTCTCGCCTGTACAAAGAAGATCTTGAAAAGAAAAGGAAGCAGGACAAAAGTCTTACAGACATGGAAGCCAAGAAAAGACGAACTGATGCTCTGATCAAAGAAAAAGAAGATGAGAAACGAAGACTAAAAATGGATTTTGAAGCCAAAATGAGTTCTTGATAAGGAAATTGTAACCATCAAGCATGATTAAATAAAAAATAAAATTAAAAGGTAACCTCTGAATCATGAATGTTCATTCTGTTTTGTAATACATTTAATTTTCAATTGAAATATTTTAGATTTTTTCCTAAATGCTTCATGATTCAGTGTTTGGGGGTCATTTTAAAACAAAAAATTCTTTGTTATGAAGAGTAGAAAGTAATGGATATTTTGGCTGAGTAAAAATAAATGCTTTAAAATATCTTTTTTATTCCTGGAAATGGAAGCATTTCCAAATGTAGGTACTAAATCTTCATGAAATGGATAGTTTTTGATAATAAAAATTATTTAATTAAAAAATGATTTCTCATAAATGTAATAAAAAATACAAGGGTTGTGCGACTAATAATTTAAAGAAAAAAACAATGGCTGAAACCAGTCTTTGATTATTTTTTAAAAAGTCCTTGAAATCCTTGAAAAGTCCTTGAATTCAAAATTACCAAACAAGTAGACACCCTACATATGTTACAAATTTTACATGTAAACTGAAACTTGTTATTCTCTCTAGTTTTTCTCACATTCTTTATTCAAATACATATTACTTTTCTTATAACTCCTTTTATCTTCTCTTGTATGAAATTAAATTTAGACACTCTCAGAGACAAATTTCAAGGAATATTCTGTGTAATTTTCATGATAATTAGATGAGTATTTTTAAGAATATGTAGATTTTTATATTTTATCTAGTTTTGGACGGTACTGTATATAAGCATAAATTATATAAATTACCTGGGTACACAGTCTTATGAAGTAAAGCTGTCAAGGAAAAGTGTAAAGGAGATAGATAATATTAATCAGGCTGGTTGAAAACGTTTAATTTTGTGGTTATATTTTGGACAAAGAGGCTTTGGAGGAAGTAACTGCGGCAGAAGTTTCCTTCAGCCTGATTAAAGTTGGGGATTTCCTGGATGAGAGTAGATTCTACTATTTATCTATTAATGATAAATTTTCACTTGAAGATTAGTCTTTATTTAAGTAGATCTGATGGTCGAAGTTTATATAGGGGTTGGTGATGCTTGAAAGGTAAGTTCTATCATGGTCACTGAGGTCTTCTGTGATTCATTGAGATAGGGGTCAGCCAGTTTCACCTTGATATAAACCAAGGAAACAACCACATAATATAATGTATACTCTGGATTACTTTGAGTTGAAGGACAGGGTTTATGATGAAGAAATTGTTGAATGCTGGATAGTTTACAAATCTTTGGATGTTATTAAATTTTGAAGAAAATAGTAGTAAAATGTATTGGTGAGGAGGTTGACAGTGTTTTCAAATGGATGGTTTCAATCGTCCAGAGAGGATAGTGAAGAAAAATGAAAATTATGGTAAGGTGACTTAATTTTGCCTTGAAGTAGAATAGGATAAAAAATTGTATAAGCTCAGAGTGAAGGCTACTGGAGAACCTCAAATTTGGTGGATAGGTTATGACATAAAGAAATTAAAACCTACACACCAAAAATTGTACATTCATTTCTTCTCATGCTATGATAGATCCATCAAATTAGGGATTCTCTAGTTGCTTTTTCTCATAGTTTACAGGATATTTTATCCTATTCAAGATAAATTGAATCACCTTACCAATACTTAAAAGGCCACTCAACCTCCCCACACTGGCTACTAATAATTGAACATTGGCATACTTCACTGTCATAGAAGAGAATGAAAAACAAAAAAGAGCGATTAGAAAGGAAATAAGCTTCTTTAAAGTAGGTTAGGTAGGGCTGGTGAGTTACAATGGAATCCAACTCTGGGCTAAGTATACCAGTGAGAGGATTTGTAGCTTCAGCATTTATGATCATATCATGCATAGATGCTTTCTTATTAACATGTTGACTGTGAAGGCTTTCAAAGAGCTAAGAGTAAGTTATACAGGTATTACATGTTATAAACAGCCTTATGTATTAATGCTTAATGAGCGATATAAAAAAAAAGCTGGTGAGGATAAATTATTTGAGACTATCAGTGTACCATATATGGCCCAACTTGTGGTCAATGTGTTAAGCTGGCTTCTCCATTCCCACCACTTATGCCTCATTTTTTTCTATATGCCACTTCTGTTTATATAAAATCAAAATAACTTCTTTCTTTTTTTAAGATTATTTATATTTTGCAGGGAAATATTCGTCACCTAATTTGTGCAGACATTGCGGATACTTCTATCGCACAGTGTCAAGAGCGGTATGATTTCCTAAGTCGGAAAGGAAAGATATTCTCCACAGAGTTTATTGTTGCAGATTTCAGCAAGGTAAAGATGTTTTTCTGCTTTTTTTAATGGAACAAATTTCCTACACCTTTACTATGTCTAATATGAGGTGTGAATTTAATGTCTTTAAACACACACACTTTACCCATATAGTGTTTTAAAACCAGGTACAAAATGCCCTAGTCCAAAGCACCCATCCCAACATTTGCCAATTCATAGGTTCTCTGCCAAATCAGAGTTTCTTTTGTCTGCCTGTGATCCGCCCACCACTCCTACATGAATGCAAAAATAGATTAAACTATGAACCCCCCTCCCCCCAGACTATTCCTTGTGAAAACACTGCTTATCTCATCCTACCTTGCTTCTCTCTTTATCAGCTCAAAATAGCCTCTTTCGGACTCTAGGAAACACTGTGTATCATGGCATCATTCCTGAGTGCTCCTGGGTTTGACTGAAGAGAACCTGAGGGGTGACAAATTTACTGTCTTCATAATATATATTTTGTGGTCTTTTTTTGTTTTACCATTTTGACTAATGTTGCACCTGAAAGTACTACATTCACTGCCTTAGGGTCTCCTATACCAACACCATTGATATTCTCCCTGCTGCATTCAGCAGTTGAGGTGCCACTTATTGTGAGTTCTATGCATTCATAGTTGAGATCATTTATTGTAGAAGGAGGACTCGATCCACCACACAGGTCTCCACTTGCTGAGTGGTGCCTTTCACATATACCATGTGAAGAGCTTTTGTCATTGCTGGAAAGATATTGCTCACTTTACACTGTGCACTCTGCATTTGTACACTCAGCTTGTTTCCCTTAGTTACCAATGGCTTTAATTTTATCTCCACCCATTTTCAGTGGTGATTCGGCTGTCATGAGACAGTAATCATGCCCTAGCCTTTTGAACTATAAAACTCTGAGATCTTAATGAGATTCTTAAGTTGGTGGTGTAGTTGGTTCTGCCCAAGACACCATCCTGGAGGGTACAAGTTTTGAACGTTTATCACCACACTTCTGCTACCAAAGCTTCTACAGCACCAGGAGTACTGTGTTTTTATTTCTTGGAGCAATCACGTAGTGTCACCTGAGCCTTGCCACAGTACACAGATGGCTTCAAATCTCGATGGGGCATTGGCTTACATGCTATCTCCTCTCTTTGAAGCTGGCAGGACTCTTCCAAGCAACCTCTAAGGGGTACAGCAATGTGTTTTCTGGTCACCCTGCCGATACGACTCAGTGCCATGTCTGGCCCCAGTTTGGCCTCTCCTTCCTCTAATCTCTTTTCTGTACCAATTCTCCTCATTTTATTCACCATAGGGGTAGCCTGCTACACTTGGTACTCCTGGCCTGAGTAATCACTTCCCTGCATGTATTGGTCTCACAACCTCCCTGTGGCTGTTCTTGGCTGCATAAGTCTGTACTGTTTGTGAGAGGCATGCTTTACTGCCTTGTTGACCACCAGGATAATTAAAGAGTCTTGGTCTACCACAACATCTACAGATCTTGGCCCATGTGTCTAGGATTAGTAAGTCCTACTGAGGATATCCTCCCTCTCACTATGCATCTCTGTTTGCTCATTTGGAAGCTGCTGCCCGTTTGAGGGGAATAACTGAGCAACTGTTGGTTGGTGTGCATCAATGTACAGGTTGCCAACATCATTGTTAATGCACCCAAGGTGGATCTTTGAAAAGTCCAAAAACCTGAGTGGAGATAGGCTTGAGCGACTGGATGCAGCATATAGTCCAGTAACCCCCCTCCCCCCACACACACACACTTTTCTTAGTGGGCACACATTTAGGAGCTCCCATGTGTTGTGAGATTTCATAAGTTGTCAAAATTTGGGCTACATCCCCCTTTAAAAATCCTCACCCAACCTTGTTGTTGGGATGGACGAGGAGTTTTATGCCAGTACTACTGATCAGTGTAGGCACTTTCCTACATCCTGATTACAGCATAGGGGTTTTCCCCTTTCACCTCCACCTCTGTGATGGAGGTCCCCTCCCCCCCCTGTTCTTTCTATTGGGCTTCTCCAAGACCTCTAGCAGGGAGGGTGTTTCTCCCTCTATTGTGGACGGGGACGGTGGTTTGCCTCTTTTATAGAGTTGCCTCCAGGTGGATCCCCATTTGCATTCTTAGGGTGAAACAAAGCACTCGTCACCTTACCCCCATCCCCACTGTTGGGTTTAGGTAACTCATAATAACTCCTTTAGAGGGTTAAGAAGCAGTATTATCCTGTGGATCTTTCAACTACACCTCATAGACATGAGGTTTGTCACATTGATGGGAGCCAGCATGCCCACTCCCCCTTTCTTCCCAATGCTGGTTGACATACTCACCCTAGTGACATGTGAAGGACCATAGGCTCTATGAGTCCCCAGTCCCGATATCTGACACCTTCGGGGGGTGGGAGCATTTGGATGCTTCTTGCCAGGTGATGATCCCTGAGGTGCTCCTCCATAGATGGGAGGGTCTTCCTTGAGGTGAACTTGGGCTTGGTGCTAGACAGCGAACCTCAGTCTGTTCCTGTGCATGTCCCTTAGGTGGCATAGGCACCCGATGATTCATAGGGAGAGTAGGGACACCTCCCCCATCTGGTGCCCACTTGATGCACAAGATCTTCTCTATCTTGGAGACTCTGGCTAAGGCTGCTCGGACTGACTCTTAGGGCCCCTTCTGGGAGCGGAGAGAAGCAGGTTGGCTCCATTTTCACTTCATGAGCAGACACTATACCCATGGTCTTGATTATGCTCCATATGCTATATGCTTCGATACCTAGGTGAGTGGGCATGGCTTTTCTGTTAGATTTGTTCAACAGGATATCTAGATAGAGGTTATCCTCCCAGACCCCTGATGAATGGATACTGTGCTCTCTTTGCAAACCAGGGAGAGATCACTCTACCCCAACCGGTTTCAGCCTAATCTCTCTAACTTCCTCCCTGTGTAAGTTGATGGAGAAATTTGTAAGCATTAGACTAGCCTTTTTCCTGGAGAGTGGAGGCCACCTGTCTTCTGCACAGTGCAGCTTCCGCAAGTTCCACTCCACCTTGGTTGCTCTGCTCCGATTGGAAAATGCCTTCTGCAAGTCCTCTCTTCATAGATGGCACTATGCTATGGTACTTTATGATCTGGAGAAGGCCTATGATACCGCATGGAGATGAGATATCATGGAGACACTCCACATGATGGCTGCAAGGGGATGCTTCCCACTATCTATTTCTGAATTTTGCAAGATTGTTAATTCCATGTACGGTTGGGGGAGCCTTCTCTGGCCCATTGAAGCAGGAAGAGTGTGTCCTCAGGGTCACACTCTTTGTCCTGAGCATCAATGGTATCACCTCAGTGCAGCCGGAAGATGTTCTTGCTATACCCTCCAAGGACAACCATTCAATCTCTTGAATAGAGGCCCAGATGCCAACTCTAGAATGTTGACTCCAACAGGCATTGAACCAAATCTCTCGATATGCCGAAACGCACTGGTTTTGTTTTTCCTTGGTCAAGATTAAGTTCATGCATTTCTGATGTCATCCATGGCTCTGCCCTCACCTGGACTTGTTTCTAAATGGGTACATCTGGAAGTATGGATTCACCCCGTCTCCTTGGTCTGGCTGGCTGCCTGCCTGGCAACCATGGCCTTCCACATATCCCCCCATTGAGAGCCTATTTGTTGATGCTTGGGAGATGCCACTCACTCTGCACTTAGCATAGTGCACTATTCTCTTCCTCACATCGACTACATGTCAGGAATCAGGGCAGCCCCCCTCGCTACTTTGCAAAGAAGCTGGGAGACAGCCAAGGGGAACTTGAAGTTTTGTGCGATTGTGCCGCAACTGTTCCCATGGATCTACCCCCCAATGCCGCTATGGCTTCAGCTCATTTGATGTAGTCCTCCCCTGCATGTTACTGCAGCAACTGTTTTGTCCCCTAGACTGTTTGGCGCATCCTTCTTGAATGTCCCAGTGTGGATCATCTTTGTGCATGTTACCTGTTCTAGGTGCGGGATGTGTTAGGTCACTACCACTTTTCTCTTGGTTCTTAAGACAGGTTCATAGACTTGTGGATTATCTGACCTTTTGGATGAGGATGGCCTCCTCCATTTATCTGACTCTCTTTAGTGTTAGTTGAATGATCCTCCACTGAGAGGATGCTTGCCTCTCCCAAATGCCAGAGCATGCTTCCTTCTCGTTTTTGTATTTTTTATTTGTTTTTTTGTGTCTTTTGCATGTTTTTTTGTTTTTTTTAATCTAGCCAAGTATTAGGTTGTAAGATGATTATGGTGTGGCAGCCGGTTCCGGATCCCTTCCCTCACACTACTGTCACTCTAGTAAGGCTGCCTGGGATGATTCTAACTAACTTTTTACTTTTTATATACAAATGATATATAAAGAAATCAAGACACTTTAATAATATGCAACAGAAAAAATATTAGGAACTCGGCTGAAATACAAAATATTAATTCTTAACCCATCGTCCTAACCTACAATCTTATCCTAAGTCTTCTAATATAAGTAAAATATACAAAATATAAATGGATATAAGGTGAACGCAATGCATATACGATATCGCTTATAATTTCTGATAAACTGTACAGAGGTTGGTACCAACAATTAAATTAATCAAACGGGCCAATGGGTAAACTGGTATTAGGGGGAGAGGGAGGCAGCTTACTGTCTTCTGGGAATTCCATATGGTTCTGAGATGTGGTGTAGCAGTCTGTGCTTAGGAAACTGGGATGTGCGAGTTCTAACCACTGTGTTAAGGACTGGGAGGCACTCTTAATGACTGACACTTTGGGACAGATTCTTTCTCAATGAGAATGTGGGCTAAGGGCTGGCTTCCTGTCTTTCTGCCACTGCCTCTCAATGTCACATGTTCGATTGGCTAACTGGTACCAAGGAGATGGGAAAGAGAAGCCATCTTCAGTCACAGATTCACTGCTACACTCAAACATCCCTACCACCAACATACATCCCCTCATACCCATTCACACGCACTGATACTCACCTGGTTATCTGTCCAGCTCCCTCTGCTCTATTATTTCCAATCTAATCACTGAACACTTATGCACTCTTGGTCTACCAAAAAAAATTCAATGGTCTGACAAATCGTATTGATAAACACTTAATAAGTCTTTTTCCTGTGGAGGAAAAAAAAAGATGAATGGTGGGCATGATAGAAGTCTATTGGGTGTCCCACTCGGATTGCATTTCCTCATCTTCTTCGTTTCATGCACTCTGGAAAAGAAGAAAGGGATTAGGCATGCCAATAGGTAAGGGGAGTTGAGCTATCAATAACTATGACAATGGTGACTTATGCCCTAGTAGGCAGCCGCCTGATGAGCTCTTAAAAACATAACTACTCAAGCTCATTTGGACTTTCTTTTACTCACCATCACTGCCTGAGTTGCTGCCTCAATGGTGCTTAAGTTGGGTTTAGTGGTCCACATTTGAGAATATGACAGAATTTTTTATGTCATTGGAGGAATTTAGCTCATTAGATAATGCTCTTGAGTTCATCTCCAACACCTTTATCTCTGCAATCATTTCCTGGAAAGTAGTGCTCTCCAGAGCAGTTCTATAAGTACTGTTTTTAGTGTTACAGACTGTAAAACAGGATTGTTTGGTACCCTAGATTGTATACCACTTTATGGTTGTGTCCTAGTCTGGAAGAACCTAGTTGTGGGAGGAGTTTTATGTTGATAGCGGTCTCAGTAGTGGAATGATGAGTCACTAACATCTCCCACAGGCGTTTTAGGTGGAATCGTGCATGCTATTTTGCATTGTCGTAGAGTTGTTGGAAAAAGTGGGCCCTTCTTACTATTTAATGAATTTTTTTAATTGCTGATTGCTTGTTTGGGTCTCTGGGCACTTCAATATTTCTTTTAGTTGATTCTTTCCTTCTCTTTTACTCTGTTTAGTGTTGTCATTTTATTTTTAAAATATTTCTGACAGAAATTCCCAGCATTTGTTTTCTTGTTTTTCTTAATATAAGAAATAAATTGCTTGTCAATACCTGTAATGGATGCTCCCATGAGCATTGTGGTTGATAAGCATCCTATCAAGCATCATTGAATGTATCTGGGCACAAACATCAAGTTTTCAATAGAATTAAGTTTCATTACCCTTTGATTGTGGTCAACTGCACCTTATTTTATTAATCAAGACCCAAGTCATTGGTAAATGATTCCAAAACCTTCTCTCTTTTAGGTGAGGCTGAAGAATCATATCAAGTTTCCTGAAGTTAAAGTGGACATTGTTTCCTGTCAGTTCTCCTTTCATTATTGCTTTGAGTCATTGTCTCAAGCAGAAACTTTAGTTAGAAATATTTCAGAACTGCTTCGAAAAGGTGGCTACTTTGTTGCAACAATTCCTGATGCCAACAAAATTGTGTAAGTTTCCCCTCTATGTGTTTAGCCACCTAATTCATGTTTTTAATGGAGAGTAGATAAGTATAAACCAATAAAATACAGTAAAGTTCAGATTTTGGCAATATAAATTACTTATTTTAATGAGTTTAGAGTTAGAATATCTCTAAAAGAAGGTATGAATGTTGGAATTGCTCCTTTGGTGAGAAAAACACTGGAGTTTTAATGATTTTTAAATAAAGTGTATAAGAGGTGCCCTATATAAATTGTAAATTGGTAGACCTGGTGGTACCTGGAGATGCGCATGCCCTCCCAGCCCCAGTACTCCCCTGCAGTCTCACACAAGATTGCAACTACTTGTTTTATTCCTTCTTTTGTTTTGCCACTTTCTTTACACATTTCCTTTGACCTAATTTGCTTGGTCAATGGCGAATTTTGCAGGATAGTCACCAATTAGCATTCATCCACATTCCTGGTCAGGGCTGGAAGGGGGGGGGGGGCTGACCCTCCTTGCCTCTTTGATCCAGTTGGTCATTTTTTTATCATTGACTCTGCCCTCATTTCCTTTATCTCTCCCCCCTCCCGTAAGGGGTGCGGCGATTTGTCATCCTGGCTGCCGTGCTGATGAGACTCAGCACCCCATCCAACCCCAGATTAGCCTCTTCTCCTTCCTTCAAAACACTTGTTTCCTCGCTTTTCATACAACCTCTCCCACAACTTTCTCTGGTCACCCTCTAATTTCACAGGGTAGATGCTGACCTTCTTCTCAAGCCAACCGTCCCGAATCGGGGCTGATGTGGGAGGGGACAACGTTCCCTAACCCCTGAGCTCTGGTTTGAGATGTTGTTTTTTTTAAAGACCTGCTTCATCCCCACCCATACCTTCCTCACATCCCTTTTCCTCTCCTCTTCGCAATCTATCCTTTTACGCCGTGTTCAAGGTGGAACTGCCATGCCGATGGACTGCCAGGCCACCAGGCGGGAGGGGTGGTCCGAAATGGCGGCGCCTGGCTCTGCCAGGCCTGTAAGCACCTCTTGCAGTGCGGGCAACTGTGAGAGGTGGTGAGCTATTGCATCCCGCAGAAAATTTAGGGTCACCATGCCCAATGATGTTAAAAAAAAAAATCTCCCCCTACTTTCCCCTTGCTCATTGACGGAGCTGCACTCGGGCAGCTCCGCCGAAAAAATGGAGGTCCCCTCCCCTGTGCTTGCGCAGGGGACCCTCCATATTTCTTTAACCGGAGAGGAGGCTTACTCCTCTCCTACGCCTACGGGTGAAGGGGACTCCCCCTCACCCCCTTCTCTGGAGGTGCTTTTGGGCACCTCCCTATTTCCAGCAGCAGTCCCTCCTTTTCTTTCTAAGGGGACTGCCAAGAAAGCCAGCAGGCAGCCCATTGACGACCGCCCCTCGTGTAAGCGGCTCGGTAGGGCAAACCCCCTTAGGGGGGAGAGGGAAGCAGGCCCCTTCGGTCACTTCCCTCAAAATACCTGCTGGCAAAAAATATTAAACCTTGCCGGGGTCAAGGCCTGTGCCTCCCCACAAAAGACTGGTGATGCTGCCAAGGGGACCTGCGATGTCCTGGGAGGGGATGGCCAACTGGAGGCCCCTCCTGTGATAGACATGGTCCTTGAGGAAACCCAGCCTCAAACGGTAGGGCCTTCCATGGGGGGGAATCCGGGCTCGGTGCCAAACACCGAACCCGAATCCACCCCTATGCAAGGTCCTCCTCAAATGGCTGGGGATTCTCAGGCAGTAAAGGAGGGGAGGGATCTCCTCCGGATGATGCCCCTGTGACCACCAGGACCTCCATTTCGGAGAAGGACCAGGCTGAGGCCGGTACATCTGGCCTAGGGGCTTCTACCGGTGGGGGTGAGAAGCGGGTTCATTCCCCGCCCTCCTCTCCAAAAAAGAAAAAGACCAAGACCAGGAAGACAAAGAAGACTCAGGGCTCCTCTCCATCCGCGGGGGCTGCGGGCATGGATGGGTCTGCTTCCACTCTGGCAAGCGACCAAGCCGAGATTGGCACATCCGGCCCCACTGCCCCGCTGGTTGCGGAGCCCCTGACTAAGACCAAAAGTGCACAGGGCGGAGCCTCGATGACATCGGGGCCCCTGATTCAGAGGTTACCTGGCATTTTCGAGCCCGTTGGCTTCAAACACTTCCTCGTTATTCGCTCCACTGATGGCAACATGTTGTCCAAGGGCAACATGATCCATCAGAGGAGAGGATTAGCTAGTGCAATTGGTAAAGAGCTGAAGGTGACCCGTTTCTCGGACTGGAGCCTTCTGGCGAATGCGACGAGGCGGCCAAGATAAGTGATCTTCGGACACTTCATGGCACCCCAGTGAGTGTGACGCTGCACTCTACCATGAACTTTGTGAAAGGAGTAGTTTATGCGAGGGAACTCGTTGACTACTCCATTGAGGACATCACCCTAGAGCTGGCCGACCATGGGGCGGTCAAGGTCGAACGTGTGATGAGAAAACAGGGAGGGTCATCGAGACCCACCCCTACACTCTTCGTCCCGTTCGACTGTGACAAGCTCCCTGAGTCGGTGCGTGCCGGTTGGTACCGCTACCGCGTGAAGGCATTCGTGCCACTGCCGCGGCGGTGCTATTACTGTCACCCCTTCGGCCATACGAATCGCTCATGTAGATGTGCAAAGTCGGGGTCACCCGAAGTCTGTGTAAATTGCTCCAAGGTCGCACACGATAAGTCCAAATCGTGTGTGGCCCAGTGTGTCAATTGCGGAGAGCCGCACCCTGCTTCTTCGAAGCAATGTGGTGCATATCTCCTTGAGAAAGAAATCCTGGCCGTTCAGGCCCAGGATCGACTCATTCCGCGAGGCTAAGGACTTGGTCCTGGCGCGCCCGGCTCTGCCTGGGACGTCATATGCCTCAATAGTTAGAAAGGCACCCTCTGCTCCTGGCACATCCAGGCCAACATGCACGGTTGTTTCCGCGCCCATTCGGAGCCCTTCTGCGGGCTCTACCCAACCCGGGCGCTCCCCTGGTAAAGCTTGCGGCAAAAAGGGTTCATACCCAGCCCCGGCTAAAACCAGCGCTCCCCCTCTTCCCCCAGCGTGACTGTTTCCCGTAAGCCGAAACGGCCACGCGCCTCCACCGAGTCGTTAGACTCACAGGAGGCAACACCCCTGAAGATGGTCGCTAGGCCATCTTCCGGGGTTCCTAAAGCTGTCCCCCGAAAGGAGGACATCAACAAAGGAGCTTCGGCTCATTCGCTTCGCCCCGAGGTGGAGCGGGTGGCTCGAAGACGGTGGTTCCTCGAAAAGAGGGCCACCCGCCTCCGAAGCCGCAACGCCTGCCTAAGGTTTCGAGGTGAAGGGAGGAAAAGACTGGCATGGCGAGCCCAACCTCCCCCAATAAGTCCTCGAAGGCTACAGCGCATTCAGCGCTTTGTCCGGTCAACAGCTCCCGGGGTTTTGCCCCCGGGAAGCGTACGGCTATTCCCGTGAGGGTCTTCAGTTCAAGGCCGGCCCCCGCGTCTCCTCTGAGCTAAGCCTGGAGGGCATATTCCTTCAATGGAATTGCCGTGGACTCCGGGCCAACTGGGAGGAGCTGTGGAGGCTCGTCTCGTCCCGTTCCCCGTTAGCTATCGTTTTGCAGGAGACCATGCTAGGCTCGTGCCCCCTGCCCGCCCTTCAGGGGGTATAAGGGTCTTGCGACCCCCACCACCGCGGGATGGCCTGGCTGGGGGATGCGCGGTTTACACCCGGCATGATGTCTCCGTTCTTCCTTTCTCTTTAGATACCCCCTTCCAGGCAGTGGCTGTGCAACTGCACCTGGGTAGGATGTATACTATCATTTCTGCGTACATTCCACCGTCAGCTGACTTCGACGCGGGGACTTCCGCCGCGTCGTGGCACGGTTGTCGAGGCCCTATCTCTTGCTTGGAGATCTGAACGGTAGGCATCCTCTCTGGGGAGATTACTCCATTTATCCCAGGGGACAAGTCCTTGCCGATCTGATCGAAGAGCTTGAGATGGGTGTCCAAAACGTGGATGAGTTTACGCATCACTGTCCGAGAACCGCTTCATTTTCTTGCCTTGACCTATCTTTGTGCTCTTCGGATGCACAGCCTGATTTTGATTCGGGGGTGGTCGATGACCTACATGGTAGTGATCACTTTCCCATTCAAATATCATTTTCAGGGCAACTGCGGCCTGAGAGCCCACCTCGGTGGTGCTTGGCGCGGGCGCGGTGGCCTGCATTTCAGGAAATGACTGAATTCTCTATCTCAGTCGAGGAGTTTAGGTCGGTAGATGAGGCCGTCGAGTTCTTAGGCAATCTCATGCCGTGGGCCTGACTACTATTCCTAGGACGTCTGGCCGTTTTGCACGCCGAACACTCCCATGGATGTCGCCTGAGTGTGAGACGGCACTCAAACAGAAGCGTTGTGCCTACATGCGCTATAAGCGCTGCCCGAACGATTTCACTGTCGCTGAATTTCGTCGGGCTAGGGCTAGGTTCCGGTATATTTCGAAGCACGCCCGCCGCTTTTCTTGGCGGGCATACGTGTCTTCACTTAACGGGAAGACCCCTTTAGCTGAGGTGTGGAAGCGAGTCAAAAGGATTCGGTGCAAGTTC
Source organism: Ceratothoa steindachneri (assembly GCA_963969495.1). Taxonomy (NCBI): domain Eukaryota; kingdom Metazoa; phylum Arthropoda; class Malacostraca; order Isopoda; family Cymothoidae; genus Ceratothoa; species Ceratothoa steindachneri. The sequence goes on along the minus strand of OZ018321.1, from coordinate 155,484,104 downwards.
TCGCAGGACCCCCCTCCCGTTCTCCAGGAGAATGGGACCGCAATCTCGGACCCCGCGTCCGTGGCGGAATCCTTAGCGACCGCTTTTTCCGCATTCTCTAGGCGTGATGCTGCTCCGCCAGCATTCAATGCACGTCGTGATGTCGCGGAAGGCCGCCGGCTGGACTTTACCTCCAGAGGCGGAGAACCCTTCAACGACAAGTTTACTGTGAGTGAGTTGCGTTCCGCTCTCGCTTCGTGCGCGTACACCGCCCATGGTCCGGACGATGTCCCGTATGCCATGCTTCGACACTTGGGTGAGCGAGGCATGGCCTTTCTCTTAGATTTGTTCAACAGGATCTGGGTGGAAGGTCTTCTTCCAGAGTCCTGGTGAATCGCTAGGGCCAGGAAACTCCTTCGAGAGGTAGATATAGCTCTCGGGCCGATGGCGCCCCTGGTTCTGCCCAGGACGCCACCCTGAAGGGTACCACATTTGGCTATTTGTCGCCACGCCTCTGCTCCCAAAGCTTGTACGGCGCCGGGAGTATTGCGTTCGACCTTTTCGGAGCACACATCGTGTCACGCTGGAACCGTGCCAGTGTATACGGATGGCTCCAAGTCCGAACAGGGGGTCGGCTTCCACGCCGTATCCCCTCTGTTTGAAGTCAGCAGGGCTCTACCAGGCGCTGCGTCTTTCTTCACGGCCGAGCTGGTGGCAATACACCACTCGGTACGGGAGATTACGCGACGTGCCCGGTTCGGAGACCGGATTGTGATCTATAGCGACTCACAAAGCGCCCTGAGTGCTCTCGGGGCATTGGAATCTCCGCATCTCCTGGTTCGCGATATCCGTGACGCCACGGTTTTGGCGAGCCGGATGGATGTCGAGATTATCTTCTGCTGGGTTCCTGGACATGTAGGAATTGCGGGGAATGAGCGCGCTGATTAGGGCGCCAAAGAGTCCGCGAGGACTCTGCGACCGGACCAGCGTTTCGCTCTCCCTCACACCGACTACATGGCAGGAATACGGGCAGCTCTTCGGACTGCTTGGCAAAGAAGATGGGAGACGGTCGAAGGGAACTTAAAGTTGCGTGCTATTGCGCCGCGACTGTTCCCATGGACCTATCCCCCAATGCCGCGGCGGCTTCAGGTTACTTTCTGTCGTCTCCGAATCGGGCACACTCGTGTGTCGCATCGCTATTTGATGGAGCGCTCGCCTGCGCCCTATTGCAACGACTGCGTCGTCCCCCAGACTGTTCGGCACATTCTTGTCGAATGTCCCAGTCTGGGTTATCTTCGCGCACGATACTTGTCCCGGTACCGGGATGGGCGGGGTCGCTACCGCCTGTCCCTTGTGCTCGGGACGAGTTCGTGCACATTGACTTGTGGACTTGTTGACTTTTGTGGGGAGGCCGGGCTTCTCCCCTTTATTTAAGGTTCTTTTTGTTTTTCGTTTGATATTGTTGTTTTGTAGGTTGCACTTTTCTGCATCGGGATGAGGGGGACCTCCCCCCGCTGCCGGAGACTGCTTCCTGATTGTTAAGTTTTCCAATTTATATCGTTATGTTTTCATATATATTTTTTTTTTTAAGTAGCCTAGTTCTAGGCTGTCGTGTTTTTCGGCGACTTATGCCCAAGTGGGCAGTTGGCAGATGGGCTCTATAAAATTAAAAAAAAAAAAATTCTCGTCCCGTTCCCCGTTAGCTATCCTTTTGCAGGAGACCATGCTGGGCCCGTGCCCCCTGCCCACCCTCCCGGGGTATAAGGGTTTTGCGACCCCACCACGACGGGATGCGGGTGGGGCGGGAGGACGAGCTAGCGCTATTTACATCCGGGATGATGTCTCCGTTCTTCTCTTCGCTTTAGATACCTCCTTTAAAGACAGTAGCTGTGCAGCTGCACCTGGATAGGGTGTATTCTCTTATTCCACTGTCAGCCGACTTCGACGCGCGGAACTTCCGCCGCGTCGTTGCACGGTTGCCGAGGCCCTTTCTCTTGCTCGGAGATCTGCACGGTAGACAACCCCTCTGGGGAGACTACTTGATTAATCCCAGGGGTCAAGTCTTTGCCGATTTGATCGAAGAGCTGCAGATAGGTGTCCTAAAGGTGGATTAGTTTATGCATCACTGCCCGGCTTCCGCAAGTTCTACTCCACGTCGGATTCTCTGCTCCGACTGGAAAATGCCGTTGCGAGTTCTTCCTTCGAGACAGCACTACACCATGGTGTTTGTCGATCTGGAGAAGGCCTATGATACCGTATGGCGATACGGTATTATGGAGACTCCGCCAGCATTCAATGCGCGTTGTGATTTCACGGAAGGCCGCTGACTGGACTTGACCTCCAGGGTAGAGAACCCTTCAACGACAGGTTTACTTTGAGTCAGTTGTGTTTCGCTCTCGCTTCCTGCGCGGCCACCGCCCCTGGTCCAGACGATGTCCCGTACGCCATGCTTCGACACCTGGGTGAGCGAGGCATGGCCTTTCTGTTAGATTTGTTCAACAAGATCTGGGTAGAGGGTATCCCAGATTCCTGGCGAATCGCTACTGCGCTCGGTTTTTGCAAACCGGGGAGAGATCACTCTACCCCGGCCGATTTCCGCCCAATCCCTCTAACTTCATACGTGTGCAAGTTGATGGAGAATTTGGTAAATGTTAGATAAGCCTTCTTTCCTGACAGCGGAGGGTATCTGTCTTCTGTACAGTGCGGCTTCCGCAAATTCCACTTCCCTTCTGATACTCTGCTATGTCTGGAAAATGCCATCTGCAAGGCCTTCTTCGTAGACAGCACTACGCCACGGTTTTTTCGATCTGGAGAAGGCCTATTATACCGCATGGCGATCTGGTATAATGGGGGCGAGGAGACGCCTCCCAATTTTTATATCTGAATTTTTGCGAGATCGTGTATCCCGCGTACGGGTGGGAGAGAGCCCTTTCCAGCCCAATGCAGCAGGAAGAGGGTGTCTCGCAGGGAAGTCTCCACAGTGTCACACTCTTTGCCCTGGGCATCAATGGCATCACCTCGGTGCTGCCGGAAGATGTTCTCGCTACACTCTACGTGGACGACCTTTGGATCTCTTTTGGCGTGGCCAAGATGCCAACTCTGGAGTTCTACTCCAAGAGGCATTGAACTGTCTCTCTCGCTATGCCGAAGCGCACAGGTTTCGGTTTTCCTTGGCCAAGACTAAGGTGGTGCATTTCTGCCGCCATCCACAGCTCCACCCCGACCCAGACTTGTTTCGTAATGGCGTGGGTCTGGAAGTGGTGGACCTGCACCGTTTCCTTGGTCTTGTATTTGACCGACGCCTCACCTCGGAGGCCTATATTCGCATCCTTAGGGTCGCCTCCCTCAGTCGCTAACAGCTCTCACTGCATCCGCAGCTGATCTTGACGGTGCCTATACCGTCGAGAGACGCCAGTCATACCCTAAGCCCTCTGGGTTTAGGGTTCTATCCTGGAGGGTACCACCTTTGAATATTTGTACCCTGCCTCTGTTCCCAAAGCTTCTACAGCACCGGGAGTATCCGTTCGCCCTTTTTGGAGATCCTTCGTGTCACCTTGGAACCGTGCCAGTTACGGTTTTCACACCGTATCACCTTTGTTTGAAGTCTGCCAGGCGCTGCGTTTGTCTTCACGGCCGAACTCGTTGCAATCCGGATTGTGATTTATAGCGACTCACAAAGTGCCCTGAGTGCTCTCGAGGCATTGGAATCTGCGTATCCTCTGGTTCGCGATATCCGTGATGCCACGGTTTTGGCGAGCCGGGCGGATGCCGAGATTATCTTGTGCTGGGTTCCTGGACAGGTAGGAATTGCGGGGAATGAGCACGCCGATTATGGCTCCAAAGAGTCCGCGAGGAATAGGCAACCAGACGAGCGTTTCGCTCTCCCTCACACTTATTACCTCGCAGGAATATGGGCTGTCCTCCGGGTGGCTTGGCAAAGAAGATGGGAGACGGTCGAGGGAAACTTAAAGTTGAGTGTCATTGCCCCGTGACTCTTCCATGGACCTATCCCCCAATGCCGCGACGCCTTCAGGCTGCTTTCTGTCGTCTCCGAATTGAACATACTCGCGGCACGCACCGCCATTTGATGGAGCGCTCGCCTGCGCCTTATTGCGACGACTGCGTTGTCCCCCAGACTGTTCGGCACATTCTTGTCGAATGTCCCAGTCTGGGTTATCTTCGCGTACGTTACCTGTCCCGGTACCGGGACGACCGAGGTCACTACTGCTTGTCCCTTGTACTCGGGACGGATTCGTGCACACCGACTTTTGGACTTTACTACTTTTTGTTGATGCCGGCCTCCTCCCCTTTATTTGACTTCTTTGGGGGTAGGTTGCATGTTCCTGCGGCGGGGGGGGGAGGCGGGCCACCCCCGACGGTGGAGCACGCTTCCTTCTTGTTACCCCTTTGCCTTTTGTTCTTAGCCTATGATCTTTTTATCCTTGGTATTTGTTTTCCTAATATAGCCTAGTCGTATGCTATAGTGAGTACGGCGACCTATGCCCAAGTTGGCAGTCCCCAGATGGGCTCCTTTAAAAAACAAATACACCACTTTATAACACGATTCCCCATGCCCAATGCTGATTAAAAAAAAACCCTTCCTGACAGTGAATCTGTTTCCCCTTCACCTATTTCACCTAATGATGTGGCTTTCCCCTTACCACTTTCTTTTGGGATCTTTTCCCAAGTGGCTCCCTCTCGAGTGCCGATGTGGCCTCCAAAAAATCAAGTTTAGAAACACCTTATCGCCTCTTGGCTTCTTTTATGCTGAACCTGGCAGCGCTCAGGCAGGATGCCGCAGCAAGTGGTCTTTTCTAAGTTTCCTAGAGAGATTTTATGGAAGAAGGGGCCAGTATAGGATGAGATGAGCAGCATTTTCATCTTGCTGGCAGTTGCAATTGGGGAAAAATGGCCTCTGATCACAGGGGGACTGGTGAAAATGGCATTTTGAGGCGGCTCTTCTGTGCTCTGTACTCCTTATCTTTCCTATAAGGAGTAATCAGGGGAAGACCTTGCTTATGCTTGCCCCAACCTATTGACCCAAGGCTGGTAAAGTTCCCTAGTAATTCCCCTCTGGTGGTGCCATTGTGCCAGTGCTTTTCATGCTTCCCAGCACTACATAATGACATGTCAGTAACAAGTTCCTGACCCCAGTACCAAATTGGAGATGTCCCCACAGGGGGGCGGGGTTATCCTGTGTATACTTACTTGGCACCTGGAGGAGCAGCATTACCCCCCTCCTTGATTGCAAATAGGGAAGGCCCAGGCACTGGGTCGACAACTTTTTGCCAGGGTCTGCGGAAGCTAGTGTGCTTCTTCCTGGACCCTCTCAGCACCCCCATTTTTGTTCTCTCTTGGCTATGTTCTCAATTCTCCTTTAGTAATATTTCCCAACATCCTAGGTAAAAATAGTTGTGATTTAGGGATTTGAGGGGTCAAAAAGCAGGGGAAAATGTATAGAAACCTATGAAAATAAGAGTTGATTTTTGAACAGGCTTAATGTCCCATATGCCATGCTTCAATACCAGGTTAGTGAGGCATGGAATTTCGCTAGATTTGTTCAACAGGATTTGGGCAGAGGATATCGTCCCAGACTCCTGGTGAAGGCTACTTTGCCAGCTTTTCGCAAACTGGGGAGACATCACCTTACCCCAGCTGTTTTCCACCCAATTTTCTAACCTCCTGCATGTGCATATCATTGCTGGAGGATGTGGTTGTGGTGGCGGCGACCCCGTCCCCGATCCATCGCAGGAGCAGACTCGCCGCCTCCCGGGGTCTCTCCCAGAGATCCACCGGGCCTAGGTCTGTGTGTATCTATGGGCAGTTGAAGAGATGTGTGGTGTCGTGTATATGTGTTAGGCATTTGGGGCAGTTTGGTGTTGTGTTGGTGGTGGGAGATATTTTGTGCATGTATGACGCCAGGAGTGGTGATTTGTTTATTCGTATATGTTCTAGTGTTCTTCTCATCTGCTCTGTGAGTGTTTGTTCTGAGTTGTGTATGGTTGGAGGTGGTGCACTTAATATTTTGTTGCGGCTTCTGTGTGGCAAGTATTGTTGTATGATCAGAGAGTGGATTGTTTTCATGTTTTACTTGATTGTGTCTTCTGTTGTTGTGTTAGGGTATGTGTCCAAGTTGGTGGTGTAGTTGTTGTTGTTATCGAAAATGGTCTGTTTTTTGTGTCGGTGATTGGGAGGTTGTCTGGTGATGTGGGGGAGAGGATGATTTGGATGTTGCATTTTCTGCCTGAGTTGTGATGCATGTAGTTTTAGGTGATCTTTGATTGGTAGGATGTTCGTCTCGCCGTGTAGATGTTGGGTTTTGTGTCAAGAGTGCATCATGTGGCAGTGCGGAGGGCTGTGTTTTGTTTTGTCTGTATTTTCTTGGTGTTGGTTTCTGAAATGATTGGGGACCAGAATGTGTTGGCGTATTCTAGTACTGGTCTTGTGATGGTTTTGTATATGTTAATGAGCGTTTCCTTGGTTTTCCCCCAGTGTGTAGTTGTGGGTGCCTTGATGACTTTGAGTGTTTTGTGTATGTGAGTTTAAGGTCGAAAGTGAGGCCAAGGATCTTCGGTTCTTTTGTGGTGGGTAGTGTTATGTTTTGTATGTTTAGATTTAGGGTTGTGTTGTATTCTGCAGGTTCTGGTGTGAAGAGTGTTCATTGTTTTGGTGGTGTTTAGCTTTAGAGAATTTTATATTGTCCATCTGTGTATTTATTAAGGTAAGGGGGTATCTGTTGTGCAGCAGTTTCTCGTTTGTTGTGTGAGGAGAGTGTTGTGATGTCGTCTGCGTAGGTGACATTTTTTACTGTTTTGCGGGGAGTTGGTATATCTGAGGTGTAGAAATTGAAAAGTGTTGGGGAACTCTGGATTTTGTGTTTTGTATTTGGGTGTATTGGAGTCGTCCCTTGATGTAGTTTGCTATGTACTTGATGAGGGTGGTGGGTATGGTGAGTTTGTGTATCTTGGTGACTAGTTTGTGTAGGTCTACTCTGTCGAATGCTTTAGACATGTCAAGGGCAACTGCCGGAAGATGTTCTCGCTATGCTGCAAGTTGATGACCTTTCAATCTCCTTTGGTGTGGCCCAGATGCCAACAGTCATTGAATCACATCTCTTACCATGCCTAGGCGCATAGGCTTCATTTTGGAGGGGCTAAGAAAGTGCACTTCTCTTCCCATCCACTGCCCCAGCCCAACCTGAACTTGTTCCTAAATGGAGTTTGCCTGGAAGTGTTTTATTCACACAGTTTCCTTGGTCTTGTTTTTAACTGCTGCCTCACCTGGGAAACCAATATTCCTAACTTTAGTGTCTCTTGTACATGTGCTATGGACATTCTTTGTTCCTTGGCATTCAGCATTTGCAGTGCTGATAGGGCCACTGCTTTGTTGTTTTATAATTCCTTGGTTCACTGTTTAGATTCACTATGGATGACATTTATGGATCCACAGCCAAGCATGAATTGCAGATGGTAGATGTGAGCCATCACACCACACCACTCTCTATTTGGTGATGGTTGCCTTCCACATGTTCCCCATTAAGAGGCTGCTGGGAGATGCCACTTGCCCTGTGCCATGCACTGCCTCAGTATGTTGAACTTGACTTCTGGGTTCCTGGACATGTAGGGATTGCTGTAAACAAGTATGTTAATGTAGGGATCAGGTCAGCTTTTATGGTTGCCTGGCAAAAAAAATGTGAGATAGTGCACAGGCATTTAAAGTTGTGCCCCATTGCAGCCCCACTCTTTCGATGGGCCTACCTCTCAATGCCTCAATTCATTTTTTGCAGCTCCATTTGAAGTAGCACTCCCTTGAACCTTTCTGCATAGACTGTTTGGTCCCCACATCTGGTAGGCCTCATTTTTGTTTAAATGTCGTAGTTTGGGACTGCTTCATGTGTGGCATCTGTCCCAGTACCGTGAACAGACTTGCTACTATTTGTCTCTTGTGCTGGGGTTCCTGCACACCAGACTGTGGTTTGATATTTTTTTTGTAATTGTCGGTGAGTTGCTTAGGTTCCTGAGGGAGGCAAGCCTCCCTTAGATGACCTGGGTATGCCTTTTTAAGTTTGTTGCCTGTTTACAGTTTCTTGTTTTTTTCATGGTATTTTTGTTTCTGTTGATTTTTATTTAAAAATGTACTTTAGAATGGCTTTGTGATTTTAATGGCTGTTCTCTTGTTGATGCCCATCAGGTAGGATCATAATTTTTTTTTTAAATTATATTAATCCCATTCAATGCATCAGTTGCCTTGAATTGGGTCAGCGGTCAGCATTCTCTGGCCAAATCTACACACAGCTGATTATCTACAATTTTTCCCAATACTTCGGGATCCAAACCTATTTTCTTTGGCCAGTCATTAATTTTGCAGGCTAGTTTCTGACCAGGTTTCATTCAATCATCACTAGTCTGGTCAGTAGGGGGAGGGGGTTCATCCCTCCCTCCCTCCCTCTTATAGCCCATTGGAGTGGAGCTTATTAACATACCTGCATTCTCTTACCCCCCCCCCCCCATATATCTTTCTTTTCCTTATCTATCCTTCTACACACCTGCTAGGGAATGTCTGGTAGCATGACCAAACTTACTGGAACTGACATCTGAGTTGTGTGCCTTCCCAGCCCAAATGCCTGTAGGAGGATTTGAAGCCTGCAGCTATTTATCTTCCACAAATTTTTACTTTCTCAAGCTTCACCACTTTATTTACAGATCTTTCTTTCCCTGCGATATGCCCTTGTTGGTATTTCACTAGAAAAATATCCCCCCACCCTTGTATATTTGGATAATGAAGTTTCTACAGTAAGCAAATGACTTGCAGCTCTTTACTCGAAGCTTCTGGGAGCAACTCGTTCGAGAATGAAGTGTTCAAGATCAAGTTTCCCCAAGACAGATCCTCAAAGCCACCACTCTTTGGGGACCAGTACAACTTCTGTTTGGAAGGCGTCGTTGACTGTCCCGAGTTTCTCGTCCATTTCCCCACTCTAATCAGGTAACTTAATAACTCTGCCTCAGTTTGAACCCCAATTCGACAAGTTAAGTCTAACATGAAGCCATTCCAGATTTCCTCCTTCATAAAGGTCAGTAAATTGATATCATCTTCAGCTAGATGATAGTGACAAGTCCCCATTCTGATAGGTATCAGATGTTGTGAATCAGTCCTGAGCCGCATACCAAAACAACAATCATGACGGCATTAATTTTTCTCTTTTCTCCTCATTTTCCTTTTATTTTAATATTTTCCTCTGCTATTTTAGTCAGAGGTGAGAGAGTTGTCAGTTTGTGTCTAATGTAGTATAAATTGAGTGTTGTTTTAATGATTTTTGCGAGAATGGGTCTTATGCAATTCTCTTCCGACTACTGCAATTCTCTTCTAGTGAATTTCCTTCTTCGTCAATTCGCCCCCTACAACTAGTTCAAAACTATGCTGCCCGGCTCCTCCTTCGCCGCCCCCGGTTCTCTCCTTCGATGCCTCTGTTACAGGAGCTACATGGTTACCTATTCGTTTCCGTACCCACTATAAAATTCTTCTCATCACCTACAAGGCCCTAAACCTCGAGGCTCCACCTTATCTCTCGTCTGCCCTCTCCCGTCGTCAAACTCCTCGGCACTCCGGTCTAACCTCGCTCCCATCCTGAACACTCCTCGTTCCTTCTCAGTTTGGGCTCCTAGACTCTGGAATGCTCTTCCTGCCGAAGTCTGATCCTCTCCCTCGCTACTTTTAAATGTCTCCTGAAGACTCATCTCGTCAGAATTGCGTTCTGTGAGGGCTAACAGCCCTGAAGGGCGCATTATAAATACCTATTATTATTATGGCTATTATTTGAGTGCCTTTTCATTTCAAGGTGATCAATGAAATTGAGGACTTTGGTTTCATTGTAGGTGGTCTGTGAGTGTAGTAGCTATGCAGCATCTAATTATTTTTAGGCTTTAACTTGATATTGATAAGCTTTACTTTCCTGATTTTTCTTTTGGTGTAAGCATATATATATTTATTTATTTATTTATTTGTAATTAGATAATAACATTCAAGTCAATGCTATTAGTTAAGGGTAATAGTAAGAATTCCTTACTCCGCTAGTAAAGTTTCCTGGAGTTCCTCAACCCTTTTCAGGAGTGCCACCCACACAACTGAGCATTACAAATGCTATGGATCGTACTATAGTGCATAATTTGTTTGTATTTTCATTGTTTAAAGAGTTAGTTGGGACCTTTGTTTTCTCTATTGCATCGGCTCGTTATAATTAATTTAAGATTATTCTGTGCAGAATAGTGTGCCTAATTTATTTGCGGTAGTTTTTAGTTACTTTATAGTAAATTGCCTTGATTTCTTCACCATGTCATCTAAACCAGAGTTAGAAACTCGACTCAATGCATTAGTTAAGAAAAGAGCTGGATTTAAAGGTAGGATAACAGCTGCCTTAAAAAATTTAAATACTATAGATACAGATGAACTTTCTCAAGATATCTTTGTTAGTAGAAAGGACGATATGTTGAAATCTTTGGTTAAAGTTGATGAAGTGAATGATTTAATTATTGACTTGTTTGACGAAGGTGAATTGCCAGAAGATGATGAAAATAGAGTTAAGGAAATGGACAGTCAAGTAGCCTATAGAATAGGTATAACAGATAAGTTAGCTAAAATTTCCACAGCTTTAAAAAGGGGTGAAAACCCTATTAAATCAGTGAATGTGCACAAATATTCACAAGTTAAAATGCCTGAACTTAAATGTAAAACATTTAGTGGTAAATCATGTGATAAATTTGAATTCAAGAACTTTTTACAACAGTTTCAAGAGTGTATAGATGCTTGTGAATCTTTATCAGATGCTGGGAAACTCACTAGACTATGCAGTACAATTTTGGTCACTATATTATAGGAAGGATATTGATTTGCTTGAGTCTGTGCAGAGAAGGATGACAAAGATGATTGGTGGGCTAAGGAACTTACCTTATGGTGAAAGGCTCAGAAAACTAAATCTACATACATTGGAAAGGAGAAGAGTCAGAGGGGAATTGATTGAAGTCTTCAAATGGGTAAAAGGATATAATAAAGGGGATCTGGGTAAGGTTCTTATACTTAGTGAACATGACAGGACACGTAGCAATGGGTTTAAGCTTGATAAGTATAGGTTTAGGAAGGAGATTGGGAGGAATTGGTTTACAAATCGTGTGGTAGATGAATGGAATAGGCTCACTAGACATGTGATAGAAGCCTCCTCTCTGGGTAGTTTTAAGAATAGATTAGATAAATATATGAATGAAGCTGCTAGATGGGACTGACTTTTTTATGTACATATGTATATATTTTTCTAAGGAGTGGGGAGATTATTTTGCGGTTGCATGAATGGACATAATCCTCTGGATGCATTTTATGTATATTGTAGATTAGATCTGACGAACTCCTGTAAAGGGTGACAATCTTGATGACTTTTCTCTGGTAAGAAATCTTTTGTGTGTTGACTGGAACAGGAGCTGCCAAGTGTAGGCCATGAATGGTCTTTTGCAGTCTCCTTCTTTTCTTATGTTCTTATGTAACCATCCATTTCTCTAAAAAGAGAAATTTCAATAAGTCTTTTGTATAAGGGAGCACTTATTTTAACAGAAAATGGGAATACGAATGTTCCCGGGAATCTTCGCCCTTGTGATCTATAGCGACTCACAAAGCGCTCTGAGTCTTCTTGAGGTATTGGAATCGAGGTATTCGTGGCGCCATGGTTGTCTTAGTCTGGTGGATGTGGTGACTATCTTCTACTGAGTTCCTGAACATGTAGGGATTGCTGGGAATAATTGTGTCAAAGAGTCCGTGAGGACTGGGAGAAGAAACCGTAATTTCGCTCTTCCTTTGACTACATGGTAGTAATCAGGTCAGTCCTTCCGGCCGCCTGTCAAAAAAAATGTGAGACTGCCGATGACAACCTAAAGTTGCATGCTATCACGCCGCAAATATTTCCCTTGGACCTAACCCCAATGCCTCAACGGCTTCAGATCACTTATTTTCTCTCGATTCCGAATTGGAGACACTCCCAGGTCGCAGCCTCAACTGATAGGGTGCTCCCCTCAACCTTGCTGCGACGACTGCGTGGTCCCCGAGACTGTCCGCTACATTCTTGTCGAATGTCCCAGTCATCGTGCATGTTAACTGTCCCGGTACTGGGACGAGGGGGGGGGCGGGTCACTACCGCTAGTCTCTTGTACTCAGGACTGGTTCGTCCACTCCCGAATGTGGAGTAGCTAAGGAGTTTGAGGAGACTGGCCTCATCCATTCTTTTAGCTCTTTGGGTATTGGGTAGATGCCCTCTACGCTGGAGAGAGGCTGGCTTCCCTCCGATGCCAGAGCGCACTTTTTTCTTACTTAATCCTTGTTTTGTTTTGTTTTGTTTTTAGTAAAGCCTACTAATAGGCTACAATAATAATTTTGGCAAATATATCCAGGAAGGCAGTCGCCAGAGGAGGGCCTAAAAAAAATATCCTGAAGGTAGAGTAGATTTCAGGGGACCGTGTATGTAGCATGGTGTTGTGTAAGAGCGAGTGAATATCATTCTGTTCAGATAGTGGGAAAATCAGTGTCGATTGTTTGGAATCCGAGCCATGTATTAAAACTCCTTTCCACAAAGTGCGTCCTGGACAGCCGGCTCTCGTCACTCCTAAGGTTTGTCTCTTTGGACTCTTTTCAGGTTGTGTAAAAAGTACAACTTAGAATTGGATTACAAGAAGTCGTTCGAGGATTTTTACAAGCAAGCTGTTGAAGACCGGGAACATAAAAGCCTCCTCTTCAAGATGAAAGCTCTTGAAGTTAGTGCCAATGGGTCGAAAGTTAGGTCTCACAACGTATTAACATTGTAGATTGGAGTCGATCAACTTTCAGAGATGACTTATCCAAGATCCCACTTACATTCAATCTCAAAACAAGCATAGTTGCATTACTTTGGCCTATCGCCCCCACGACACTGATACCCAAATACATCCAACTAAATCCGGGCTACCATACATATGCAGTGCGCGAGTTGGTCAATTTGTGCTGGTTTCTGGTACCGCTTCTACCCACAGGATATTCCCTTCACATGTGCCGCTCGCGCAAGTCCCGCCAACCCCACACAATAGTTCCCTACCTCGAATCTGACTACTTCACAGCTCAGAATCCCTCCCCCAAAAAACCCTTAACCATCTCACCTACCCTAACAACCCCAGCCCCGCCCATCTTCAAAATACTCCCTTATAACCCTACATGCTACATCTAACATAAATGGCATACCAAGCTTAAAGAATTTCTTTTTCAACTTCACAACAAATACACAACCTTAATTGAGGGAACAAAACTCGATACACACACATCACACTACGCCGCCCTCTCGCATCACACCCCCCCCCCTCTCACATCATACCCTTCCCTCTCACATCATACCCTCCCCTCTATCGCATCACACCCTCGCCTCTCACCATGCCCCCTAGTAGGCAGTCGGCAGATGGGATCCTAATATACCCCTCTGTCCACACCTTTCCCCCCCAACACACGCTCACCCCCTCCTTCCCACCACACGCTTACCCCCTCCTTCCCACCACACGCTTACCCCTTCCTTCCCACCACACGCCCACCCTCTCCCTCCGTCCCACCACACGCCCACCCCCTCCCTCTATCCCACCACATGTCCCAATAAAAATCAAATTTTTTTTTGCACAAGTATCAACAAAAGGAAATATGACCTCTCCATCCCACTACCTTTTTGCTACCCACCTCCTAAAGCAATACACAAAGATCCACCACATTACAAAACACTTCACTCTTTAATTCATTCTGAACTACTCTCAACCACACTTCCTTAAAACTCTACAATTTAGCCATCTAAACAACTTTGAAAACTTCACCTATCACTATCCTCTAACCATCTGCTACTCGCTACCAAACACCTCGATCACCTAAACGCCAACAGAGCTCAGCATCTCCTTGGACAACATAGAAGTCGAGCACATGATAAATATTCCTAGCATTTGTAGGTACATAAATCTTTTGCACAATCTAAGACATCCATTACTTGCACCTAGAAGCGGTATAGCAGTCCCCGCCCCCCCCCCCCTCCCTATCTCATATTTCAACCATGCAACTTACAAAATCTAAGACACAAAACAACCCTAAAACCTCACTCCAGTACAAAATTAGTGCCCATAACACCACAACATCCGTGAAGTGTAGTTTCTCAACGCTACAGGAAACTAAATAAGACCCCTACCACTACATTTAAGACTAGTACCATCTGCTACAAAACAAATGCAAGAGCCCAAGGTTATACTTCACCGAGATACCTCACGGTGTCCCCCCAAATACCCAACCTAAATATTCCCTCATCACTCATACCCCCTCCACGCTCGTGGTGTTTTCAGAGGCTCGCTGCGAGAGTGCTCCCGCCTTATCGTTGGAGATGGAGCTCAGCCCGCTCATTGGAGCGGACTGAACTTATATTACACTTCTCTCCTCCCTCCCCGACCTTTATTCATACTCTCATTGGTATGTCATTCATGGTCTCATCCTGTCCCCCTCTATCTCCTTCCCCTTTTTTCTGTTCCTCACATGTGGTTGGTTGTGTCTGAGCATATCTGTTTGTGTGGTTGTAGTGTTTGACTGTACAAGCCTGTGGGTGCTAGTTCGTGTCTTAAGTTTAAGTTTGGATCTTTGTAGTCTCGGTGCCCCGTTCCTGCCTCACCAGGGTGCATCTTTCCATGGCTGAAGAAAATTGCTTAGTTAGATGTGGTGGGTGCCCGGGCTGAGGTTGCCTAGTGCCATGATCCTTTCGCCCTCAAAGGGAAAATCTCAAAGGTAGCCTCCTTTTTTTTAAAAGCGACGGTGCTGGCTGAGGAGTGCACAGGCCCCTCCCTTCCTTCGGGGGAGCGCATCGGGCAAGGCAGTTATGTTGGCAGGTTCCGCACTGCACGACACTGTCCCATTCCCTTAAATAGTATAATTGTCTATGGATAAAAACGAACTAAAAGCTACTACGCAGAAATCTCCGACTTGAGGATTTCGTTCCAGTTCTTCCTGTTATCTCGCGTTAGATCTGTTTTCCTCCAAGCTGGAGCCTGACTTGGATTTGCAGACACACAGGGCAGAGCTCTAGGAGAACCTCGACCGGTCGGCTGAAGTTATCAACAAGCAGCAATTTCTATGGTTTCACTTGTGATCTTTTTCACTATTCACTCATTTTTTTCTCTCTCCACTCACTTATTCCTGAACTGTGACCATCTCCCTGTTGAAACATGGTTTCCCCCTTATAATTGGTCATTTCATCTCTCAATTTGACAGAGAAAACAAAATATCTAGCCCAATCGACCAATGCAGCCTGTCCAACACGCTACTAAAAAAAACCCCAGCAAACTACCTACCAGCCACAAGAATAGTAAAACTCTCCAAAACCTATGCAAATTACACAACCATATCTCGACCACCTCCCCCCCCCCCCAACATTGAATTCCCTATCAAATCTCTCACAAAAAAACTCAAGTTGTAGGCTCAGTTCACATCTCGAGGAGTCTCGCTAGCCTCGTGGATATGGCGTTAGATTTCTAGCGTCGAAGCACGGGTTCGATCCCAGTGAGCGCGGACACAAAACCCTCAGCATTATTACGATATGGCCGCCCATTGGCGGATACACTGAACCTGCCTCATCGGGGTTAAGTAGTTGCACACAGCCAATCACATCGCTCTCAATCCCTTTTGTCTTCGCGACACAACATGCTCACTCTCTGTTACGGAACCCTGCCACTGGAGTACTAGCATCCCTTGCAGGGTCACTTATATCCACATACCCCAACACGGAGTACTAGTATTCCCTACGGGCTTTGCGTATCCATATATCCCTGACGCCAAACGAGTGCCCTTTCCCCTGGGAGGGTCAAGAATGGCTTTACCACTTCGTCCACACGGACCCCCTCCCCGAAAGAAGGCCATTCCCCGGTGCCCTATGGCTTGCCAGCAATTGTCATTCTGATCTTATGTGAATTTCACTATCCTTTCGGGGAATCTCCTTCACAATGTGAGGGACGGATGGCACAACTTCCTGCTACTACATCTAAAACATGCTGCTTCCATAGCTGTATCCACACACTCGGGCATCTTCAACGATGACTGGTTATGCCACTTCATCCCCTCCTAGAACTATGCATATATCATCCCATCCTCAGACCAAACAAACACCAGAACTTCCCCATCTCCTACAAACCTAACTCACTCCTCTCAACCATCTTAAATACACTTAAAAAAAAAACTAATTCTCACCAGAATTAAAGCCATCACACCCCTCTCACACACCCAACATGACTTCACCACAAATATTCCACATCTTTGAAGGCTTTAACAAAAAATGCCCCACATCACGCATTCATGGCTTCAATATCTTTGACACCGTCCTATACACAAAAAACACTACACACCATCTACCACACTAACTGCAAGAAACTGCATGGCAAATTTCCTTTCCAAAGACAGAGCCGAATCCTCCCCTACCTGAGCCAATCCAAAAGCCCCCATCCCCTCCAATTTTTTGCATGAGTGATATCCAATCAGTCTGCCTAAACATTTATACAGATGACTTATCGATCAAATCCCAATCTACCTCTGTATGCGCAGCCTCCAGAAACCTAACCCTTTATCTACAACATGTCCAAAACTGGTTCACATTTAAAAAAAGAATGTTCACCTACCCTAAAAAATCAAGTCACACTCTTTTCCCCTGACCATCACAAATCAAACCACCAACGAACACATCTTGCTCTTTGGTCAATCTCTCCCACTTAACTGTAACCCCTCCATTACTGGGTATCACCCTAGACCCACACATGACCTTCATTCAACACACAAAAAACATTACATCAATGGAGATATACAACTCAACACCCTCAGTACACACAGAAACACTAACTTCAGATAACAAAGAAACTGAACATACTATACAGTGTGTTCTGCCGCACGACACTGATCCATGCATCCCAAGCCTCAGCATCGACCATATCTAATAAATACCACCTTAATACACCACCACGACCACACTGAAACCATAATTTTCCCGCTCAAAAAAACAAACATGATAGGCACATAATTCTTTTAGCAAGCTAGCTTGTTCTTTGTTCCCTCTACACACCCTCCACTCCCACCCCCTACCACCACCCACTTTACCCAATTAGCGAACCTTCCTCCAACCCCACTAAACCAGAATATAATAAAACATTCACTTCACTCGCATAGCACTTTAAACCAGCCACAAAGCTCTCCATCCGAATCCACTTTGGATCGCCTACGATAAGGACACCACACTTCATTACATGAATACAATTTATAATAACCCTCATCCCACTATCACATTCAGCATCCGAAAAAACACGGCCCACCTCAGAGTATCTTTCATTATATGCCCTCGGAGACCTCTGGGAAAGACCACGTTCCGTGGTATCATTCTTGAATGCTGCCAGTTTTGACTGAGCAGAACCCGAGGTCGACAAAGTAAAAGTAAGCTTTTGCATTTGCCCTTATGCAACGTCAGTATTTGTGCATTCTTCCTGCCCTCGGGTATTCTTCCACTTCTAAATGCCCTACAATACACCCACCAGACAATTCCTTTGCACAATCACCATAACTCTTTAGCATCTACTCCAGCTGCCTTCCCATTTTTTAGACCTCTCACGGCAGTAACAACCTCATGCATACCCCTATACAACTCATTTAGGGCCGTGAAGCCAATAATATTTATCTTTGCATCTTCCATACCTACATTATACAAGTCACCAAAGTTTTCTCGCCATCACCTCTAATCTGCTCTTTGCTCACAAGTACTTTGCCATTCTTCTTGATTTTCATACAGCTATTCTTCTCCTGCTTCCTCGTACTTCTCGCTTCCTTTCAGAATAGCTTCCTGTTCCCATTGAGATCCTCATTCATCGTCTGCCTAAACGCTTCATTTGCTGCTTTCATACTCTGTTTTATCACTTGTTTTACTTCATCTTGTATGCCTTTAACCTCATCACCCTGTCATTCTCATATGCACTATTAAACAATTGTATGTAGGCTTCCTTTTTTGCTTTCTTTCCATTTCTGGCACACCCACACACCGCTCTTACACTAGCTGCTACCATTTCCTTAAATTTGTTCTACATTTGCTCTATCTCCATGCTCGCACTTCCTCTCTTCAACTATCCCCTTTCCCTCCATTCTCCCTTCCCACCTTCCTCGCGTTTTCTCATCTATGCTCCAACCAGTTTAACCTTACACAAATCAATCATACTCTTAAGTTCTTCCTTTCTCTTTTGCCCAACCCATGCACCTCCTTATACGAAGGAAATGTTTGCTAAATGTAACTTTCTTTCCTCACAGAACCCTAACACCCTCTTTCCGATTGTACCCTAAGCTCTATTTATCCCCTCTCTTATTCTGTCGCATATCCCTCGATTCATATCTCCTACAACTATCAACCAATAATCATTCCCAATTCCATCCACCACTAGTACCGAGTAATTCCAGAACCTCTCTTTCTCAGCTTCACTTCTATCATTACTTCTTTGATGCTCACATAGTTTCACCCTTGCAAATCTGTTTCACCAACATAATTGTCGAAATCACACATTCCTACCCAACCATTACATCATGCACTCATCACTCAAAAGCAATACCACACCTTGTTTACTCTTGCCACCCTGATCGCATTTCATTCTATCCATCTCACGCAAACTCTTCATTTCCTTGCATGTTTGTCTCGCGTAAAGCAAGCATCTTCAGTCTCCCTCTTTTTTTAAAGACTGAATGCAATTTCTCTCTTTCCCGCATCACACATACCCCTCACATTGCATGCACACACTCGATTCACACATTGACGCAGATTAACCGGCCTGACAGGACGAGGTCTGCAAAAGCCCATTACCACCATTTCGTGTCGCAATCCAAGGATTTGGTGGCGTCGCTTCCCATGCCAGCTGCCCACCATCCTGGCTTTATTACCTTTTACGACACGTGTTTGAGGATGGTATGAGGATTCTTCTTGCCCTACATACAAGGAGTAAAACTAATATACTTTAAAACCTGATAACGATATTAACATGTTTTTTTTCCTCTTCAGTTGTATCCTTCCCCTTCCAACTGTTCCCCAGCTTCCTCAAGTGAAGAGGAGTATGCCCATGCCCGTAAACATATGGAACAAAATAATGTGCGGAGCGTCAAGACACTCTCAAAGTCTGAGTGGGAAGCTATCCGTAAGTCGGGGCAAGGTGATTCTCATTTGTCAGGATGGCTTAGAAGCTGCCCTATTCTTTTCACCTTTCATTATCAACCCACACCCCCCGTCGCTCCCATAAAAAAATAGGCCCGTCGTGTATTAATATCACAAATTACGCTTACCAACCCATCCTTTTAGGCCGTATTTTAAGTACAGGACTATCTTTTTACTCTGCCATTGGCAGAGTCAACCTGGGTCAACTTAAGTAGACTAAAATCTGGGATACAATGGGTAGTCAATTCCTATCTCCTTCCAAATCCATTGAACAAGGTCCTTAAGCTGGCACTTCAGTCTGGGGCAGGGTAATCAGTCTTCTTGCTCGAGGATGAGTAAATCCAGATCCCGAATTTACTCCAAGGATGCCCATAATGGGAAATGCTCTCATTGTCGACCTGGATCAGATGTAGGAGACCTGAGCGTTCTCTACCAACGCATCTGGTTATTTGTTTATTTAGGACCATTAGTGTGAAAAAAGGGATTGGTAGCTTTCAGTCCCCTGTACTGGAAACCGATATTTAAATCAATATATCTCTGAAAGTATTAAAGCTAGATAGTTTCTGAAAACTTAATTTTGTTTGTCTATTCTTTGTGCATCTATGTTTAAAATTTTATAAACCTACATCTATAATAGTAAATTCTACAATGAATTAGATGAAAGACAAAAGGTGTGCTTGCGCAAGCAGGTAAAATACAGAATCAAACTTCAAATAAACAGATTTCAAAACAATTTAGTAGAAGGGAGCAGAAAAAAATACCAATTTAATTTCTAATATTTATTACAAAAACATAATTAATTCTTATTTATAATGTAAGAGGCTAATATCCGTTTCCTTGTGTATGGCCTCCATTTCTTTCTACACATACTTTCATCCTTCACATTTCTGCCATAATTTTTTTAACTAAATCCTGATTTTCTTTTAGTCAATCAAGTTAATTTTTTATTCTTTGCTTCAAATCGTCTGTTTTCTAGTGGAGAAAAGTACAACTTACTCTTGAGATGGACCCACAAAAAAAAATTGCAAGGTGTTAAGTCCGCAGATCTGGGTGGCCACTCAATTGGATGGTTCAATTCAATAATGCGGCTATTAAAAATGCCCCTCAGCAATTCCCGCACAGCACGAGTTCTATGTGCTGGAGCGCCATCCTGAATCCACCACAGCCTATTAAATCTGTTTCCATAAATTTGACGCAGTTCAGGAACTATCCTTTCTATAATTAGGTTCCGGTATCCATCTCCAGTCAAGTCATTGTCGTAGAAAAAAGGGCCCACATTACGTCCGTTTCCACGCATTCCAACCACACAGAAACCTTTTCCCTGGATATGCCTACATAAATGTTAAAATATGGAGGATTGCTTTGTGGCGCATACTGGCGAATGTTATGATTGTTGACTCTTCCATTCATATGAAATGCAGCTTCATCGCCGATTACAATGTTTTCCAAGAAGTGAACATTTCTTTGCAGAAACCAGTTGGCAAAATTTAGGAAGCGAGGTAAATCTTGTTCAAAGAGTTCTTGCCTTACATGCATTTTGTAAGGATACCATTTCAAATCGCGTTTAATGATTCGGTGAAACGTATCCTTACTGATGTTCAAACCATTCCTTATGACTGATATTCTTGGATCCTGAGTAAGCTTTTCATGAACAAGATTAATGTTTTCTTGTGTCTATTCTGTTCTGTTCTCCTGTGACCCGATCCATTTTTGTTTAAATTTAGACTTGTTCCTTCAGTCTTGTACTTATTAACATTTCTCCAGATGTTTTTTGGGGTTGGGGAAACTATCCGGAAAGCGTTGTTCAAAAAGTTGTTGAACTTGTTTAAAGCTTCCAATCCTTAAATAATTTGTGGCCACAAAAGCTCGTTGTTCACTTGTAAGTTGCATTTTAGGGTGCTTGAAGAATGGCTAAAAATGGAGGCTTAAATTGACTGGTGGCGATTCTCCAACAACGTCTTAGCATGAACTAGGCTAATAATTTTGGTATGCCTAGGCTTTAGGCAATTGTATTTTTTTTCTGCTCCCTTCTACTAAATGGTTTTGAAATCTGTTTATTTGAAGTTTAATTCTGTATTTTACCTGCTTGCGCAAGCACACTTTTTATGTCTTTCATCTACTTTATTGCAGAATTTACAATTATTGATGTAAATTTATAAAATTTTCAACATAGACGCACAAAGAATAGACAAACAAAAGTAATTTTTCAGAAACTATCTAGCTTTAATACTTTCAGAGATATATTGATTTAAAAATTGGTTTCCTTTTTTTTTAACACCCTGTAAGTCCTACTCCTAAGCCAGGTATTTCCACAAACTGCAAAAATTATGATTGGCATCTAAGAAGGATAAATGAGGGATTGATAAGGAATTAACCAGGGAGTGGTGGTAGATGGCGTATTTACAGTCAGAGCTAGCTGAAAATACAATGGATAATAGATTTAAAAGTGTATGATGGATTCATGGATCTGGAGATATTGGATTGAAGGTTATTCACTTAATATCAAGCTTGTAAAAGAAAACTAGACTCAGTTCTTGTGGAAAACTTTCAGCATTATACCAGGCAATGGCTTCGCCACTCCCCCCTACATGGGGAGCTTGCGCTTTGCTACTAAGATTAAAATTTAAAATCTAAAAAAAGCAGCTATGGTTAAATTTTTATAAATTTTCTGAACTTTGGCAATCATAATAATTTTAAAAAGGAACTCTAAACTAAATTTTCTCCCTTTCAAATTATCATGTTGCTAAAATATAGTTATAGAAGAAGAAGATATATAAAAGTAAATTTTCTGAACTTCACCATTTGTAATAGTTTGAGTTTTAAAAAATTTCACAAAATTTTGATCTTATATTTATTTCTGAACTTCATCTTTTTTTTTGACATTATAAAAAATTATTAGAAATAAGTTGATAAAAAAAACATAAGTCATAACCAAACTAAGATGACATTATTCAAATACTCAAAAAAATCCCCTTCTTAAATTATAGAGTTAGTGACTACTTTTGTAAGTGATTGTCTTCTATCTTCATTCCAAGAACAGGGATAACAAAGGCAAAAAGGGTTTGGCTTTATATTGGGGCAGATATATAAGAGTCGGAGAAAGGTTGGAACACCGCATAAAAGGTGTGTTATGTGAATTAGTTTGAGAGAAAAGGGGTTGACAGAAGAGGAAGTAGATAATATTGTGCATGGAAGGGGTTTGTGAAGGCTTGTTGCGCAGGGATGAAACATGACTACGAGATGCTACTGCACATAGCACCCCATTGTTATGAAGGGCGTTTGTCGTGGTCAGATTGATGTGGCCAGGTGCACTTTGTGGGAGACTGGTCAATGTTGAAGTCTTGAAATAAATGTCGGTCAGGCGTGTTGTGAATAAGCAGTATTTAGTTCCTGGTGACAGCGGGTGTTGAAGTTTGACTTGGTCGGTGTGGTGTGGTGTGGTGTGTGTCTAGTTTTGGATGTTGGCTGCAATATATAGTCTTGGCATGGTGACCCATGTGTGTGGTGGAGTGGCATTTAAAAAAGGAGATTGAGTGGTTTGATGTGTTGTGTATGAATTGTCTTGTGCATTATGGTGCCCTGATTATGAGGGAGGGGGGGGGGGGGAGATGGCATGGGCAAAAGATGAATGAAGATCCCGATTGGAACATGAAGCTATTCCGGAAGGAAGTGAGAAGAATGGCTGTGTGAACATCAAGGGCAAGAATGGCAGGGTACTTGTGAGCAAGGAGAAGTTCAAAAGTAGATGGCGAGAATACTTTGGTCAAATGTATAATGTGGGTATGGAAGATGATGCAAATATAAATGTGACTGGCCTTCATGGATTAAATTGTGTGCTGTATCGTGGTATGGAAGAAACGAGCATGCAAGAGGTTGTTAGTACTGTGTGTAGTTTGAAAAATGGGAAGGTAGCCGGATTAGATGATATAGTCATTGAGATGTTAAAATGTGGTTATGAAATTGGTCTGGCAGTTGTGTTCTAAGGCATTTGAAAATGAAAGAAAACCTGAGGACTAGAAGAATGCACAAATAGTGCCTTTTCTATAAGGGTAAAGGTGGATTCAAGAACTACAGGGGGATAAGTCTATCGAGTATTGTATGCAAAAATTCTGATTAGGCTTATAATAGGATAACAGGGATTGATAGGGGATCATCAAAGGGGCTTTAATGCCAGTAAGTGCGGATGGATCAAGTATTTGCACTGATGTAGCTAGCTGAAAAAAAGAAGAAAGATAAGTGGTATAAAGTATGTGCGCGCTTCATTGATCTGGAGCTAGCTTACCCCGTAAGGGGCGCGGCGATTTGCCTTCCTGGCCGCCGTGCTGACGGGACTCAGCGCCCCGTCCGGCTCCAGCCTAGCCTCTTCTTCTTTCAGACAGCCTGTATTTCTCCCCTACTTCTTCACTTCCCCTACAATCTCTCCAGCAACTTTCTCTGGTCGGCCTCTATTTTCACAGAGTAGATGCTGACCTTCTCAGCCAACTATCCCGGATCGGGGCTGAGGGGGGGGGGGACAATGTTCCCTAACCCCTGAGCTCCAGTTTAGGATGGTGGGTTTTTAACAACCTGCTTCATCCCCACCCATACCTTCCTCACATCCCTTTTCCTTCTCACTTCACTATCTATTTTTTACGCCGTGCCTAAGGTGGAATCGCCGTACCGAAGGGCTGCCAGGTCACCAGGCCGTAGGGGTGGCCTTAAATGGCGGCACCTGGCTTTGCCAGCCCCATACGCACCCCTCGCAGAGCGGGCCACTGCTAGGGGTGATTAGCATTTGCTTCCCACAGAAAGAATAGGGTCCCCATGTCCCATTATGAAAATCCCCCCCCAAAAAAACATCTTTCCCTTTACCCCGAAAGATCAACGGAGCCGCCTTCGGGCAGCTCCACAGAAAAATGGAGGTTCCCATCCTCTGTGCTCTTGCAGGGGACCCTCAAAATCTCTCTAACCGGAGAGGAAGCTTACTCCTCCTTCGCCTATGGGTGTAGGGGACTCCCCCTCGCCCCCTTGTCTGGAGGTGCCTTCGAGCACCTCCCTCTTTACTTTCCAAGGGGACTGCCAAGAAAGCCAGCAGGCAGCCCATAGCCTACCATCCCATTGAAGCGGCTTGGTAGGGCAACCCCTTTCCCTTAAGGGGAGAGAGAAGCCAGGCTTCTTCTGTCGCTTCCCTCAAAAGACCTGCTGGCTAGAATATTAAACCTAGCGGGGGTCGAGGCGTGTGCCTCCCGAGACTCGACTCATGACACCGCGGCCAATAGAACCTGTGATGTCTTGGGGGGGGGGAGCAACTGGAGCCCCCCACCCCCCTGAGATAGACATGGTCGTTGAGGCAACCCCGCCTCACGGTATGGCCTTCCATGGGGGCGAATCCGGAATCGGCGCCAAGCACCGAACTCGAGTCCCATCCTCAAACGGCTCGGGTCTCCAAGGTATTACAAGAAGGGGAGGGATCTGCTCCTCCGGCTGGTGCCCCTACGACCGCCAGGACCTTCTCTATCTCGGAGAAGGACCTTGCTAAGGCCGGTCCATCCAGCCTGGGGGCTCCTGCCGGCGCGGGGCAGAAGCGGGTTCTTTCCCTGCCCTCTCATAAAAAAGACTAAGAAAGCTCGGGGCTCCTCTCCATCCGTGGGGGCTACGGGGATGGATAGGTCTGCTGCCACTTCGGTAAGCGACAAAGCCAAGATAGGTACATCCGGCCCCTCGGGTGCGGAGCCCCTGACTAAGACCAAAAGTGCTAGTGCGCGGAGCGGAGTCTTGATTACATCGGAGCCCTTCATTCATAGACTACCGGGCGTTTTCGAGCCCCCTGGCTTCAAACGCTTATTGGTTATTCGCTCCACTGATGGCATAGTTGCCGAGGCCCTTTCTCTTGCTCGGAGATCTAAACGGTAGACACCCCCTCCGAGAGACTACTCTTTCAATCCCTGGGGTCAAGTGCTTGCCGACTTAATCGACGAGCTTGAGATAGCTGTCCTAAATGTGAATGAGTTTACGCATTACTGCCCGAGAGCCGCTTCATGTTCCTGCCCCGATCTATCTTTGTGCTTAACGGATGCACAGGCTGATTTTGATTGGTTAGTGGTCGATGACCTCCATGGTAGTGATCACTTTCCCATTCAAATATTTTCTGGGCCGCTTCCGCCCGAGAGCCTGCCCCGGTGGTGCTTGTCGCGGGCGCGGTGGTCTCCATTTCAGGAAATGACTGAATTCTCTATCTCAGTTGAAGAGTTTAGGTCGGTAGATGAGGCCGTTCATTGAGTTCTCCGGCAACCACATCGGCGCGGGCCTAGCTACTATTCCTACAAAGTCTGACCGTTCTGCACGCCGACCACTCCCGTGGTGGTCAACCGAGTGTGAGACGGCCTTCAAGCAGAAGCGCTATGCTAACATGCGCTATAAGCGCCGCCCGCACGATTTCACTGTCGCTGAATTTCGTCGGGCTAGGGCTAGGTTCCGGTATATTTCGAAGCACGCCCGCCGCTCTTCTTGGTGGGCATACGTGTGTTCACTTAACGGGAAGATCCCTCTAGCAGAGGTGTGGAAGGCAAGTTCGCGCAGGACCCCTCCCTCGCGTTTTCCAGGAGAATGCGACCGCAATCTCGGACCCAGCGTCCGTGGAGTAATCCTTCGCGACGGCTTTCTCCTTATTCTCTAGCAGGGGATACTGCTCAGCCAGCATTCAATGCACGTCGTGATGTCGCGGAAGGCCGCCGGCTGGACTGTACCCCCAGAGGCGGAGAACCCTTCAACGACAGGCTTACTGTGAGTGAGTTGCGTTCCGCTCTTGCTTCGTGTGCGGCCACCGCCCATCATCCGCACGATTTCCCGTACGCCATGCTTCGTTACCCCGGTGAGTGATGCATGGCCTTTCTGTTAGATTTGTTCAACAGGATCTGGGTGGAAGGTCTCCTCCCGGATTCCTGGCGAATCGCTACTGTGCTTGCCTTTCGAAAACCGGGAAGGGATCACTCTACTCCGGCTGGTTTCCGCCCAATCTCTCTACCCTGTTGCGTGTGCAAGTTGATGGAGAAATTGGTAAACGTTAGATTTACCTTTTTCTAGACCACGGAGGCCATCTGTCTTCTGCACAGTGATACTTCCGCAAATTCAACTCCACGCCGCATGCTCTGCTCCGACTGGAAAATGCCGTCTGCGAGGTCTTCCTTCGTAAACAGCACTACGCCACGGTGTTTTTCGATCTGGAGAAGCCTATGATACCGCATGACGATACTGTATCATGGATGGAGACTTCCCACGATGGGGGCGAGGGAACGCCTCCCAATGTTTATATCTGAATTTTTGCGAGATCGTCGATTCCGCGTACGAGTGGGGGGAGCCCCTTCCGGCCCAATGGAGCAGGAAGAGGGTGTCCCGCAGGGAAGTCTCCTCATTGTCGCACTCTTTGCCCTAAGCATCAACGGATTCACCTCGGTGCCGCCGGAAGATGTTCTCGCTACGCTCTACGTGGACGACCTTTCAATCTCTTTTGGCGCGGCCCAGATGCCAACTCTGGAGCGTCAACTCCAACAGGCATTGAACCGCCCCTCTCGCTATGCCGAAGCGCACAGGCTTCGGTTTTGCTTGGCCAAGACTAAGGTGGTGCACTTCTGCCGCTATCCACGGCTCCACCCTGACCCAGATTTCTTTCATAATGGGGTGCGCCTGGAAATGGTTGAATCGCACCGTTTCCTTGATTTTGTATTTGACCGACGCCTACCTGGGAGGCTTATATTCGCAGCCTTAGCATCTCTTTTTCCCGTGCCATGGACATTCTCCGTTCCGTGAAGTTCAGCGCTTGGGGCGCTGATAGGGCTACTGCCTTATTTTTTTATCGATCCTTTGTTCGTTCGAAGCTCGACTACGGATGCGAGTTTTCTGCATCCGCAGCTGGGCTTGTATTGCGCAAGGTGGATTCGATCCACCTCACCGGCCTTTACCTGGCGACCAGTGCCATCCGCACTTTCCCCATTGAGAGCCTACTAGTCGATGCTGGGGAGATGTCACTCGCTCTACGCCGCGCAGTGCATTATTCGCCTTCCTCAGTCGCCAACAGCTCTCACTACATCCGCAGCTGATTTCGCTGGTGCCTATGCCGCCGAGAGACGCCAGTCATACCCTAATCCCTTTTGGTTTAAGGCTAGGAAACTCCTTCGAGAGCTAGGTATAGCTTTCGGGCCGGTGGCCCCTCTGGTTCTCACCAGGACGCCACTCTGGAGGGTACTACCTTTGGCTATTTGTCGCCACGCCTATGCTCCCAAAGCTTGTACAGCACCGGGAGTATTGCGTTCTACTTTTTTGCAGCACGCCTCGTGTCACGCTGGAACCGTACCAGTGTATACGAATGGCTCCAAGTCCCAAGAGAGGGTCGGCTTCCACGCCGTATCCCCTCTGTTTGAAGTGAGTGGGGCTCTGTCAGATGCTGCGTCTGTCTTCACGGCCGAGCTGGTGGCAATACACACTCGGTACGGGAGATTACGTGACGTGCCCGGTTCGGAGACCGGCTTGTGATCTATACTGACTCACAAAGCCTCCTAGGTGCTCTCAGGGCATTGCAATCTCCGCATCCCCTGGTTCGCGATATCCGTTACGCCACGGTTTTGGCAAGCCGGGCAGATGTCGAGATTATCTTCTACTGGGTTCCTGGACATGTAGGAATTGCGGGGAATGAGCGTGCCCATGAGTCCGCGAGGACTCTGCGACCGGAACAGCGTTTCCCTCTTCCTCACACCGACTACATGGCAGGATTACGGACTGCTTGGCAAATAAGATGGGAGACGATCGAGGGGAACTTAAAGTTGCGTGCCATTGCGTTGCGTCTGTTCCCATGGACCTATCCCCACCCCCCCCCAATGCCGCGAAGGCTTCAGGTTGCTTTCTGTCGTCTCCGAATTGGACACACTCGCGGGACGCACTGCCATTTGATGGAGCGCTCGCCAGCGCCCTACTGTTAAGACTGCGTTGTCCCTCAGACTGTTCGGCATATTCTTGTTGAATGTCCCAGTCTGAGCGATCTCCGCGCACGTTACATGTCCCGGTACCGGATGGGTGGGGTCGCTACCGCCTGTCCTTTGTACTTGGGACGAGCTCGTGCACATTGACTGGTTGACTTATAGACTTTTGGGGAGAGGCCGGCCTTCTACCCTTTATTTAACTAGTTTTTTTTGTTTTTGTTTTCTTTGTAGGTCGCACGTTCCTGCGCCGGGATGGAGGCGGATCTTTTCCGACGCCGGAGCTTGCTTCCTCCTTGTTGCCATTTTCCCTTTTTATTATTATTGTAGTTGTTTTTCGTATTCTTATTTTAATTAGCCTAGTGCTAGGCGGTCATTTGTGCGGCGATTTGTGTCCTAGTGGGTAGTCGCCAGCTAGGCTCCTAAAATTTAAAAAAATAAATGGAGCTAGCTTACGATCGTGTAGATAGAAAAGCATTATGGCATCTGCTAAGAATGCATGTAATAGGTGGTAAACTATTGGATGGTGTGAAGAGTATTTATGTAGGAAGTAAGGAATGCATAGGGTGAAAGATAGCCGGACAGAGTTGTTTGAATACGGGAGGAGTAAGACGCTTGTGTGATATCATCCTGGTTGTCTAGTATATTTATGGAAGCAGTACTGATGGAAATGAGTGTGAGATCGATGAGGAATGGGTTCTGTGTTGGTATATGCTGATGACCTGGTGTTGGTGGTTGAGAGTGAGAGGGATTCGGAAATGTTGATTGTGGTTTATGACAGGGTGTGTGAGAGGAGGGGTCTAAAAGTGTAAGGTAATTGTATTTGAAGATGAGAATGGGGTCATATCCGAGTCTGTGGGTTCATCCTTGAACAAGCACGGAAGTTTTAAGTATCTAGGATGCAGTGTAAGTGATTGCAGTGCAAATGAACCAGATTGCGACCACAAGCTTTTAAATCGTAGTTACGTTGGGGGGGGGGGGCAATTAGTGTGTTAGTGAATGGTAAATGAGGGTTTGTGTTTGTGTGAAATGTGCCAGGAAGCTGCATAAGAGTATGCTGGTACCAACGTTAGTTCATGGGAATGATACTATGGTATGGATGGAGAATGAAAAATGTTTAGGTAGAGTCGTGTAACTGGACAACTTGAGAGGGTTGAGGTGGTATGAGTATGTAAGAAGAATGGATGGAAATGGAATTTTGAATTAAATATATTAGTGTGATTGTCAAGATGTAACAAGGGTTGGAAGACCGTGTAAAAAGTGAGTTTCAAAGAGAAAGGGCAGACTGAGGGGGAAGTGTATGAAAGGTTTGCATGGATGAAATTGGTGAGGGTGCATGCTTGGAGCCTGAGTGAACGAGATGCTACAGCATATGCCGCTAGTATGAGTAAATTTTGCGTGTGAAAAATAATGGGCGCCCTTGTGTTTAATAGAACATAAATAGGGAGGGGGAGGAGTTATTAGTGTATCAAGCTGGGGCAGTATGAGAGCAACCCGAAGGCTTAGAATGGAAGTGATTATTAGAACCCGTTCTCGATCTGGTGAATGAATAAACGAGAACTTAATGGAAGGGACCCAGGTAGGTGCTATACTTGATGGCAATGTACTCTTGAGTAGGTCGAGCTAATTGGCCATCTTTCGGGTCGGGGCAGGCACCATTAAGTAATATATCTTCTAACGCACCCAAATTCTGCAACATAGTGATATTATTGATTGATTTACATTATTTTTTCAGGCTTATACTTAGCATTTGGGTTTAAGAAGATCGCTTAAAATGCCTTGTGGAGGCGATTCGTTTGGAAGACACTTCATCAAACGATCATTGGTGGTCAAATCATTTTCTGCTGACGTTGCTCGTGTCTAAATTCGCCTCTACATGATTGGAAAAGTCTCCAGAATCTCGTTGAAATATCCTCGCAGTCGCCTACTTGTACAAATTTGATCACTTATTCCTTGTGTAATGGGTTTAGTCTAATCTCAGAAAATTAGAGAGGGTCAGGTCAAACTAGTTTTCTCCCTCTTTTAGCAAATTGGTTCTTTGAAATTTGAGCTTCTTTGAAAGAAGGGAAACCAGTAAAGATTATAAGGAGAAATTTGCCAGATTCTCAGTCTCTCCTGCCCAGTGTCACTTCAAATGTGGTTTGTAAATATTGACCGAATTTTAATGATTGACAGACTGAAAATTCCTATTGTTTCCGAAATTGGTTCGCATCACAAATATCGCTTAAATTTTCCACCAATGTGTAATGTAAACTGTTGACATTTGGAGACCTTACGAAATTGGTTAATTTTTTGCGCATAACTTATAATTTAATTAAGGTTCTTTTATTCTTCATTTTGACGCTAGGGTTAAATTCTTTTGCTTCTTGGTCGAAGCGTCCTCTTGTATATCTTGACTCGTCTTATCAAACAGTGGTATTAACATTAAAGGAACCACCAATTAAGTAAAAGTAAAAAATGGTGATGGCACCTCAAGAAAAAACCTTTTTCTTTTATCTTGGCTGCAAATTTTAAAAGTGAAGAGAATATGGTGTAGGAACAGTTGTTAGACCACATAAAAAGATAATTTGATTCTGTGAGAGATTCTTTTAAAGAAAGGGGACTGACAGAAATAGATGGAGGGAATTTGTGAGACTGCTTTAACCTTTTGCTCGGAGATGAAGCCTGATTAGACTAAATGATACAGCGCATAGCAAACCCCATCACTATGAAGGGGCAGTGCCGCTGAATTGAAGGGTGGGTAGTTTTGTGCGTGATATGGCTTAGAGGGGGGTGGAATAGGTAGAGTATGTTTGGGATGCATTGATGTGCGTCGCCTACTCTTATGTAGGAAAGCGATAACATTTTTTTTCCATACCCCGTGCAACTAAGTTCAAGTTTGATTGAAAAATGGATTTAAGGGGAACAGCCATAGTCTCAGAAGCTGACTCATCTACCGTAGGTCATCAAATGGGAGTCGCCCCTTTCCGAGGGAACAGTGCAGATTTTGAACTGATTTAATGGCAGAGTTCCTCCATTTTTTTATGGTAGGGGTTTTTACTACAGATCTGCCCTCATTTAAGATGCCTTTCTTAGTGGAGACCTACTGATTTACATGGAATCCGAACCACGGATCTACATAGGATATTCCAGCCACCGAGGATTCGATCCGAATCAGGACTCAAATCTAGCCATTAACCACACCCGATGTGGCTTAATAAATTTATACTTGTACTAGCGTATCTACAGTGCATTGGCCAGTATGCATTATGTCTCTCCTGTGTTATCGACATTGGGCCTCTCTCTCTCCTTCCCAGCGGTCTCAACGTGATTTCCTATCTGCCGAGGCGTTTCTTCGTCTCTGTCCTCTGCCCCCATATTCCCTCTGGTCTATGGCCGCAGCCCCGTAAATGACTATTGGCTCGTTCCGTTTTCATTTTCCGCGGTCTTTTCTATTCCTTTTTTCCCCATTTTACAAATATCCCAGCCCCCCGTTGTGTGGTCCGGTATTGGATGCTGGCCCTAAGACTTCTGTGAGCATGCCTGTAGGCTAGTTTGAAGCCTACAAATGACTTCCTTATTTAAATTGACGCTGGTTATGGTCCTTCCCCTTGTCCAGTAGCCTCCCCGAATTTCCCTAACCCTGTAGGTTTTGTTTGTTGATCTGTATCTAGTTTCTGGTCGGAGCAGATAGGGATGTCTGTGTTGGTCGGGTAGTATGTCTCCACGCACTGTTTCACATCTTCAAATATCTACTTCACTTAGATTTTAGTGGCGTACACCCTGCTCCAAATAATAATAATGGCTACTTCACCGACATAATTCTCGATCTCACGCATACTCAATATAGGTTTCGAGATGTTGCAAAGATATCAAAAGGCTGGGCACAAATGTCTGGTTACAGGATATTTAATCCAAAGCGTTTCAAATTTGACGCGCGTCGATTTACACCGTGAAAAATACGATTGATGAGTAAACTCGCTAAATTCGGAAAGCTTCAAATATAATTTGCACATTTCTCCGTGAAGGTAAAACTTTCCTCATTGCTAAAGTTTCTTATTAAATTATGGCTTTCTGTGATGGTTATCACTCACAAACAGCGTTATATTAATTACCCATTAGTGCATAAATTCTCGTTTCACACAAAGTGGAGTTGGCTCCTCACCTCCTCCCTCCCATTTTGATTGGAAATAATAAACAAAATTATTTAGATTTTTATTGATATAAAATATCTTCAAGGTTAACGAAAACAAAATTTAGATAAATATACCCAATACTATTTCATCAGCTAAATTCCTGACTCCTGTTTGCCAGATAAAATAATGCATTCCTACAAGGTGGGTTCACTGCCAAATAATGATAATAATGGTTTGTTTGAGTTTAAAGCCCACTTTCATCCTTCTATGGGTGAAAGTGGATAGAAGTTAAATGTGATATTTACTTTATCCGATGGTCAATTTTGATATTGTCTGCGAGTACCGTGTCATGTTAGATTTGTTCCTAGGTACTTTTACTCATCGGTGCCTCCCTCGTATAGAGTAAGTAATCTATTAATATGGGTGGGATCGTTATTCTCCTGGTGAATATGATTATTAGTATTCACTCCTCATATATAACGAGGCCGGCGCGCATCAACGCTACTAAAAACAAACTCCCAACCCCCATTTTTCTGCCCCGATGGGCCTTCAATGCCATGGGACTCATCCCGGGCACGGAGTTGCCGGGAGGTTTCTTCACTAAACACTTATTATTATTAGAACTTATTTAGTTACTCCACTAATTTTTAGTAGTGTGTGGTTACGGTTAAGTTTGAGAGGTTGGCTGTGGGGTAAGATGTGGGTGGTAGCTTGATTCGTAATAAAGGTAATGTATGGAGCTGCTTATCTTTTGCGGGGGGGGGTAGAAATTCTGTTTATCATGAACATATTTTGTTGGTGTTTTTATCTTTCTGAGGAATGACTGAAAGAAGTAGATTGTAATGTGGATAAATCATTGCGTACAGGTTCAGGCGGCCTGATTGGGTAGTGGGATGGAGTTGTTTTGCAGGACTTACTCTTACTGAAACTTCCACGACTGAGAATGTTAAATTTGAAGCTATTTTTGTACTTCTTTGTATATACTTTTATATGAAGCATTAATCTGATTAATATGGCGAGATTAACAATTTAAAAGTAATAACAGTAATTTAACTTTCGGATATCTGTTAATAATTCTTTTTCACAGTGTCAATCCTTTCTTCAGTGTACCCCCTCCAACAGTCGTAAAGTAATTTATTTTGGTGGACCGTCATAATGAATTGAAGGTTCGGGAATTTTAATGATACTTATTTATTTTTTCCTTGTGGTCCTTCATTAATCATTAAATGTGAGGATCTCGACTCAACTTTGTTTTTGTTATTAACCCGCACTCTAATTAACGGCGCTAGCATGCGCCAGCGCTATACTATGAGAAAGATGGAATTTTGAGTAAAAAAAAATGGATGAATATAGAGGAGATAGGATTCTTTGGCCAGCCTCACTGCCAGACTCCCCCATAAGCAGAACTGACTGGATCTGAAATACAATTCCTGCATCAAAAATTGCCTAAACGAAAGATGGGCCTGTATTGTGAATAAGCTTTAAATCAGTGTTTTTCAACCTTTTTATGATAGTGGCACCCTAATCGCCAGCTAGAAGCAGCCCTGGCACCCAAATATAAAATATTTTAGTATGAATACATAATTACGTGGAAAGCACTTCAAAATTTACCACGATTGACATTTATATGAAATAGGACAAAAATCGAAAATAAATAAATCATGTTTAAAATTTTAATGGTAAATTTGGGGTTGATGAGTATCACAATTCTTTAATATTGGGACGTATAGTTGGCAAAGCAACTCTCATTTCTCCATTCGCTGTCTGTAATCTTTCTCTTTTCGTTGTTTTTTTATGTTGCACAATGCAGAGAAGCGAGTTTCTAAGTAACTTCAAGTGTCGTTAGATTTTATAAATGTTAGAAATACATATTTCTTATATTTCTTTTGCAATTTAAGCATTTTAAAAATGATTTTTTTAGTCGCTCCCGCGGCACCCAGGTTGAAAACCACTGCTTTAAATTCTTAAATTCAATTTACGTAATACTTTATTATTTAAAACTACTCAGCGTTAGGGTAAGTTGCTCCTTACGTCATCACACATACCCAATCATAATCTTTTCTTCAGCCATCTTGTCTCTCCTCCCGGCCACAATACGTTCGTGAGGATCTCTGGCTATATTACTTCCACACTGCCCCTTCGCGGTCTTCCTTTAACTAAGCAAGACCTTCCACTTTCTCGAGGGGACCCCGTAAGGGACGCGGCAATTTGCCTTTCTGGTCGCCGTGCTGACGAGACTCATTCAAATAGCCTATATTTCTCCCCTACTTTCTCACTTCCCCTACAACCTCTCTCACAACTTTCTCTGGTCGGCCTCTATTTTCACAGAGTAGATACGAACCTTCTTCTCAGCCAACTATTCCGGATCGGGGCTGAGAGGGAAGGGGACAATGTTCCCTAACGCCTGATCTCTGGTTTGGGATGGTGGGTTTTTAAAACCTGCTTCATCTCCACCCATACATTCCTCACTTCACACTATCTGGTCGGATAGTGCAAGGTCACCAGGCGGGAGGGGTGGCTTAAATGGCGGCACCTGGCTCTGCCAGCCCCGTACGCACCCCTTGCAGAGCGGGCTATTACGAGGGGTGATTAGCGTCTGCATCCCGTTAATAAAAAAGGGTCTCCATGCCCAATGTTGCGTCTAACAAAAAAATCCCCTTAATTCCCTCCCCCCTGTTCTTTCACAGGGGACCCTCCAACTCTATTTAACCGGAGAGGAAGCTTACTCCTCTCTTTTGCCTACGGGTGTAAAGGACTCCCCCTCACCCCCTTGTCCTTTTTCCAGCGGCAGTACCCCCTTTACTTTCCAAGGGGACTGCCATATAAGGCAGCCCATAACCGACCGCTCCCCATTGAAGCCGCCTCTGTAGAACAAACCCCCTTAGGGATGAAATGGAAGATAGGGCCCATCGGCCGCTTTCCTCCAGAGACACCGCTGCCAATGAGACCTGTGATCTCCTGGGGGATTTCCCCGCCCCCGAGATAGAAATGGTCCTTGAGGCAACCCAACCTCAGAGGGTAGGGCCTTCCATGGGGGCGAATCCGGGCTCGGCGCCAAGCACTGAACTCGGAGTCTGCCCCTATGCAATGTCCTCAAACGCTTCGGGTCTCCAAGGCACTAAAAGGAGGGGAGGGATCTCCTCTCCGGCCGCTGCCCCTGCGACCGCCAGGACCTTCATCTCGGAGAAGGACCTTGATGCGGCCGGTCAATCTGGCCTAGGGGCTCCTGCCGTCAGAGGGGAGTAGCGGGTTCATTCCCCGCCCTCCGCCTAAAAAGAAAAGAAACAACAAGAAAAGGACGAAAAAGACTCTGGGCTCCTCTCCAACCGCGGGGGCTGCCTAGACAGATGGGTCTGCTGCTTCGGCAAACGACCAAGCCAAAATCGGCACGTCCAGCCCCGCTGCTCCCCCCTTCCCCCTGAACCCAGCGTGCGGAGTCTCTGACAAAGACTAAAAGTACAAGTGCGCAGAGTGGAGCCTCGATTACATCGGGGTCCGTCTCATTCAGAGACTACCCGCCGTTTTCGAGCAGCTGGCTTCAAACGCTTCCTGGTTATTCACTCCACTGATGGCAGCATGTTGGCTAAGGGCAACATGATCCATCAGAGGAGAGCTTTAGCTAGTGTGATTGGTAGAGAGCCGAAGGTGACCCGTTTCTCGGACGGGAGCCTTTTGGCGGATGCGTTGAATCCCTCCGAGGCGACCATGATTGGTGACCTTCGGACACTTGATGGCACGCCCGTGAGTGTGACGCCGCACTCTACCATGAACTTCGAGGAAGGAGTAGTTTATGCGAGGGAACTCGTGGACCATTCCATAGACAACATCACCTTAGAGCTGGCCTACCATGCGGTGGTCAAGGTCGAACGTGTGAGGAGAAAACGGAGGAGCCTCGTTACCCACCCCTACACTCTTCGTCACGTTCGACACTGACAAGATCTCTGAGTCAGTGCGTGCCGGGTGGTATCGCTACCGCGTAAATGCATTCGTGCCACTGACGCGGAGGTGCTATTACTGCCACCGCTTCGGCCATACTAATCGCTCATGTCGACGTGCAAAGTCGTGGTTAACCGAAACCTGTGTAGTTGCTCCAAGGCCGTACACGATAAGTCCAAGCAATGTGGTGCGTATCTCCTTGAGAAAAAAATCCTGGCTGTTCAAACTCAGGATCATCTCTCATTTTGCGAGGCTAAGGACTTGGTCCTGACGCGCCCAGCGCTGCTCTGCACATTCTATGCTCCTGGCCCATTCGGACCCCTTCTGCAGTTTTTACCCATCCCTGGTAAAGCTGGCGGCACAAAGGGTCCAAACCCAACCCCGGCTAAAACCAGGGCTCCCCTATCCCTTCCCTTTCCCAGCGTGACCGTTTTCCGCCAACAAGGCGAAACGGACACGCGCCTCCACCGAGTCGTTAGAATCACAGGAGGCAATACCTCTGAAGTTGGTCACCAGGCTATCTTCCGAGGTTCCTAAAACTGCCCCCCGAAAGGAAGACAGCACTAAAGGAACTTCGGCTCGGAGACGGTGGATCCTCGAAAAGAGGGCCCCCGCCCGCCTAAAGTTTCGAGTCAGAGGGGGCAAAAAGTTCGCATGACGAACCCAACCTCCCGCAATAAGTCCTCGAAGGCGACAGCGCATTGCCCGGCCAACAATGCCCAGAGTTCTGCCTCAGGGAAGCATAAGGCCATTCCCGTGAGGGTTTTCTCTTCAAAGAGGGCCCCCGCATCTCCTCTGAGCAAAGCCTGAAGGGCAAATTCCTTCAATGGAATTGCCGCCGACTCCGGGCCAACTGGAGGGAGTTGCGAGCTTGACATGGGTGTCCTAAATCTGGATGAGTTTACGCATCGCATCCCGAGAACAGCTTCATTTTCCTGACTCGATCTATCTTTGTGCTCTCCAGATGCACAGCCTAATTTTAATTGGGGGTGGTCGATGACATCCATGGTAGATATCCCTTTCCCAATCAAATATCATTTTCTGGGCTGCTGCCGCTCGAGATCCCGCCCCGGTGGTGCATGGCGCGGGCACGTTGGTGGTAGTCTGCATTTCTCTATCTCAATCAAGGAGTTTAGGTCGGTAGATGAGGCTGTTGAGTTCTCCGGCAACCTCTTCGCCGCAGGCCTAACTACTATTCCTAGAAGGTATGGCTGTTTTACACGCTGACCACTTCCGTGGTGGTCAGCCGAGTGTGAGACGGCCCTCAAACAGAAGCGTTATGCCTACATGCGCTATAAGGGCCGCCCGAATGATTTCAAAGTCGGTGAATTTCGTCGGGCTAGGGCTAGGTTCCGGTATATTTCGAAGTACGGCCGCCGCCGCTCTTCTTGGCGGGCATACATGTCTTCACTTAACGGGAAGACCCCTTTAGCAGAGGTGTGGAAGCGAGTCAAAAGGATTCGGGGCAAGTTCTCCAGGAGAATGTGACCGCAATCTCAGACCTCACGT
Source organism: Ceratothoa steindachneri (assembly GCA_963969495.1). Taxonomy (NCBI): domain Eukaryota; kingdom Metazoa; phylum Arthropoda; class Malacostraca; order Isopoda; family Cymothoidae; genus Ceratothoa; species Ceratothoa steindachneri. The sequence continues at coordinate 155,446,383 of OZ018321.1, read as the reverse complement.
CCTTGGCGGAATGCTTCGCTACCACTTTCCCAGAATCTCTAGCCGGGATGCCCTCCAGCATTCAATGAACGTCGTCATGTCGCTGAAGCTACCCAGCTGGACTTTACCTCCAGAGGCCGAGAACCCTTCAACGACAGTTTACTTTGAGTGAGTTGCGTTCCGCTCTTGCTTCGTGCGCGGACACCGCCCATAGTCCGGACGATATCACATACGCCATGCTTCGTCACTTGGGTGAGTGAGGCATGGCCTTTCTGTGAGATTTGTTAAAAAATATCTGAGTGGAGGGTCTCCTCCCAGATTCCTGGCGAATCGCTACTGTGCTCGCCTTTCGCAAACCAGGGAGGGATCACTCTACTCGGGCCGGTTTCTGCCTAATCTCTCTAAACTCTTGCGTGTGCAAGTTGATGGAGAAATTGGTAAACGTTAGATTAGCCTTTTTCTGGACAGCGGAGGCCATCTGTCTTCGGCACAGTGCGGCTTTCGCAAGTTCGACTCCACGTCAGGTGCTCTGCTCCGACTGGAAAATGCCGTCTTCGAGGCCTTTCGTAGACAGCACTACGCCACGGTATTTTTCGATCTGGAGAAGGCCTATGATACAGCATGGCGATACGGTATCATGCAGACTCTCCACACGATGGGGGCGAGGGGACGCCTCCCAGTCTTTATATCTGAATTTTTGGAGATCGTCGATTGCGCGTACGGGTGGGGGAGAGCCCTCTCCGGCCCAATGGAGCAGGAAGAAGGTGTCCCGCAGGTAAGTGACCTCAGTGTCACACTCTTTAACCTGAGCAACAACAGCATCACCTCGGTGCTGCCGGAAGATGTTCTCGCTACGCTCTACGTGGACGACCTTTCGATCTCTTTTGGCGCGGCCCAGATGCCAACTCTGGAGCGTCGACTCGAACAGTCATTGAACCGCATCTCTCGCTATACCGAAGCGCACAGGTTTCGGGTTTTCTTAGCAAGACTAAGTTGGTGCATTTCTGCCTCCATCCACGGTTCCACCCTGACTTAGACTCGTTTCTCAATTGGGTACACCTGGAAGTTGTTGAATCGCACCGTTTCCTTGGTCTTGTATTTGACCGACGCCTCACCTCTGAGGCTCATATTCGCAGCCTTAGGGTCTCTTGTAGCCGCGCCATGGATATTCTTCGTTCCGTGACGTTCAGCCCTTGGGGCGCTGATGAGGCTACTGCCCTACTCTTTTATCGATCCTTTGTTCGTTCGAAGCTCGACTACGGATGCGAGTTTTCTGCATCCACACCTGAGCTTGTATTGCGGAAGGTGGACTCGATCCATTACACCGGCCTTTGCTTTGCGACTGGTGCCATCCGCCCTTTCCCCATTGAAAGCCTACTTGTCGATGCTGGTGAGATTCCACCCGCTCTACGCTGTGCACTGTGCAGTATTCGCCTGTACGCGCGAGCCCGGCGCCTTCCTCAGCGCCAACAGCTATCACTGCACCCGCAGCTAATTTCGACGGTGCCTTTGCCACCTAGGGACTCCAGTCATACCCTAAGCCCTTTTGGTTTAGGGCTAGGAAACTCCTTCAAGAGCTAGGTATAGGTCCCAAAGCTTCTACAGCGCAGGGAATATTGCATTCGACCTTTTTGAAACACACCTCGTGTCACGCTGGAACCGTGCTAGTGTATACGGATGGCTCCAAATCCCAAGACAGGGTCGGCTTCCACGCCGTATCTTCTCTGTTTGAAGTGTGCGGGGCTCTGCCAGGCCCTGCGTCTGTCTTCATGGCCGAGCTGGTGGCAATACACCACACGCTACGGGAGATTACGCGGCGTGCCCGGTTTAGAGACCGGATTTTGATTTATAGCGACTCACAAAGCATCCTGAGTGCTCTCGGGGCATTGGAATCTCCACATGTCCTGGTTCGCGATATCCGTGAGGCCACGGTTTTGGCGAGCCGGGCGGATATCGAGATTATCTTCTGCTGGGTTCCTGGACATGTAGGAATTGCGGTGAATGAGTGCGTCGATGAGAGCGCTAAAGAGTCCCCACCAGCGTTTTGCTCTTCCTCACACTGACTCTTTGGCAGGAATGCGGACAGCTCTCCGTGCCGCTTGGCAAAGAAGATGGGAGAGGGTTGAGGGGGAACTTAAAGTTGCGTGCCATTGCGCTGCGACTGTTCCCATGGACCTACCCCCTAATGCCGCCAGGGCTTCAGGTTCTTTCCATCGTCTCCAAATTGGACACACTGGCGGGAGGCACCTCATTTGATGGAGCGCTCACCTGCGCCCTACTGTGAAGACTGCGTTGTCCCCCAGACTGTTCGGCACATTCTTGTTAAATGTCCCTGTCTGGGTGATCTTCGCGCACGTTACCTGTACCGGTACCAGGACTAGCAGGGTCGCTACCGCTTATCCCTTGCACTTGGGACGGGTTCGTTTGCATTGCCTTATGGACTCGCCCCGTAAGGGGCACTACGATTTTCTCTCCTGGCCGCCGTGCTGACGGGACTCAGCGCCCCGTCCGGCCTCAGCTTGGCATCCTTTTTCTCCTTCTGCTTACCCCTTCTTCCTATCCTGTACCAATTCTCTTTCAACCTGCATCGTCTTCCCACCTACGCTTGTTTGTCGATCTCGATGTATCAGAGCTGTCCGCTAGTGGAGGGCAACCCCTTAGCTGGTCCTGCCTGTGTTGGTTGGTGGGTGCCTGAGCCGGCGTGGCGCTCTTGGGGGTCTTTGCTTCACCAACCGGTAAATTCCCGAGGCTGGCCGGCCATTTTTAAAACGATGGTTGGGTCAGGGGTCGACGGTAGACAGTAACTGCGCTGCGCGAGTTCGCCCCCCCTCCCTTTTATACTCTACTTTATATGGGTAATAATAAAAAATGCTCTCCCAGAAGTCGCAGAGTTCTGGTTCTCGTACTACGTTTTCCAATAAGTCCTCTTTTCCGCGCTTGTTAGATCCCTTCGCAGAAGAGGTAGATCCTGATTTAGATTATCCTCGTTTCTTGCTGCTGAATTCCAGTTCCGGGTCTCAGATTTCTAAATTGGGCGTGTTTGATTTAAATGAGGAGATTGAGTCCCACTGTGGTGCGCCCCGCTGTATGTAAGCCCGTGGTAGTGGCGATTTAGTGGTTGAGGTATCTTCGCGAGAGCAGTGTGGCGCCGTGAGGGATTTGTCCTCCCTTTTCGAGGCCCCAGTTTCAGTTGTGCCCCACCCTCGCCTTAATTTTGTTAAGGGAGTGATTCGTTACAACGAATTATTGCAATATGTTGTTTCGAGAGTAAAAGATAAACTTTCGTCCCAGAGGGTTACGGACGTTTACAGGGTTTCTAAGTCTGTTGGCCCCGCTCAGATTCATACGAGTACACTCATCGTGACCTTTGAGCGTCAGGACCTGCCCCAGTTTGATCGTGCTGGTTATCTTAGTGTCCCTGTGTCCCGTTATGTCGAGCTCACCAGACGTTGTTTTAATTTCCACCAGTTTGGTCATATGAGCAGCGAGTGTAGGCAGGCTCGGCGCTGTGTGGCTTCTGCGTGGCGTATCATGGCTCCCCTCGTCGGAATCGTGAATGTTGCGCCAATTGTAGAGGTTCTCATAGCGCGGCTTCGCGTTCTTGTCCCGTATTCCTTTTTGAGAAGTTGGTCTTGGCTCTTCGGGACTCCCTCAGGCTGGACTTCCGTAAGACCCGCCATAGGGTGTGGGCAGGGTTTCGCCGTCCTCCTCCCGATCTTCCCACTCCTCTGTCTTCTCGCGGTCCCTCTGTTGCTCCTTTTCCCTGCCTTTGGTTCCTCCTCGCGGTTCCTCCATTGCGCCCTCTCCTTTGTCATTGGTCTCTTCTCATATTCCTCCCTCTGTCGCAGACCGTGAAACCGACCGAACTGAGACGCTGAAGGATATCCGACAGTTCTTCCAGGCATCTGCCCTTGTTGTTCATCCCTTTCCTTTGCCTCAGCGCGAACGGAAGGGTTCCTCCTCACCCCGTTCGGAGTCCAACCTGCACTGCCTCTGATGAGGCTGGTTTGGCCCCCCGAGTCTATTGTTGAGGCGTCCTCTGTTTTGATGTCTTCTCCTGTAGCAGTCTATAGCCCTACAAATGTAAATATTTAATACTAACTAACGAACTAACTAACTATATATATTTAGATATATATATATATATATATATATATATATATATATATATATATATATATATATATATATATATATATATATATATATAAAGGGTCTTTCAATAAGGTCGCTCGATTTTTAAATGTAAATAAAACAGGTTGTGTGTGATATATGCACTCAATTTATTTTAAATTTGAAAGTACATTTAAAGGCATTAAGTGTGGAATATGACGTCGTTTAAATGTCCGCCGCGGCTTCGCTTGGTGGAACGTATTCTGAAGCCCAATTTTCGATGACTTTGTCGCATAAATCTGGCTGAATTTGCTGGATGGTGTTCGTTATGTTGACTTTGAGGATATCAACTATTTGCGGATTATTCGCATAGACCTGCGATTTAAGGTAGCCCCCAAAGAAAGTAGTCTAACGGCATTAAATGGCATGATCTTGGTGGCCAGTTGACGTCACCGCCGCGCGAGATGAGCCTGCCCTGAAATTGCTGGTGCAAAATGTCTATCGTGGCGCCGTCCTGTTGGAACCACATGTCGTCAGTATCCATATCAGGTATATAATCCAGTTGAGGCCACAAGAAGTTGCTTGTCATCGATCTGTAGGTCTCGCCGTTGACGGTTATGGCAATCCCATCTTCGTTCTCAAAAAAATACTGATCAATGATTCCGTTAGACGAAAACCGCACCAAACAGTGACTTTGTTGGGATGCAATTGGTGATGGTGTATCTCATGTGGATCGTTTTCGTCCCAAATCCGATAATTTTGCTTGTTCACAAATCCATTCATACAAAAATTGGCCTCGTCGCTAAAGATGATTTTTGGGGGGGAAATTTGGGGCAACTTACAACTGCTCTAGAGCCCAATCAGCGAACACACTGCGTTGTCTACGGTCGTTTACCTCAAGTTCCTAGGTGAGTTGGATTTTGTACGGATGCAGACCCAAGTCCCTACGCATAATTCGCTAAACTGAAGTCGCAGAAAGGCCAAGTTCTTGTGAACGACGAGAAATTGACTGCCTTGGACTTTCTCGTACACACTCACTTACGGCAGCGATGTTTTCAGCCGACCTATGGGTGGTGGCTGATTGTTGATCGACCCATTTGCCTCGAATTTGGCCACCAAACGTCGAAAAGTGGACTCGGCAGGACGATTGTGGCGAGGATAGAAATCACGTAATGCGCTGAACGTTTGTCGAACGGAGCACTGATTTTGATAATAACATTTGATGATTTGCACACGCTGTTCAACGCTATAATCTTCCATCATGACTTGCCAAGTACTACTGAACAGTTCATAGTGAGGTTGCCAGATGGCGCTTTAACAACATGGCCACTATCGCCTGACAAAGCTCGAGCGTCCTTGTTGAAAGACCATATATATATATATATATATATATATATATATATATATATATATATATATATATATATATATATATAACTTCCATAAGGATTGATAACCATGACTTAAATTAATAGATTGGTACACCCGCTCTCCCAAGCGTCTTAAAATTCGACCCATGAGGTTCATTCGTTTTGCTCGGTGCTTCGGTAAACAGGGCTGTAAATATGTGAATTGTAATTGTTTAGCTAAATATTTCCCCAAAGAATCCCGGATTAATGCGTGATTCTTTTCTCGTTTGTTTACAGACCCTTCCAACTCCGTTATAATCTATTTACCCATTTAGCTATATTCACTTATCATCCAATTACTTATAAACTATTTACCAACTTATAATCTATTTAAAATTTATCAAACGATTTACCACTATTTACCCATTTAACAAATTATAATCTATTTACCCATTAAACTATAATCACTTATCATCCAATTACCTACAAATCCATTTACCAATTTCTAATCTATTTAATATTTATCAAACGATTTACCACTATTTATCCATTTGCCAATTTATAATCTATTTAATATTTAATTTTTATCAAAATATTTACCAATCACTATTTATCAAACAATTGACCAATTAATAATTACCAATCAAATTACCAATATTTACCAATTACTATTTATCAATTATAAATCAATTACTAAGATATTGTCCGGGTGGAAGTTCACCTGGTTCCATCTTCTTTGCCTCCTACTCCGGCCCCTTCTTCCTTGACCCTTACCCCTGTGCAGTCTTATATGCCTCATGCCCTAGTTTCGTCTCCCTTGCCTCCTACCCCTGTTCCTTCTGAGCCTGTTTCCTCCTCACCCTCTGACCCTGCACCTTCCTCTCCATATGATCCAATTCCCTCCGTACCCTCTGACCCTGTTCCCTTCTCACCTTTCGTCCATGTTCCGCCTCCTGTTCCATCTTCTTCGCATCTTAGTTCTCGTCCGTCTCTGCTCGATTTCCCGTTCCCTCCGGGCCACGAGCCCCCCACGTTGGGGGTTCGGTCTGGCTCTCAGCTGTCGCCTCCCGCCGTTCACGCTACCAAGTCCATCCCGGATGCGTCCCTGGCTCATCGCAATTTGTCGCTTACCCCTTCTGGGCTTTCTAGTAGTCGAGAACCTTCGACGGTCTCCCTCACTAGAATCCCGACGTTGGAATTGTCAAGGGTTTCTCCCCAAGTGGGAGGAACTCCAGTTCTTGCTTTCTAGCGTTCTGCCCTCGGTGGTCTCTTTGCAAGAAAATAAGCTTGGGGCTCGCCCCTTCCCAGCACTTCCGCGTGTTTAATTCCACCCCCCTGGCCGGGGGCGTGTCCCACGGTGGTGTTTCGCTTTTAATTTCCTCTTCGCTATTCTCTGCGCCACTTCCCCTCCGTACTACCTTGCAGGCTGTTGCTGCGAGGATTTTTATTTCCAAGCTTTTAACTGTTTGTTCTGTATACATCTCCCCCCCCCCTGGATTTTGGTTTGAGTGGGTCTGACCTTTTAGAGCTCACAAGTCAGAGTTACCTACCCCGTTTTTATTACTTGGTGATTTAAATGCTCGTCACCCATCTTGGGGTGATACTGTTCGTAATCCCCGGGGGGAGTGGTTAAGTCCCTTTTATTATCCGATTCCCTTTGTCTTTTAAATTACGGCGACTTTACTTCTTACCATGATCAAACGGATTCGTTTAGTGCTGTAGACTTGTCCTTATGTTTGCCCGACTGTTTCCTAGACTTCCGGTGGTCGATTCGGGACGACCATTTCGGCTGTCTCCATCCCCACTCGGAGTTATTTTTGGTTGACTTCTACAACCTACTTTGGGTCAAATGAATCTATCCGTCCTCCAGGCGTGTGGGGGTTTGTTCTACCCTTTCTCAAGCCCAGTAGGGACGGTTTGGACCTCAGTCACTATCGCCCGATTGCTCTTACGAGCTGCCTCAGTAAATTGTTCGAGAAGATGGTCCATGTTCGCCTCGGTTTTTAGAGTCCAACTCGCTCCTCTCTCCATTTCAGTGCGGTTTTCGCAGCCGTTTGGAAGACTCCGTTTTACGGGCCTTTTCCTCCAGGCATCAAGTGTTAGCGGTGTTCTTCGACATTCAGAAGGCCTGCGATACCACCTGGAGATATGGTGTTTTACGTCAGTTATATGATTGGGGTATGAGGGACTTTTTACCAGTTTTTATTCAAGAATTTTTATCGTCTCGTAATTTTAAGGTCCGTATTGGGGATGCTTTCTCAGGCTTGCTGATTCAAGAGGAGGGTGTTCCCCAAGGGTGTGTTATAAGTATGACATGTTTCGCCGTTGCCATTAATATTCTGGTGTCCACTCTTCCGGAAGGGGTTTTGGCTTCCCTCTTCGTTGGTGACTTGGCGTTGTTTTGTTCATCTCCCCTCTTGCCTTCTGCTGCCCGTTGATTACAGTTGGCAATTGATGCCGTGTCGGGTCATGCTGTCCCAAAGGGTTTCCGTCTTCCGGTCACCAAAACGAAGGCCATGCATTTTTATCGGAGTCGTGGTGTCCTTGGTCCCCCTCCCGTCTTTTTGGTTGGCATGGCGATTGAATATGTCCCCGTTTTTAAGTTCTTTGGTTTAACGCTTGATAGCAAGCTCACTTGGGTACCCTATTTGCGTCGCTTGAAAGCGTCCTGTTCGAAGGTTATGGATTTGCTTAGGGTTTTATTCCACACCACTTGGGGCGGTGATAGGCACACCTTGTGGTCGCTTTATTCGGCACTGGTCCAATCCCAGCTGGACTACGTTTACCAGGTGTATTCTTCAGCGTCTCCTTAAGCCTTGAAGATACTCGACCCTGTTCGTTCGCTTGGGGCCCGTCTTAGTAGTGGAGCCTTTCGCACCTCGCCTATCCCTAGTCTCTTTGTTGAGGGTGGCGTGCTTACCTTGCGATACCACCGGCTGCATGTGTGCCTACGATTCCTGTTTCGTGTTCAGCAATACCCTTCATCCCCAGTCTATGAGTGCCTTTTTGCCCCCTCATCTTTGGCATCTTTTGATCGGAGGCCTTCTCTACCCCGACCTATGGGGCTCCGTGTTGGGGACCATCTCTCCTCCCTGGGTGTTTCCAGGGTGTTAACCCTCCCATTCCCGCTGGCTCCGTGTAGGGGCGTCCTCTCTCTTCAGGTCTGTACTGCTTTTTGGCATTTCGAGAAAGGGTCTACTGACCTTCGTCTATTAAAGTGCCTGTTTCTTGAACATGCGTGTTCTCATGCTCACCAGCGTCATCTATACTGACGGCTCGAAGTCGGACCTCGGTGCTTGGACAGCCGCGGTGTCCTCTACGGAGTCTCTTCGGTCCACCCTCACCTCCTGTAGCATCCGTTTTTACCGCAGAGTTGACGGCCATTCTTGTGGGTTTTAATTTTATTTTATCCCTCAATTCTTCAGATTTTATTGTTTTTAGCGATTCCCGGCCTGCTTTGGAAGCAGTTCATTCTTTTACGTCCACTTTGGTTTACGGATTCGCTCCTGGCTGGTCAGAAATGCCTCCCGTTGCAGGGTGGCGTTCTGTTGGGTTCCGGCTCATGTTGGGGTCCCGTGCAACGAGGCGGATGATCGGCTGGCCCGCTCGACCGCCCTCGAGGTGCCGGATGCAGCCCCTCTGCCCTTTAGGAATTCGTTCCCCTCTTCTAAGCTCTTCTTTATTAAACGCTTTGTCCGTTCCTGGTCATCTAGCTCTCAGCGACTCAGTCCTTGGGAGGTTGCTCTTTTCAGGTTGCGAATTGAGCACACGCGACTCACCCAGGGTGAGGCCGAGTTGCCCCTGGTTGTCCCTTTTGCGGTGGCGAGCTGCCTGTGGCTCACATTTTAGTAGTTTATCCCCGTCTTGCTTCCCTTCGAACTTCTTGCTTCCCTACCCTTTCTGGCGACGCCTTCCCTGCTCGACTTCGCTTTATTTTATCAGAGGACTTCCTTCGGTTGTCCTCCCTCCTTACATTTCTATCACGAAGTGGCGTTTTTATCCCTTTTTATAAATTCTTTCCATTTTTGTGTTTAGGTTTATTGTTTTATCTTTTATCCTGTGCCCTCCCCTGCGGCTGGCGCATGTCATTTGTTTATTGCCCCAGCCGCCCTTGTTTTTAGAATGCGTGCTGTATGCCGGTAATTTAAGTGTGCGTCTCTGCGTGTTCTTTTTTTTCTAATACTTTGCTTTTCCCCATTTTTATTGAGTGTCTCCCACGCCTCTTCTGATTTTTGGGGGGCGACCTCGTTTTAACAGTGTTGCCATTAAGAATCTATTTCGATTGGGCAGCGGCCACCTTGTTTTCCCTTAAACTAAACCAAACTTTCCATGTCTAGTCAATTTTTATGATGGTGTAACAAATGCCGTTGATTCAGGTTTAAGTAATCATATATTTAGATTTCACTAAAACAGTTAATAAATTAGCATTTAATATATTTTAGTGCCAAAATTACAGCATAAGATATTTACAATAATATAAAAATTTAGATTAGAAACTGGTTAACGAATTGTAAGCAAAGAGTGCTAGTAAAATGCAAATGTGGTAATATCAGACTGGCTAACTACTTTTCGCAATCTCACCTACAAAAAAAAAAAAATGAAGATGGAAATAAATTATAAACCTGAATAGATAAGCTAGTTACATACTGCGACAATTCTGGCATGCAACTTAATGTTTTGAAATGCAGCATGCTCCACTTCTGAAAATAGTCCGATATTTAGATTTGGGAGTCAAAATCGATAAATTAAATTTGTCTACTTATTGTATTATAGATAGAAACAAAGAAACGAGTTCCATCCTTTATTAAGCAGTACGTGTTAACTAGAAGCACATATACTATGCTGAAACTATACATTTTATTAGTTAGGCCTATCTTATATTATGCGCCATCTTTCTGGTCTCCATTTAGCTAGAGACATTGGTAATACTTGAGTTTAGGGGCGCACGATAGGGGGCGCTGTTTCTGGGCTACAATTTGGGCCTTATGACGTCAGACATCAAAAGGCGAAGCCCCTCCTTTCGAAAGTAACTACAAATGTTAATTTGGGGGCGAAAATAGCCTAAAGTAGGCGACACTATCGTCTTTATTATTTCGATAAACGTTCAGAGCCGATAGCACGTTTATCAAAATAACAGACGATAGCGCCGCCTAATTTAGGCTATTGCCGCCAATTTTTTTTTTTTTTTTTTTAGTTACTTTGGAAATAGATTTCAGCCGAAATTTATCGGGACCAAGTTGCTTTTATGTTTCGTTCAGACGCGCAGAAATGATTTGTTAAAAAAAACAAACCGTGAGAACATTATTCTATAAACAATTACGATTATATACAGGGTCATCGCAGGGCGATCACTTCACGAGCCGTACCTCGAAATTAGTCAAAAAAGGTGAAACATATTGGAACATGGACGAAATATTATGCGGCCAGGACCGGGGAACAGCGGAGGCGAGCGCGTGATGCAGATCTTCAGGTTTTCTCTATCTCCACCTTTCAATACTATAATTGAGCCGCGCTTCTTTTAAATGAGACCACAATCTATAGAAAAGTCCATTAAATTGACCGAGTAATTAACACAAGTCGTATTGAAGTCAAACAAACTGTATTTACAGGTATCGCGCTCTTTTAACTGCTCGGTTGAATTAAGGGTTGCCAGTGTGTGAAATTAATGGTTTAGTTTCACAAAAATAGTTAAACGAAACATACAAAGTTTAATACATTAGTAATTATAAAAAAATCAATGCATTACTAAATAATATAATTAAGTAGAAGTGCAGGCATTTACTAAATAATAAAGAAGAAAGGAAAAAACAAAATAACAAAACAAATACAACGCCGTGATTGGCCCCCTTTAAAGCTACCGTATTATGTCATAAGGCATAGATTGTAACCCAGAAACAGCGCCCCCTATCGTGCGCCCCTAAACTGAAGTATTACCGAGACATGAGACATTTAATAGAATAAGTACAAGACTGGTAGCAATAAGGGGAATTAGCCCATATTGCCTATGCCCGAAGCTGGGCTTGGCACAAAAAGTAGCCAGTCTCAAAAGGACGAGGGAACCCCAACTTTAAATGTTCTCCGCCTGCCTAAGGATTCGAAGTAGAAGAAAGGGAGGGCTTTCGTATCGAACCTAAGGCATCGAAAGATTCAGGGCCAATGCCGCGGCTGGCAGCTCTCAGAGCTCCTCTCCGAGCGGCATACACACATGTTAGAGTCTCGAATGGGACTTCTTCCAAGAGGGTCCTGATAGCTCACATCAAATACACTAAGAGTGCAATTTCCTGGAATGGAATTACCATTGACTCTGGGTAACTAGGGGAAACTGCGGAGGCTCGTTTTCTCTCGTTCACCTGTATCTCTTGACGAAACAATTTTGTACCCTGTGTCCGTGATTTTTCGAAACTGCTTTCTCCGCATTTCTAGCCTTGAGACCACCCCGTCAGAATTTAAAGCGCGCCGCAAGGTTGCTGAAGGCCACCGATCAGACTTTTATATACAGAGGCTCTCGCTTCTAGCTCTGACACTGCCCCATGGTTCGGAAGATACCCTGTACGCCATGCTTTGATACTATGGTGAATGATGTTTGGCTTTTCTTTTACTTTGTTCAACAGGATCTGATTGGAAGGTATATTTCCAGATTCTTTGTGAATTGTTAGCATGCTTGGTTTATCCAACCTGGAAAGATATGATTCTGCCATGGTTAGTTTCTGCCCAATTTCTGTAACCTCCTGCGTGGGCAAGTTGATGGTGAAATTGGTAAAGTTTGATTAACTTATTTCCTGGACAGCGAAATCCACCTGTCTTCAACACAATGCAGCTTCCATAAATTTTACTCCACGATAGATGCTCTGCTCCAGCAGTAGAGTGCTTGCTATCTGCAAGGCTTTCCTTGCTTGGCATTTCACCACATTATTTTTTTTATTTGGGGAAGAAATATAATACTAGGTGGTGATACGGTCTCACAAAGAGCCTCTCTTCTATGGGAGCCAGGAAAAGCCTTCCCCTTTACTTCGCACACAGTGCATAACACTAGCCAACAAATATTAACTTTGTCTCTGCTACTTGAGTAAATGTTTTACCTAACTAATTTGGGTGCGCTGATTACAAATATGTGCTCAGATTTGTCCTAACATGTAAGGTTCCTGAGTTATGTAACTAGGCTATATGGCTCACTTTGTCACCTTGGATCAATTAATGATATAATTGTTACGAGTTTAAGAAGAATGAGACGTTTCTGGGCAAAGGTTTGGAATCGTAAAATCCTATTTGGCATTATGTACGTCCTTTTGCAGACCCAGACAAGATATGTATTACATAAAAAAGAGGTAGTACTCACCTAACTATAAATTTCTTCAAAAATGTTTGAGACTCTTGCGCTTGGGGGTGGATATAAAATCCTCTCGTTGTAGGAACCAGCAGTAGTCACCCATCATGTTTTCATTAAAGCGGCCTTGATACCTGGTTTCCCTCATTGCGATATCTCGGTGGAACTTTTCCCCATATTCGTCACTAATATCACCCATATTAGATGGAAAGAAATTTAGATGCGAATGCAAGTAATGCATCTTAAGAGACATCCTACACCCCATTCATTGATAGGCCTTTAGCATGTTGTCCACTATTTCTTCGTAGTTTTCAGCCCTATGATTACCAAGGAAGTTCTGCACTACATGGACAAATGAATCCCATGCTGCCAACTCAAGTGGAGTTAGTTTATTTCTGAGCCCCCTGTCACGTATCAATTCTCTGATCTCCTGCTCTACAAAAATGCCAGCTTTAAGTTCGCACCAAATTTCTCTTTGAGATACTGGAATCTATCATAATCATGGGTCATTGCTTTAACAAAATTCGTGATAAGGCCAAGTTTGATATGAAGTGTTGGAAGGTAGATCTTCTGTGGATGTACCAAAGTCATGTTTTTCACATTGTATCGGCCAGCTATGTGTTCTTCTCTTTCGGGCCACCTTTTGACAATATAATGATTCCTATCATCACGGCTGTTCCATAGGCATAAGAAGCATATATTCTTTGTATATCCTAGCTGCAATCCAAGAAGTAAAGAAATTACCTTTAGATCACCACAGATATTCCACTTATGATGCGAGTAATGAACACCCTCCAAAATAAATTTCATTGAGTCATATGTCTCTATCACCCCAACAATAAGTGCGACAGGATTGAAGGTTTTTTGTTACCAGTGTGTAGCAACACAGCTTTGAGGCTAGCAGTGCTTGCATCGATGAATAGTTTCCATTCATCAGGTAAATGCTTGTTTCCTAGTTGATTCATGAGGCCATTAACATAAGTACAGAAACAAGCACCATCATCTTTAGAGAAGGCAGCTAAGGCCTCATGGCATTTACGGAAAGTAGATATTTTTTAACCATCCTCTATAAGATTCCATTCCTGTAGTCTGGAGCCCAACAGTTGTGCGTTCTCCTTTGACAATGACAAATCCCTCACCAATCATTCAATCTTTCTTGATTTATCAACTGGATCTTCTTTTCCTCAGAATCATCCTCATACATTCCATCGTCATTGTTATCCTCCTCTTCAGGCGATGAATCATCTTTAACTGCACTAGCTGATGGAGGAACTGGGATTGGCATCTCCATATTATGGGAGAGTGGTTTTATAGCTGACTTACAATCTGGATATACAATTTTTGACTTGTTTTTATTTGAGAATCTCGCAATATTTGTCATACAAAAGTAGCAATCAAAAACATGATTTGTTGGCTCACGCCACACTATTGGTACAGCAGGGCTTGTCTTGGTCGCCAACTTTACAACCAAAATAATAATTGTATGCAGTTTTTACTCTTTTAGCTAGAATTTTCCGTTGGTTGCTTGGAGTATATCTTCCACAGATATAACAAAAGTTGTCTGAGCTATTTATACATCCTCGCCGATTCATGTTTTCAACTTAGTTTGTATATATCCTGTTATATACTTTTGTACAATCTTATTGCATTTACAAATTAATTGAGAGATAAATCTGAAACAAAATGCAATTAATCACTATGTAAATACCGTTTCAACACCACTACTATAATGACTAAATTTGACAATGTGATAAAGCAGGAGTGTAACGCAGGAACCAAACACACACAACACATCCTCTCACTACAGTATCCGAAGCAACACTGCCCATATATGTAACTAAAGAGTATGTGTGTAACTTGGGAACCTTACGTGCTAAAACAATTCTGATTACAGATTCGGAATCAGCATACTCGATTTAGTATAAATCGCAAGCTAATACCCAAGTAGCAAAAATCATTGTTGACTAGAATAATGCGCTTGTACACCTGGGTTCTGCTTCTGCATGAGTCACTAACGGCTCGCACTTCGGACGCGACCGATCATAGGAATGTATATATCGAAGATATACATCAACCATACTTTAAACCTTTCGGTTTCAAGGTTAGGAAACTCAGTGTTCAACGTCATTCTCGGACCAGTGTTAGCGATTGTTCTGCTAATGCGCTAGCCTGGAAAATACTTCATCCCTTGAACGTTTGTTGCTAGTCGGTACTCAAAGTTTGCACTGTTGTGTTCATATTTCTTAGTCCATGACTCTTGCTCCACTGGAACTGTGCCGATGTTCACAGATGGCTTCAAGTCAAATCTAACTCATCGTTGTTTAAAGCCAGCTGGGATTTTCCAGGCAATGCGCCCATCTTCGCTGCCGACCTGGTTGAAATAGACCGTCCAGTGTGAGAGAGTAGGCACCGTGCTTGATTCGGGAACTATTTTATAGTACTTTTGAGGTAATGGAATATGCGATATCTGTAACGCTATTACTGCTGACTTGGGGGGAGTTCAAGATTGTCTTTTGATTAGTTCCTGAACATGTAGGGGTTGCTGAGAAGGAGAAAACTAATGAGGAAGCCTAGTTATTTATACAGATTGAGCAAAGGGGCCGAAAATTTAGGATTCTCACTCTGACTACATGATAGGAATCAGGCCAATCTTTCGGGTTACGTGGCAAAAAAAGAGAGAAGGCTCTCTAGAGGTTAAAGTGCCATGTCATTGAGATTTGACTTTTTCGGTGGACCTATCACCCAATGTCTCTCCGGTATTAAGTCATTTTCTGCTTTTTCCGAATCGGATACACACATGGGATGCAGCGGAATTGAATGGAGCGCTCGACTGAACCTTTCTGCAATGACTTCTTGGAAATTCCTAGTTTGGTGGACTATTAGATGGACAGCACAAGTCTCTATGCGAAATGATTGCGCCACCTACTCTTGCGCAGCTTTGTGCGCAGTACCTATCCAGTTATCGTGACGAGTGGGGTTGAAAACGCTTGTTTCTGGTGCTACGGGCTGGAAACACCAGATTTTGTTGTCAAAGATTTTTTGGTAGGAGCGGGCCTTCTCCATACTATTTGAACCTTTAAAATTTAAGGTGGAGAGCCCTGTTCTCGAGGGATGCAGGCCCCCACAGGGGTACTATAGTTTGATGTGTTAGATTGTATCTGAAATGGGTTCTCTTATGTAAATACCAGCGAAAACCATCCATTATTCACTTAAAGGGGCCAACTTTGGTGAGGGGATAGCTTTGTTTCATTAAACCTTTTGTTTAGTTTTCTTTGGATTTATTTTTCCTTAAAAATTAGGGCTCAGAATCACCACTAATCCTGCGTTTACATCATAACTCCCCCGGCACTTTGGAAGATTCTTTTAACTTGGAACGACCAGATCTGGGCGTTGCAGCAACGAGTTGCGACTTTGTCGCACTATGAACTTCGAAGTCGTAGAGTCGAAAGTCACAAACGTTTTGAAAAAGTCGAACCGCCAATTTTCCGCGACTTTAAACAGGAACAAAGACGACTTTTTTGAAAGAAATTGCCGCGGCTGTTTCAAGCCAGTTTTAAAGCCCGAATTTGTTAAAAATGTCAAATTTGAGTTGGTAACAACTAACTAAAATTTTATCTGATTTTTAACTTTCCTCTTACGATAAATTAAATTCTTCACATTATATGAGACTGACTTTACATGCAACTACCTAAACGTACCAAAAAAAGTTTGTCACTGAATTTTATTTTAAATTAGTAAAATTACATACATTTTTCAGGCGTGAACCAAGTTTTAAACCTGTTTTGTCAGTTAAAAACGTTCGAGAACGTGTTAGGCCTTGTGGCGTTCATTGTGCGAATTAATCTCATTTTCTCATATTTTAATATGTGTTTATACTTTTCTTGTGGCTAAGACGAAAAAATTACTGTGAAGTGTAAGAAGTAATTAAAATCTAACAGCATTCACCTTTAACATGCCTAAAATTGAACAATATAAATTAAAATTGGACCATCGTACGTAGACTAGGCCTTGGTTCTAAATTTAAAGATCATATTGATATAGCCTATTAAACTCACATGGTTTTATCTTTCTGTAAATCTATTAGGCGCCCCTATGAGCTTATAAAATCTCGATTGTTTAGTAACTTAAACCGGTAAAGGTTAAGAGTCCTTCGCCTATCTGAATCTCTTATTTCATTATCTTTCTTTTCCGACGCAACCCTGCGAGTGGTTGTAGCATTGGTGTTTTTCATTAACTTTCTTCTTGTTGCTTTTATTGTAGCTTAATTTAAAATTAGTTACTGAAAATTCTTGTAAAGATTTGTTGTTTTACAGATTGGAAAAACTGAGACATAGACATGAATAAGTTTGTGACATGGAGAGGGGATAGTAGCAGGAGTTTTTCTGGTGACAGTGCAGCCAGTAATAGCTTCAGGAGCAGCACTCCTCTGCTAAGTGAGAGAAGTGACAGGGATAGCCACATGCCTTTTTTTGTACCTGAGACTCTGACCGTGGAGGATGAGGAGACAGGGGAGGCTGGCGACCAGAGCCAGGAGGGCAACGAGGAGGCCGCCAAGGCGCTGAAAAGCTACTTGGAGACTTGAGAGGTAAGAAAATCGTCGTGCTGCTATAGTAAAGTAGCAAAATTGAATGTTAAAATTGAGTAAATTCACTTCTTTTCATGATTTAAAGATTTATAAATATTAAATTTAAATATTTAAATTCAACAAATTGTAATTGAAACATTTCTATCTCTTTCAGTTTCTATGTCTTTGACAAATTTGTGAGGACTGATGAGAAGGTGGATGGGAGGTATCTCAGGAAGATCCGCAATGGCCTTGCTAAGTGTCAACATCCTGGCTGCAAAAAAGCAGTACAAGAATGTAAGTTTAAATAATTAGCTAAGTTCATAATAAATAACTGGTGACGCTAGTCCTGCTTCTTTGTGCAAGTTTTAGTAAAGAAAATTAAAAATTTTATTGCAAAGTTAAAAGTTAATATTTTGATATCAAATGCACAAGGACCAGCTCCCTCAGCTCCCTGCCGCCATTGAGCGGCTCAATAAGCTCGGCCGCTCCCAGTCAATGGAGAGTGAAGCCCGCAAGCGCTAGATGTGCTTGAAGGAGAGCTTCAGGGCTAAGTTCAATCAGGAGAGGGCCAGGCAGTGTTACACCAAGTGAAAAAAATTTAGAGAAATAATAGTAGCTATTTTAACTATTTTTTAAACTAGTAAAATAGTGTCTTAGCGTCTTGATGTTTTAAAACATTTTTATTAAAAAAATAAAATATATTAATTTACATATTTCATCTTTAGGTGGTTCATTGAGACCATGACGCCACTGGCTGTAGCTAACCATCTCAGCACAAGAGGGTGTTCTACCTCGTCAACCCTGAGTTCCAGCCCACCTATAGGAGGACTGTGGGCAGGGACATTGACAAGCTGATGGAAAGGGGGTGACTCAGGTGGTCAACCTGCTCTTCCATCAGAAGTGGGTAGCCACTATTCCAGACAGCAGGACTGCCCACAACAGGGCCTTCTTGTGGATGACAGTCCACTGGATTGACAGAGACACCCTCAAGAGGTGCCATGCAACTCTGGTGTGCAAGGGGGTGAAGGTAAGAAAATTCAAAAGTTAAATTTTGTCATTCTTTACCTTAGGCGCTAAAAGCTATAAGTACCTATGCGGTATAAATTTAATTTATAAACTAAATCAATAATTATTGCCTTTAGAAAAGGCAGACGTACCAATTCCTGGGAAAACTCATCACAGAGATTCGCCAGGACTTTAGCACCCATGGAAAGGTAGCGACCATCACCACGGACAATAGCGCCAACCAGGACAAGGGGGACTTTCCTGTGGACCCTGAGGACCCTGACCTGCAGGTTGTGGATCTCCAGGTGCGCCTGAGGGCTGAGGGGAAAAACACAAGTCTGCAGCCTCACCACCGCTGCAGGTACTAACAATAGCGTTATTTAGCACTAATATATTAAGAAATAAAGATTGAAATCATTTAAATAATCTTTGAATTTATTGAATATTTAAATATCTTATTGTTTCAGCGCCCACACAGTCAATCTGTTGGCGACAACAGATGTTAGGGATGTCCAGGGCTGGAACGAGGGGGGGTTCAGAGTGGAAGAGGACCACATCCAAGACTCAGGCCCTGTGGAACCTCCAGAACAGGTCTCCAGTGGCGGCCAACCAGATCAAGGAGGCCGCTAAAAGAAAACTGAAAACTCCAGTGGCAACTAGGCACTATTATAAAATTTAAATTTAACATAAGAAATTGTTGGCGATTATATAAAATTGGATTTTGTAAGTTTCTGATAGTTTATTTAAATAGAATGTTTTATTTCTATAGATGGAACTCCCTCAATGATTGTGTGGTGGTCCTGCTTGAGGTCCTGAGTGTTGGTGACCAGCTGGATGCCATCAACACCATCTTGATCAACCAGCCCAATGGGGGTTGTCCCATTACAGAGGTGGACATCCAGGTAAACATAAAGTAGCGCGCTAATAGCGATCGCTCTTTTAATATTTTTACTTAGAAATGAAATTGTTCTAAGTTTAATTATATAAGCTTAGTTAACTAAATTATATTAATGTTCATTTTTCAGGTCTTCAAAAGAATACAATCTGGTGATGCAGTCTGTGGCGCAGTTCCTCGACATGCTTCAAGGGGAGAGAAAGGCCTACATGGGCACCCTCCTCTCCAGCCTCTGGTTGATGAAGGCCAGCCTGAAGGAGCAGAGCCAGAATGGCGACTTGGCATATGCCAGGCCCTTGTTGCAGGCCCTCCTCAGAGGCTATGAAAAGAGGTTTGGCCACCTCTTTGAAGATGGCGACCTCCTTCTGGCCATCGCCGTCTACCCCAACCTCACCACCAAGACCCTGGAGAGCATTGCCCCTGACAAAGTGGAGGAGATCAGGGACACGATCACCGTGGAGCTTAGGGCCGTCATCAAGCCCAGGGAGGAGGAACAGTAGCAGCGTCAGCATGGCTAGCCAGAAGTGCTGGAACTCCTGGACATGGACGCCCGCCTCTTTCAACAAGTTGTTTGCTAGAGGCCTGGCCAACCACCAGCAGGATGTAAGGGAGGTCCTGAGGAAGTCCGTGGAGGAGTGGGTGCCCTCTAAAGGCGAGCTGGCCTGGTCTCTGTTACCCTGCCATCACAGGGAGGTGTGGGTGGACTTATTCATTAAGTACAATACCCAGCTCTGCAGCTGTGGAGGGGCTATTCAGCTCGGCCGGGGACGTCCTCAGGGCCTAGTGGTCCTCCGTGGATGAGGTCAACATTGAGGAGCTTGTGTTCCTCAAAGGGAACATGGACCTCCTGGAGGAGTAACAACAAGGATTATCAGCAAGGAAAGAAGGTAACCTATGAGACCTTACGGTCCATTCAAGAAGGGTACCTTTGGACTAGCAATCGAGCGGGCACATGGCTGCTCAATTGTTTTGCGTCCCTAAACGGCCACTTTTAAAGACCTTGTCTAGTCTTGCCTTGAACTGGTCAACAGATTCACTGTTGACAACTTCAACTGGAAGTGCGTTCCACTTACAGCAGATACTGTAGGTAAAAAGATTTCCACACAGATTGCGGTTGTAACGCTTCAGTTCAATTTTGAAGCCGTGATTGTGCGTTCTGTTCTCACTCAGTGTGAAAATATCCCGGTAGTCAACATTGTCGAACCCTCGAAGTATTTTGAAAACTTTGATGAGCTGACCACGCAGTCTACGGGTTTCCAGCGAGAACAGATCTAATTCTCTTAGTCTATCCTCATAACCTTTATGTCGGATAGAGGGAATCAGCTTGGTTGCCCTGGCTTGTACGCGTTCCAATCTCGCGATGTCCTTTCGCAATGAAGGCCCCTAAAGTTGTACGGCATACTCTCGGTGCGGTCGGACAAGTGAGTTATACAGGCACAGTACAATCTCCTCGTTCCGATAACCAAACTGGCGCTTGATATAGCCTAGCATCCTTTGGGCCTTTTTCTCCGCCTCAATGCACTGTTTCGAGAACTTGAGGTCACTAGTGATTGTTACACCCAAGTCCTTCTCAGTGTCGGTGGATTCAATAGCAGTGCCCTTAAAGATATACTGAGATTGGGGGTTTCTGAGGCCGATATGCATCACTTTGCATTTGTTCACGCTAAAAGGCATTTGCCACGTGTCCGACCACTCCCTAATCTTCCCAAGATCTTCCTACAGGCGGGCAGTATTTCCATCCTTTGCAACGTTCATACCAAGCTTGCTATCGTCGGCAAATTTGGAAATCTTGGCAACCATGTCACCGTCCATGTCGTTGACGTAGATGATGAATAGTAGTGGTCCCAGGACAGAACCTTGAGGCACCCCGCTAGTAACGGGCACCCACTCAGAAGACTGTCCATTCACCACCACCCGTTGCCGTCTGTTACTTAGCCAGTTCTCTATCCAGTCGGTTACCTTTCCGCCTATGCCAAGCGCTCGCACTTTCCGGAGAATGCGGCGGTGTGGTACCTTATCAAAGGCTTTCTGAAAGTCTAGGTAGACCACATCCACTGCCTTGTCCCGATCGTGCTCACTGAAAACGAAGTGGAAGAATTCCACAAGGTTCGTCAGTCATGACCGTTGCCTTCGGAAGCCGTGCTGGGAACTCCTCAGTAGCCGATTTGACTCTAAATACGACGTCACTTTGTCCACCATGATGCTTTCCATGAGTTTACCGACTATGGAAGTCAGACTGATAGGTCGGTAGTTCGACGGTTGGTTACGGGCTCCTTTCTTGAAGATAGGAGTCACCTCCGCCTCACGCCAGTCTCTAGGAACGCATTTGGTCCCGATTGACATGTTGAAGATTGCGCTCAGGTGTCGTGACACTTGATCGCGCACTTCTTTCAACACTTTAGGTAGAAACCCATCCGGGCCAGGTGACTTATTCGTCATTAGGTCAGTGATCTTCTTTTTGATTTGTTCTTCGGTGAAGTCCATATCCACTAGCTTTTCCCCCCGAGTAGGAATCCGTCGGCTGGGGGATGGGACCACACTCTTCAGTAAACACTGAAGAGAAGTAGTCGTTGAGGAGGTTAGCATTTTCTGCATTTGAATGCTTTAATGTCCCCTCCCCATTCCTCAAAGGGCCAATCGTTCGACGGATTGGTTTACGGCTGTTTACATATCCAAAAAACTCCTTGGGATTCTCTTTACAGAGTTTCGCCACTCGGAGTTCCTCAGACCGCTTAGCCGCCCTTATGCTGGACTTCACTCTCCTGGCTAGCCTCCGGTATTCGTCAAAGTCACCCGAGATCTTCGATTGTCGGTACACAGTTCTCTTCTCCCTAAGCAGTTGGCCGATTTCTCGATTAAACCACTTTGGTTGAACAGAAGACCGACGGGGGCATTTCAGAGAGATGAAACGCGATTGAAGACTCATGAATGTGGTTTTGAAACTATTCCACGAGTCTTCAACAGCATTGCACACTTCTAGCCTCACGTCAGTCAGTCCAGCACGAAGGCTTGCAAAGTCTGCTTTTCTCAAGTCAAGTTTCCTTGATTGACTAGCAACAGACCTTACCTTCGGGATCTTGACGGTAAATCTAACTAGCTGGTGATCACTGCCACCGAGCTCTTCGCCTACAGAGAGATCCTCAACGATATCATCCTCAGAGGTAAAGACCAAGTCGAGGATGTTGTCTCCTCTCGTCGGTTCTCTGACTCATTGAGTGAGGAACTCGTTGTTGGCGAACTCCAAGAGTAGCGCGCTCTCGCCACAGACTGCTCTGGTTTCCCAGTCAACTTGGCTGTGGAAATCGCCCATAACGATACACACTCTGCCTTGAACCAGCTCACCCAACAGCTGGTACAGTTCCCTGTCTTTCTCAACGGGTTGGGAAGGGGGTCTGTAAAGCACCAGGGTCCTGTATCTGACAGGACCAATCTCTAGGTCAACGCCTAGGAGCTCGTGGTCGGATATAACGTTGGAGCTCGTAGATTTGATTGTATCCTTGACATACAACATTAATTTGCCACCCTCTCTGTCTGGCCTATCTTTGTGGAAGAGTTAGTAGCCAGGAACCGTGAATTCGCCTTCAAAGTCTCGGTTTGAGGTTTTTATCCACGATTCTGTTATGGCTACCATTTCGGGTTCTTCCGTCGCTACGAGGCCACGGAGCTCAGGAAACTTGTTCCTGATTGACCTCACATTGAACAGAAGAACTTTCAGGGAGTCTTCTAATGTAGGACCCCCCTATACTCTTCCGTTTCCCGGCTTCTTGTTTGTCGCGGTGGCACCATTTTTTACAACCTCCGAGAAGGTTGTTTGGGGAGTGACTCGGGCGTACTGGCGTACGTCCGCCTTCCCAATGAGCCGGACACTCCTTTGGGTGCGCTCCACGACATCCTGGATGAGGTTAGCTAGGAACGCCTTGCCCTTAAAGGAGAGGTGCACCCCGTCCCTTTGGTAGAGGTCTTTTCTATCATAGAATACGGCGTACGGGTCCACAAAAAAGACACCCTCCGCCGTACAGAGGTCTGCAAGGCGCCTGTTTAGCGACATGTTCCTCAAGTGAGCAGTCCGGCTTGGACCCCACCTCGGGAGCATCCCCACCACGACGCGTCTGCGGGTTTTCAATCCACATTCGTCGACAGCGCCCATAACTGTCCTCATAATTTCGCCTGTAGGGCCTACCCTACCTCCTCTGAGGTAGAGGTCGTTGCCACTTACCAAAAGGGCAACGACTGAAGTCTCTGAAATCTGAGACTTCTCGGCCTCAGCTCTTACCTGCTTATTCCCACAGCCTGGGAGGCAGCTCACTTTAACGCTTGAGCGAAGGCGGGCCGCTAGCAGGGGCTTCAGACCCCGTGCTTGAGAATCACCAATGAGGGTGACTCTTGCACATCTGTCTGCAGACGACTTAGTCTTTCCTTTCGGAGGCGACTTGCCGCTTCCCTCTTGTATCTCTAAATTTTTGTTCTTCTTCTTATTCTTCCTCTTATTTTTCTTCTTGTCTTCCTTTGTTATCTCTTCTTTTGTTTCCCGTTTCTCTTCTGCTTCTACTTTCTCGTCCTCGGTTTCCACTTTCTTTTCTTCTCTTTCTACTCTCTCTTCTTCTCTTTCTACTTTATCTTCTTATATTTCTACTTTCTCTTCTTTCTTCTTTCTTTTCTTCTTTTTGGCTCGTTGAGGAAGCCCTTCAGCAGAAGAAATCGGCTGTTGGGCGTCGGGAGCCTTCTCGCCAGAGCATCTGCATCTTTCTGTTTTTAAGAGTTGAACTTCCCTTTTAAGGAGGGAGTTCTCCTCTCTCAGTTGAGCGATGCTCTCGCCCAGGCGCTTCTCGAGTTCGCAGAAGTCACAGTCACTGACGGCATCTGTGAGCTTCTTGCAACTCCTGCCCCCGAACTCTTCACTTCATCTGTAGACTTTGCATATTTTGCAGGTTAGCTTTCGAAACGGAGGACCATTCTTTTTCGCCATCTTACAAAAATCTCGGACCTTACGCATTGAAAAAGGGTTTTTTTGGTTGTGATTTTCTCTCGTACTAATCACATCCCCAGGAGGTTTTCGGTCGTTCGGCGAACAGAAACCCTTTGACCAAGCACACCAACCCTAAGGTCTCCCCTGGGCCGGACGTCCCTAATCGTGCTGCAGCTCCCAACTGAGCAGCACAAGAGCCCCAGTGAACTGGTTCTCTGATTTTTCGACAGGGGTGCTTGAGGTGTAACTGTCTTCCTACTAAGCCCTACTAATCCACTAAAAACGGCCAGACTTGAAGCAAATAGTAAAGTTATGTGCCCACGACTTCATTCGAGATCTTTAGCTGATCTGGCAACCAGCAAGGCACAAAAGCTCTCTCACCAAAGATCAGTTGAGCCTTTATTCACCAAGTAGCGGTCACAGGGAGCTGGTCAGGCAATTACACGTTAGGAGAAAGCTTCTAAGGGGTACCTAGCATTTTTCCATTAATCGTACCCCAAACGCCTGAGATCCCTTCAATCTCAGTCTCTTGTAACCTATGAGTGCTCCAAGGCGTTATTTAAAGAGGTTCCAAAGCCTCTCTTCTCACGCGGCATAAGGGAGCTGGTGAGGCCCTTATTAATAAACAACTTATGTGTAGTAGAGATGAAGGTTTGTTTTTTGTTATTGGGTTTTTGTTTTGATTTTCTGACAGTTGAAGAGAGTTGGTGAAACTTAGTACTAACAGAATCGAAGAGGTTGGTAGGGTCATGCAAGGAGACGCATCAAAGAAGTGGTAGAGAAGTTTGACAACCATTAGTCTGGATCCTACTACAGCTACCTTACTGGCATGGGTGACCCTACCGGACTAAAAGTTCCCCAGCTTAGCTAGCTTAACTCAGGCAGATCACGCAAGCTCTCTCACCGACGACAAGGTGGTTGTGTTGAGAGAGTGGTGGTTGTGTTGAGATGGGCCAGAAAGGCATGGAGGAGGAGGAAGAGGAGGATGAGCTGTAGATATTAGTTTAGGCTGGGTTTTAACTAAAAAATTAATAAATGTGTTTTTCTGCCTTATAAAAGTATGTTTCTGTTATCGCGCTAAAGTTTACTTTGTAATTTAGCGGAGTCGCACGAGGGAGGGGGGGGGGGGGATAGAGTCGCAAAGTCGCAGTCACATCAGATCCGGGCGCAAATTTGCAAAGTCAAAGTCGCACCTGAAAAAAAAATTAAAGTCGCGCCCAGCTATGGAAATGACCAAATCTCTGAGTTAATGTGTCCATGTTTTGGCTCCTGCCCCATCTCATCATTTTTGGCCACAATTTGACCAGTAATTTGGTTGGAATCTACAGCATTAATTTTTTTTTGCGCTTTCTAACCAGGATTGGTTATGCATTATATAGTTGGAAAACCCATCGTGGGTCAACTCTCAGCCAACTTTATCAATTTAAAAACTTCATTGAACAATAAAACTTTGGTCTAGGCGTATTGTGCTGTTAGGAATTCGGCCTCCGACTCGCAGGTCTTCTAGATTATCCCGTTTTCTTGGCAAATGACCTGACTTTAGAAGTATTTTAATGAAAGTACCAAATTTAGAAATATAAAAATACCAAACTTTACTAAAAAAGTAGCAAATTTTTAATTTATTATATTTTGCCTATAAATCAACTGAAACGTATAATATTTAATATTTATGATATACTTGGCTTTATTTTAAAGTGGTTTACACATATTTAGTGTACATACTTTATAATTAGAAGGTTCAAGGTTGCATCCTCAAGAGGTTCCTCTTTATACCAATGTTCTTGTTTTAATTTAGCACAAAACTCTGGATCAGGTGTATAAGTTGTGCAGTTCACATCATGAAGAAGACTTTTAGAATGTAGCAGAGCATTGATTGTTGGAGTATGCAGTTTAGACCTATTCTTGACTTTAATGTTATTTATGACTGGAAATATTCTCTCAGCAGCAGCTGAAGAATGTGGTAATGAGAGGAGCTGAAACATAAAGCATGATATGACTGGATAACGAGCTTCATCTCCACATTTTTCCTTAGAAATTTTATACCAATAATCTTCTGGTTTTGTAGCTTCAGTTATGTCATTGTTATCTTGAAGATTAAGTTCTCTCCATTCTTTATTTAGATTTTCGATCTGACTCTCCTGAATAAGATTTGGAAATTGTGAAGGCAAGATTTTAGGCCTAACTATTACCAAAAATGGTTACAAGAAACATGTGACCGAAAAAATAAACAAAGCACGAGGCATGCTAACTTTTCTCTACAGATTAAGAAATCTAAACATGAAAAATAAGAAAACGATCTACCAGGCCATGATAGAGCCTACCTTTATATATCCAACAATTGCCATGTATACGGTTTCAAGAAGCAATCTAATAAGAATGCAACGTATACAGAATAAGGCAGTATACATAATTACGAACACGCGACAATTAGAGAGGAAAAAACAAAGAGACTTACACAACGTAGTGAGAATAAAACCATTAAACAAAATAATTGAAAAAAGAGCCCCAAAAAGTCATAGAAAAAACACAAGAAGAAATAGGGAGGAACTAATTAATCAAATAGCACGAGAGGCAGGATGGAGGCAACATATGCTGTTTCCTGGTGCTAAAAACAAAGCGGACCAAAGGGAAGAGGAGGAGATTTACGTGTAAACCAAATAAGGAAACCCGATTGTGACAAAAATTTCCCGAATAATGACAAACTCACCGGATTGGACTTTATACCCACAAGGAATGACAGAACTAACCAAAAAGTGCAAATGAACGAAAAAGGAAAAACATGAATAAATAAGAGAAAAATAAATAACGCTAACAACGGTTTGAACGCCTATATCATACACACATGACATAATAACAAAACAACTACATACATAAACAAACAAACACACTTTCACTCTAACTTATTTCGAACTTAACGTTAAACTTAGTTTATAGTACAGAGATTAGTGTGACCTCCACGCAATTTACACCTCTCTGCAAACCTCCAACTTCCTTCCACTTCAATCATCTTCCACCTTTACCGCTATCCAAAGATGGGTCAAACACTAACACCAGGGACAGGTACAGCAAATAGTAACAATTAAAAGCTAGGAAAACATAAAAACACCGTGGTCCGGGTCCCACGTTAAGCAGGTCCACAGGCCAACTTGGTCAACTTTCAAGCCTTTGACTTTATTTCCGTCTGTCTTATCCTTACTTCTTTCTTCTTCTCCTCCCTCTCTCTCCCTCTCGGAGCTATTTTTCCTCGGAGCCTTCATGCCACGAGGGAGGAGGGCGCCGGGGAGCCTCGGGAGAACCGGGTCCCTCCTCCGGGAGGGACTGGTTGGGGGGGTGGGAAAGGGGCACGGGGATCTAAAACTTTTTCTCTCACTTTCCCTTTCATTTTATTTCATTTCATTTTCCGAACTTTTAAGCCCCCAATCAGAGCTCGGATCCAGCTACGGTACCAAATGTGTATTCTTGGTAAAGGAGGTAAAAGTTTGGGAGCGACCTACGAGGTCTTACAAGGAGGACAACAGGAGCTCTAAGGAGCATCGACTCAACAATGTCGCTCTCTGTGACCCGCACGATTTGTGCTCCAAAAATGTCCATCACATTGGCTCTTTACCTCACTACGCAGCACAGGAGGCAACGGTTTCGGAAGGCTCCTTCACCGACCAGGTACACTGGGATTTTCGTTCCTTTATTTACAAGAGAAAATACTAAAACAGGGCATGCATTCTGAATCAGTCCAGGCAAATGATCCATAAATCTCACTGGTAAGTTATGTTCTGCAATAAATGAACAAAGTTTAAGATCCACAGCTACTACCTTTGTAATATGAACAGAAGATGTACGGTGCAAAAAGTCAGTCAGTTTTCTACTTTTATTTTATGAATTAATATTTTTAATATGTTTATCCGTTTTTCCGTGCCTCTCCAGATGAGTTACACTACCTTGAATTTCGCAACGACAAAATTTACAGTTTGCTCTTTAGATATTTGTTTTACTCGGTTCTAACCATTATGAAAATCAAGCATCCAATAAAAGTTTGTTTGATAATTTATGATTATATTGTTTAATTCTTTTCTTGGGCGGAGTTAAACTTAAGTCACTGCTTTTATCTATCGTATTGTTGCTCATCATGAGGGTTGAAATTACTCATAATTAAAAAAAGATTAAAAGAGAGAGTAAGGAAGCTCTCGTCACTAACGTTTACAACATGCTAACTGGCATGTGGATGATGTAAGGCGTCAATCCGTAATATCGGATGGAACGTACAATATAAGTAATGAACAGGTTTTTACCATATGGCGCATCCCATCTACACAACTGTTGAGTAGTTGGGATACGTCACACATGCCAAGTATAAACTGCCTCCTTATAAATAATAATGCAAAGTATTTATTGTTACATTGTTCACTTACTTATGTTGTAAGTTTTATTTTTTTACAAAAAGCTAAAATATTGAAAAAAGTACCAAATTATTGCAGCGTAGTACCAAAAGTACTGTCGCACACACAAAGTACCAAATTTGGTACAATAGTACCAGATTCGACACGCCTGTACTAACCTAAGATTGCATTGGAAAGCTGTCATATCAGAGCGTTATATGAAAGCTACCAGATGTCGCTAGAATAAATAGAAAGTGAATTATGCGTCTGTGAATATCATTGAAAATAATACAAATTTTGAGGGTGATCGGATACTTTTCGCGGACACTGTACATGTTTTTTAATAATAATTACAATAGTATTGGACCTTTGTATATTTTTATTTCTACTGACTTGAAGATCTTTTTTGTTTTTTTTAGTGATTAAAAATTTGGAAGTCAACTTAATTTTCATAGAGATTTTGAATATCCTGATCTCATAAAGACCACAAAAGAATATGGCAAGATTAGCAAAGTTATCTTAATTTTCATAGAGATTTTGAATATCCTGATCTCATAAAGACCACAAAAGAATATGGCAAGATTAGTAAAGTAACGAAAGCCCTTTCCTGCTCCCAAGCGCGAATCAAGTAAAGATAAGCCACATTAAAAAGAAAAAGATGGCCCTTGTTTGCTAGCTCTACTTAGAGATGGTTTATCTTTACTAGTTTTTAATCAATGTCGATTGTGTTTATGTGACCTTATAATATTACTAGTTGATGAATGTGTTTGATGGTCGTCTCGCTCATTTCTCTTCATGGTGAAGAAACTCGGAACGAGTGAAACGTCAACAAAGAACTCTCTTGCTCGGGCGTTTTCCCCTATCCTTATCCTCCCTAATACGGTGAAAAACACAAAAATTGTTCCTGTTTTTAATTGTTCATTATTCAATCATTATTACTACATCACAAATGAAATAAAAGCATTCGAATTTTTTTTTAAGGTTTTATTATAATCTACGTGTACTCAAAGTGACGTTCATGGACATTCTTAAATTTCACATAACGGGAAAGGAAGTTATTTATTACATTTTCCCAAACTATGCATTCAATGGACTATACCCCCTCCCCACGACCACAGCTTGCTGTAATTTTTCGATAGAGGCTGGCTCTTGCTTGAATACTTTGACCTTGATCATCTCTTCTGTGATGAAAACACATTGCATGTCCAAAAAATAACTCATAATTGTAGTAGGAATAGGAAAAGGGATAAAATAAGAAGTGAAAGTGTGGGAAAGAGATAGAAAAAGGTAGAAAAGATTGTGTAAGTGTGGAATGAGTGCTGTTGATGATATGAATGAGGAGAGTTTTTGAGTGTGATAAATGATTTTTAATGAGGGCGATGGTGTTATGTGCCAGGTTGTCTGGCTAACGCTTTCGCTTTACATTGCAGTAGATAAATATGTCATTTTTTTATACGTACAAATTTCGTATTCAAGATATCGAAAATGTTAAATAAAACTTTAAAATGTTCTCTTTCGAATGTTTTTCCTTTCATATGTGAAGCTGTAATAATGACTGAATAATATGTGATTAAAAATAGGGACAATTTTTGTGGTCTCACAGTATTACTAATACTTACTTGGACTGTTCATAATTAAAGTAGAAAAGATTAGCTATCTACAAAAAATGAGAAAAAAACCCTAACCTCCCCCTAATTTTGTTGGTAATATATTTTCTTTTTCCTAATTTACAACTAAATCTTCCCTTGGTCAGTTTATAGATGGATACTATTTGTTAGGTTATCTTAGACATGGCTTATGTTTACTAGTTCAACTTAGAGAATACTTATCTTTACTTCCCTCGATCTTGAATACTTTGTCAACCTCTTATGTTTTATAGCGTGCAAATTCTCTCTCTGGTCTTTGCCTGATATTTTGAAATAAAAATATAATCTCTAATTTTACCAAATGTTCGGTGTTTGTAGGATCATCAGAGGCAGTAGTAACTGTTGCAGGTTACTCGACCTTTGCTGATAATAAATACCCCCCTCTTCTTGTACCTCCCTGAAAATATCACCGGCACCCCCGTTTTCATTTCTGCAAGTCCCTCAGCTTGTAGTAAGTCTTCGCCCGTTCGCAGATAAGGTCACTAACCTCCGTGCCTCCCTCCCTCAGCCTTCTGTCCCGGCTCCTGCCATTCTTCCTGACTTCCCGCCTCAGCCGCTTATCGTTTTTCCCGCTGTGACCGCGATGGAGCTTACAGCCCTGCTCTCGCGTTCTAAGAAATCAGGCTTCTCAAAGGACATTTTTCCGCCTAAACTGTTATGTAAAATTCTGCCTGCTATCCTCCCAACGCTTCTTCACCTGTTCAACACTTCACTTGCAACTGATTTTGTTCCCTCTTCCTCCAAACGTGCCCACATCCGTCCGATTCTTAAAAAGCCTCAACTGAACTCCACTGACCCTTCCAATTATCGCCCGATTTCGAAACTTCCTTTCCTTTCTAAGGTTCTGGAGAGAGTGGTTGCTTCACGCATCAACAGTCACATGGTGGCCTGTAACATTGATGAAACCTATCAATCTGGTTTCAAGTCAGGTCACTCCACAGAAACCGCCCTTCTCAATGTGTCCGATTGCTTACGATGAGCCGCGGACAGGGGTTGTGCCTCTATCCTCGTTCTACTCGACCTCTCCTCTGCCTTCGATACTATTGACCATACCGTCCTACTTGATCGTCTCCACTCTTTCCTCGGCATATCAGGCACCATGCTTGACTGGTTCCGCTCTTACCTCTCGTCTCGTACCCAATCCGTTGTGATTGACGACGTTTCATCCGACTCTACCCCCATTCGCTTTGGAGTGCCATGAGGCTCTGTCCTTGGTCCTCTACTATTTCGTATCTACCTTCTCCCTCTTTGTTCCCTTCTCCGTAATCTCGGTCCATCCTTCTGCCCTCTCGACACGCTATGTCCCTCGGGCCCTTCGGTCATCACATGCACCTCTTTTGAATATTCCTCGTTCATCCCTCTGCTCAATGGGGGACTGCTCCTTCTCAATCTGCGCCCCTAAGTTGTGGAATGCTCTTCCTGCTGAAATCAGGTCTTCTCCCTCTCTTACCACATTCAAGCGTCTCCTGAAAATGCATCTTTTCAGAATTGCCTTCTCCCCCTCTTGAATTTCCATTGAATTTCCATTCTCATCTCAGCACAACGTGCGCTCTGGGAAGGCCTCAGGCCTTGAAGAGCGCATTACAAAAGTCTTATTATTATTATTTTAGGGTATTCGAAGTTAAGATTGAAGCTGTATCTCCACTAATTGATTTAATCATCGAAATTTTTTTATTTACTTTCTCATCCACGAGAACATTTTGCACACTTACAAGTGTATAGTGACAGACTGCCTCATTTTCCCACTAGATAGAACTACGGTAAAAGAGGGCATAAAAATCATTCAAAATATTTAGCTTACCTTTGGAATCTCGACGTGAAAAAACAGCTTTTATGAATCAATGCTGGGCAAAGTTCTGAAAGATCGAAATCCCAAACGCGACACTTGTTAAATATTTCTTCATTTAGATAATTGCAGTGCTTTGCTGCGGATCGATATTTTAAAGCTAAATTTGTGGTGTACTCTAGCTTAGTGTAGGCTACGATATATTTTTAGTAAATATTAAAAAAATTAACTATATCATCCTTAACAAAAGTTATGATCTAAGTTTTTTAAATGTAAAGAAGTTTCATTCATTTCAAATTATTAAAGAAAGTTTTCAAAATAAAAAATAAATCTGAGGCCACAGAAAGTGATTTGAAGGAGAGATTATTATGAGCCAGAAGATATTCCAAAACTAGTCATTCATTATTAAAGTGCATGTCAACCATGAAGATCAAGGGCACGTAACACTGACTGTCATTTTACTGCAAAGGTGAATCCAATGTCTACTTGGATTGAAGTTTAATACTGGGTTGATTGGTTGTATTTTTTGGTTTTGGTGATATTGGCTCTTCGGAATTATGATCCAGATCCCTTATAATTGCAGAATATAGGTTCTACTTTTTACAAGTTAACATATTTACCGTATTATTTTATTACGCTCACTAAAATGCAGCAAAAGCTGAACCTTGTACATCATACTAAAGACGGAGAAGCCATTAAAAAAACTGGATTTGTTATGATCAAAAGCAGATAAACGATATTAAGTAATGGAAGTGAGTTCCGATACCCAACAACTCCCACAAGGCCAGCTGAAAAATAGGACGGGGAGATTTAGTGTGATAGATGATTGATAGGTTTGCAATAACATACACCTTTTAGAAGAATAAATATTTATTGAAGAAAAACTAAGAGGTTTAATTAAAAAAAAACCCGGTTGCGTTTGAGTTACAGACTGCAATAGTAATTTAAAATTAAATTAAAAAGATGCTAGATTTTGTCGTTTCGATGGATATCTCTTGAAAATGAAGGGGGGAGAGGGTAATTTCGTGGGTTGATTTGAGCAAATAAAGGAACGCTAAAAGAATAGAGGATTACTTCTACCCTATCAGCTCCCAAGGTGCTGAAAGTCACAGAATGAAGATTATACATAAATATGGTAAAAGAGACCTTAATGCTGTGAATATGGGCCTCCCAGGTGAAGCATTGGTTGAAAACAAGACCAAGGAAACGGTACGATTCTAACCCTTCCAGGGGAGCCCCGTTTAGGTACAAGTCGGTTCGGGTTGGAGTGGTGGGAGGCAACTGAAGTGCATTTTCTTAGTCTTGACAGGGGAAAATTGAAACTCGTGCGCTTCGGCGTAGCGAAAGATGCGGTTCAATGACGCAGATCCAAATCCGAACGCTGAGACCGATGGGGCATGCAAATCTTTCAGATGTAAGCTGCAACATGGTTGTCTATGCCACGATCCCTTGTGGAAGACAGTAGCGTAACATCTTGTTGATTCGACCATCTGCAACCGAGTGTAGTGGAACAGCGTCAAATAACATTTTTAAAGAGGTGGTAGTAGAGTTAAGGAAACTGAAAAGTTGTAGAAAAAACACACCTCAAGTAGATATTTGGGGTACTAGGGACCAGGAAAGCGCGTAAATCTCGCGAACTGACTATATTCACTATGAAAACAGCTCCACTAAGTATGTATCGGTTGTCTGAGGGGTCTCCCCTGAGTCTGAAATAGGTCGTTGGACGGAGTGCAGCATACATGACGCTTGCCGTTATTAGAGAATTATTTACCTCCACAGGTGGATTCAATTTATCTCCACATATGGATTCACTTTACCTCAATCAGTGGATTTAATTTACCTCTACAGGTATATTCATTTAACTCCGCAGATAGATTAATTTACCTCCATAGGTGGATTCAATTTACCTCCACAGGTGGATTCAATTTACCCACACAGGTGGATTCAATTTATCTCCAAAAGTGGATTTAATTTACCTCCACAGGTAGATTAAATTTTCCTTTGCGTCTGACGTAATCCTCTTGCGAGAATTTCGAGCAGATGAGGCTGGTGGGCAACGTTGAATGTTTCCTATATTAAATTCCAAGTTCTTGGAATTTCTTAAAACTACAAAAAGTTTTCCAATCCATTTGTGAGATATGGGTATTCTTTGACAAGTTTCCTAAGGTGATATGTTGTGTTTGGGATGAAACCTTCATGAAACATGCAGAGAGTGTCAGCTTTCAGCAGGTTTGCACCCTCCTGAACGGCTATCAGATAAAAAAGTAGGACATCTGGGGGAGTTTGGAGTTCTATCGTCATCTTCTTCATGGCCAGATAAAGTGCCTGCAAAAGGAGGGACACTTTTAGAGAGAATTATATTAATTAAAAATAAAGCAAAACCATCGAACGAACCTACAACATTTTTGAATTGAGTGCAGTAAAGACATCGACGAAGTTATGGAAAATAAAAATGTGTCGAAAGTACACACTTCCAGTATATATTTGGGAAACTAGGGACCAGGAAGGCGTGTAACTCTCCCAAGCTGACCTCCTTTCCACCAGGAAGGCGGGTTTCCTTAGCTGGGACTACCTTTACAAGGACTTACAGTGAGATTAAACAAATATTTGGACGATCAAAAAGAGGTTATTTAAATTATTAACAGTTATTTATTACATTTAAGAGAGTCAATAAAGTCATTCTTCAAATGTACATGAAATTATACAAACAAAATAAATATAAATGTGGAAATAACCATTTGGACACTAGATAGAGAGAGAGATTAATATTTCGTTACTCTACCATTGTTACCTTATGTTATCCTAATGCATTTCTTATCACCCTTGACAAAGTCTTCTCAACATTCTGTTGGTATATCTTCCCACTCCTTCTTATATACTGGGTTTTAAAAAAATTCTGTTACACTCGGATTGTTTTTTTTTGGGGGGGGGAGGATTACGTGTGTAATAGAAAAAGCTCCGTTAAACAAATTTAAAGTTTTTTTTCCAGCACTTGTCATTATAACGTCTTTTGCATTGTGTGCAAGTGTGTCGATGTGAAAGTGAAAAGAATCGAGAGCTCTGCTTTCCTGCGCGTGGGCCACAAAAGAAAAATCCGAAATCACCAAGATGCTCAACGTCAGCTGAATGACTCTCCATAGAATCGCGGCAAGGTTCAAGAAAATGGGAAGATCTCCAATATTGACCTCGTTCAGGCAAAACTCAAGTTGGGAACCGTTTGGCTGTGAGAAGCGCTTTCAAAAGTGCTCAGAAACTCAAAATGACAGTGCTCGAGAAGAACATCTCGGCCGTCACGGTGTCAAGGGCCATCAAGGAGGAGGACAGCAAGAGCTTGAGGTGCGCGGAAAGGCCTCTGCTCAACGACAGTATGCGAGAACAACGTCGTGAACTCTGTCGTCACCTATTCAACGACTTGAATAGTCATGGCAATCGAATTTTTTTCTGATGTAAAAGACTTCACGGATGTTCCGGTCTTCAACAAGTTGAACGACTGTGTAGTAAACTTCGGCCAGGACATCTCTGAGGTCCGCGACTTGTCCACGAACAAGCCCTCCGGCCTCGGCGATGATGCTCGGCTTCGTGGCGTCTCTCACTATGTCGAAGCGCACAGGCTTCGGATTTCATTGGTTGAGACTAAGGTGGTGCACTTCTGCCGCCATCCACGGCTCCACCCTGACCGGACTTGTTTCTAAATGGGGTTTGCCTAGAAGAGGTGGACTCACACCGTTTTTTTGGTCTTATATTTGACCGACGCCTCAGCTGGGAGGCTCATATTCGCAGCCTTAAGGTCTCTAGTACCCACGCCATGGATATTCTCCGTTCCGTGACGTTCAGCGCCTGGGCACGGATAGGGCTACTGCCTTACTTTTTTATCGATCCTTTGTTCCTTCGAAGCTCGAATACAGATCCGAGTTTTATGAATCTGCAGCTGAGCGTTTAATGTGGAAGGTGGACTCGATCCACGACACCAGCCTTCGCCTGGCAACCGGTGCCTTCTACACGTCATCCATTGAGAGCCTACTTGTCGATGCTTGGGTTATGTCACTGGATCTGCGCTGCACGAACCCGGCACACCTATCAGTCACCAACAGCTCTCACTGCATCCGCAGCCCATGTTGACGGTGCCTATACCGCCGAGAGACGCCAGTCGTATCCTTAGCCCTTTGGGTTTAGGGCTAGGAAACTCCTTCGAGAGCTTGGTATAGCTCTCGACCAGTGGCGCTCCTTGTTCTGCCCATGACTATTTGCCGCCACGCCTCTGCTTCCCAAAGCTTCTACATTGCCGGGAGTATTGCGTTCGGCCTTTTTGGAGCACACTCTGTGTCACGCTGGAACCGTGCCAGTTTATACGGATGGCTCCAAGTCCCAAGTGGGGATCAGTTTCCACGCTGTGTCCCTTACGTTTGAAGTCGACGGGGCTCTGCCAGGCACTATGCACTGAGGTGATGCCATGCCGTTGATGCTCAAGGCAAAGAGTATGGCATTGAGGTCACTTCCCTGTGGGATGCAAACCTCTTGTCCTATTGAACAAGAGAGAACTCCCCCCCATCCCCTACCCGTATGGAGAATCGACGAACGCGAGGAAAATCCGATATGAAGATTGGGAGGCGTCCCTCGCTCTCATAGTGTGGTGCGCCTCCAAGATACCGTATCGCCCTGCGGTATCATAGGTCTTCTCCAGATCGAATAACATCGTGGCAAAGTGCGGTCTACGAAGGAAAGCCTCACAGACAGCATTTTCAAGTCGGAACATATCATCCGACTTGGAGTGGAACTTGCGGAAGCCGCATTAGCAGAAGACAGGTGGCCTCCGCTGTCCAGGAAGTAAGCTAATTAATATTTACCAATTTCTTCATTAACTTGCACACGCAAGATGTTAGAGAATTTATGCTGAAACCGGCTGGAGTAGAGTGACTTGCAAAAGCAAGGGCTGTAGCTATTTGCCAGGAGTCTGCGAGGATACCCTTAGTCCAAATCCCGTTTAGCAAACCTAATAGAAAAGTCATGCCTCGCTCACCCAGGTTCGGTGCATGACGTACCGGATATCGCCCGGACCAGGGTCGGTATCTGTGCATGAAGCGAGGGCGAAACGCAGCTCACTTGACATACACAGGGTGTTGAAAGGTTCGCCGCCTCTGGAGGTAAAGTCCAGTCGGTGGCTTTGAGCGAACTCACGACGTGCAATAAATGCTGGGGGTGCAGCATCCCTGCTAGAGAATGCAGAGAAAGCTGTAGCGAAGAACTTTGCCACGAACGCGGGGTTCGAGATTGTGGTTTCAGCCCCCTGAGGAACGGGAAGAGACATTTGTAAAGAAAGTGGAGAAGTACAGAGACGTGAAAATGTGTTTAAGATACATAATACCAGTAAACTCCTTCGGGCACTGTGGAATGAATGAGATGGCACACAACTCTCGACTATGCCACCATTCCACGACGCAGGTCGGCATATTTCTAGGAAAAATTATTGTGTAATAAAAAAAATCCTGAATAAAAAAAAAAAAACATTAACACGCTAAGCTCACTAAAACAAAGTCAGGGACTGTGTTGGTATACTCAAATCCTCCAGAAACAAATCGATACGAAAAGAACCTTTACTCAAATGTCCGAAATTGTTTAACTCTGTTGCCAGGTTTTCATCTGGTTGCTGCTAGCGGCTCTGCCCTCATAGGTTCCCACATGATGAGAATGCTGCAATTAAAAACTGATTGCTTCGAGAAGGAGGATGGTCGGTTGAGAGGTACAGATACCTGAGCCATAAAACCAAACACGTCTAAAAGACCTCAACGGTGGATCGAGCGGGTGAAGTAGCTTCAAGCTTCAAACAACAGCTCTAAACGCGGATGAAAGGTGCAGCGGCTCAATCAGCTCCAGTCGTCTTGGTTTCCTTGCCAGTCGAATCAGCGATTTGATCTACGAAGAACCGTGTGTTTCTTGGAGTGCAATTAAAAGCACACGAATAACAAAAAGACACACAGGCTTTTTTGTTCTGGAGACCAGTCCATCGTCTTCAATCTTGCGAGGGATAGCCACGGCCACGACGACCGTCTCTTCATTGTCAAAACAAGACAACGAAGAAATGACTATCAATAAATTGTGTAAATGGCACATCCTATATCATTGCCATTTACAATAAAACTTCAATGATGAAAATGAGACAAAATATATTAAACGATAAAAATGTGCCTCAGGCTAGTGAATTGTAGATAATAGCAGAAAAGAAAGCTTTGTGAATGTGTATTTCAGCAGACAACTCGCTCATCCAAGTCGAAAAAACATTAATAGTAAGAGTTTAATATTTTCAAAGGGTTCACTGGCTTTCCCCCATCGTTTATTAGTTGTATTCTTTGAAAGAGTTTATTCCATGAGTTCCGATCCCAGAACTTAAAAGGATGTCGAGTTTGCTGAAAGAATCCTTTTTCACTATTACTTTTTTTTGGCTATAAAGGCACAACCATGTCATTTGTTTTATAATGAAAGGTTTTGCGAATGTGTGGAAGATATATGTATAGCCACAGATCCCCATGCAGATATAGGACCCGGAGAGCAAACTGCGAGTGTTGGGGCCAGGAAGGCCCCCCAAAAATCCATATATCAGCCGCAGCAAGGTTGCCCATCCTACATATGACATCTCTCTTGCATGTACTCATTGCTCGAAATGATAAATATCGCGGCTTTGCTTAGGATGAGTCTAAGATCTATTTTGATATGATAGGCCCAGTGTCATACATGGTGCCCCCCCTCCCACCCCTAAAAAACGGGCCCCAACTTTCGATAAGCTTCATTTCTTAATTGGACAAAACATTAAGAAATAAATCATATCGAAAATTGGCGCCTGTTTTGGGGGTCACCCTGTACCTTTCAGTGTTCCCGCCCTTCATTATTGACTTTCTCACCAGGAGCAGAAACTCCCTCCCTTCTTTGCCGACCCATACTCATCTTTGTGCTGGGAAAACGGGTTTGGCCCAGAAGATTCTCTCCGCTTATTTTCTTTGTCAGGTGTAACCAGGTTCAACTTGTTTTATCTCTTTACCCGTAACGGGATGTTAGGCAATATCTGAAGCCTTGTGTGCCTTCCTGGCCCCAACACCCGCAGTTTAGCCTCCCGACCCTCTATCTAAAGGATGATCTGCGGCTATACATATATCTTCCACACATTTACACTTTCTCTGCCTACCTTCAACACTTTCTTTACAGATCATACCTGGCAAGCTTTATGTGTAGTAAGGCCTCGTTGCTATTGTGCATTAAATTCTCAAGCTTACTCATTCACACAATTCACACCCAAGTATTTGCAAAACCGGAGATTCTCAAAATTACGAGTAGATCGACTTTGGGTGTTGGCCGTGTGACAGACAAATCTCCACGAATAGATGATATCATCTAGAAAGATTTAAACTAAAGTATGCTTGAAATCTCAAAATTACCAGAAACTTTCCATCGATGGGCCTGAAGAACGAAGCATCTGCACCGTGAACTATATTGATGCCACTTTTCAAACAGGCTGCACAAGGAGGAGCATATTGGGAACAATCGGATACGATAAATCCCCACTTTACGGAGAGTTCGTAAAAAAAGTGAGATCGGGATTGAAGAAACTGATTCACCATATCTTGGTCATGTCTAGGCGGAATTTTTGCTGTACTAATTTCAGCGGCGACTCTATGTCCAAAGCTAGCAGCATGAGTGAAACTGTTCCTCATTCGAGTTAAATTGACTGCTAAAATTCCTGTATTCAATCCATGACGTCCTGCATAAGGCCGATCATTGTCTTGCACGTACCAAGGTTCTGGAGTTGCCGCCAGGAATTGTGTTTCATTGAAATGAGAAAACACTGTCCACAGGTCTTCGGCTGGACCCGTAAACAAAACGTCCGTATCTACATAAACTGCAGAATCTTCTTCTGGTAAAACTTGATCTAGAAACACCTTTTGCCATGCACACGGGCGGTAGTGTTTGATCAAGTGTGAAATAATGTCATTGTCAGGCATATGAATAAGTTGATGCTCAAGCTGGAGACGTTGACGGTGTTCCGTCGGCCATCTTAGTAGATCTCTCGATAGGTGACTAAAAGTTTCATGGCGATCAGTAATAACGATAATTCGCCACTTCGGTAATGAACTAAAATATAAAAGTGTCCCTAACATAACACGAAACTGCTGAGTTTGGCGTTCGAATGAATAGTAAATTTCCTCGTCGTTTTTATCTTTGACACGATTGCTGTCATCGTTGCAAATTATTGTCACGAGAGGAGTTCGAATGGAGGGACTCCAGTCGCTATACGGAATAAAATGTGATCCTAGATAATTCTTTAGTTCCCGTCTCTCTCTCGAATCCCCGGCTACGTTATAATTATCTATGTCTCCAATGAAACTATAAAGATGGCTCAGTGTTATCACGTTTAGGATAAATATTAGGCCCACACTCAGTGCGAAGAGAGTGCAGGAGCTATGCGAAAACATAATTTGTCCGCACCTACAATGTTGTAATTCGTCACTGACAATAAAAATGTTACTATTCACTCTTTCGTTACTGGCACACAGGCGATGTGGCAGAAATGAATATGTGGCAGTTTTTCCTCATACTTATTTCCTCACTCCAAACAAAAATAACTGTTGCTCTTCAGCAATGTGTTCTTTCTGACTACTCAAATTTGCACTTTTGAATAATTGTACTTTGTACGAACTTCTTATGGGTCTCGAATGCGCCCTCCTGCCCCCAACATTTAGAAACCATCGATTTTACGATCATTTTCAATCCTCTTTTCACCCTCGGGGGCTTTTACTGTTCATATGCGTCTTTAATGTTGTCTCCTTTTTTCCTTGTTCTTTTCTACTCCTGGAAAGACCCATCCTAAGGTGAAAGAGGACGTTAGCACCCTTAAACAAAAACAACAAAAAACAACACAGGATGTCAGGTCCCTCCATTTAAATCCCGAGATCGAGTCCCCTCTCCCTATATGATTATGCTCTCTTTCACCATCTGTAACTCTTTTCCGTTGGATTACTCATGATTTTTGTTTTCTCTTTACAGGGAAATTCAAATGTGTACTTTAAAATGCCTGTGTTTTGTGTGTACAAACTTGTGTATGGATGTTTTAGATACGCCCTCCGCGCCCCTGTAGTGATGATGGAGGTCTCCCGCTGAACTTAGGGAGGATTCAATAAAGAAAGAAATGAGGAAAATAAAGGAACTCGCTACAAGATCGTGAATGAGAAGGACACCTTCAACGAACCAAGACTAACTACAATTGCTGGTACCAGTAAGATGTACCTTCAGGCTACTGGTGTACAGGGTAGTACGAAGAGGCAAAGTACTAAAACCCCCCGCTATTTTGTGTAGCTAAAAGCGAAAACTAATGAGAGCATTTCGGTCCAAAAGATTCTACAAAGATAGAGGTAGAGTTAGGTGAAGTGGCAAAAGGGGCGCGCAACTCTCCCGGACCTAGCCACATTCGAGATTTTCTTGATTAAAATTAAAAACCCAAATGAAAATGCATTTGCGGAATCCAAAAAGGGTACGATTTTTCACTCGGCAAAGGAGAGGGGGGGGGGGGGGTCAAAGAAGAGAATAAAAACGAATGAAGAGAAATCAATGATTAGGGATAGAAAGTACAATCAACCCATAACAGCGGGGTCGAGAAAACGAATTCAGAGGCCCCGGAAACAAATACAAAATGTTTTGATTTTTGTTTTCGCCCAAGAATTAGAAAGAAATAGCAACGAGGCCGCGTCGCCTAGAAAGCGTGTAGGGAGAGGCCTGTAAATAAAGTGGTGAAGGTAGAGCAAGTAAAAATGTGTGGAAGATATATAGACCCAGGTCCTCCTGTACGCATTGGGCATTGGGAACGGGGGTAAGGGGGGTTCAACTGTGGGCACTGGGGCAAGAAGGGTGTGCCGTTCATCCAGGTCCCAATTAGCCCTGCTACTTCACCTCCACCCCCCCTCGAGGGCTGAATGAGCAAAGAGACTCGATCATACGAACTCAAACTCTTTCACGGTGATCAAGTGTGTGTGTGGGTGGGGGTGGGGGGTATAAAGAAGGGGACCTAAAAGGATTCATGACAAGGTTTGCTCTAACATACCTCCCCCCTCCCCTTTCGCAAAAAGTGCACCTGATCCTAGTGCCTTTGGCTCACCAGTGATTCTTCTGATTTGTATGTTGGTTTCATCACCTGGTCGTGAAGACGAGGGAGATTCCCTACGAATGGCGTTCCCTACCTACCCCCAATACCCCCTTTGACCATTACCTGGGCCGATTCAAGCTGAGGGTAAGA
Source organism: Ceratothoa steindachneri (assembly GCA_963969495.1). Lineage (NCBI taxonomy): Eukaryota > Metazoa > Arthropoda > Malacostraca > Isopoda > Cymothoidae > Ceratothoa > Ceratothoa steindachneri. Next base: position 155,404,107 of record OZ018321.1, on the reverse strand, counting down.
ATAAAAGGAAAAAACAAAATGAAGGGGGAAAGGGCGCATTTAACGTCTCCAGCGCGCACAGCCACTCGGAAATACAAATTTGAGCGTTTTGTGCGACTAACGTTTGGGATGGATGAAATCAAACCGTCCAAGAAGAGCCCATAGATAAAGAAGCCTCAAACGCAGAGAACGAAAGTACAAGGGCAGTGTGAAGGTCAACATGAACATCTTCAGCTCTCAGTCGATTTTGAATTGAATGCTGTCATCGGCGAACATTGAAATTAGCGTTGATCAGAGCAAATGAGTGACGTTAATAGTAAACAGTTGATGGCCTAGAAACACACCCTTTAGAATGGACGATAGGGTAAGCGAAAAACGCGTTTTCTTATTTAATTTTACAAAACAAGATGACGATCAAGGAGAAACTAGAAAGATACTGATAGTGAAAGAATATGATAATACATATCCGAGCTTGACTAGGACAAGATGACTGCGAGTGGCTTGCTGCCTAACTGGCTGGTTGGCTGTGAATATAAGCTTGGTGGCTTTTTGCATCAAGCCTGTAAACTGTAGCCCAGAAGACACGTCGCTATTCAGCGTGTATCCTGGCTTCGTTATGTCAGTACCTCCTGTCATAAATGAAAGTTGTTCTTCAATTTTAAATCCCCTTGTGTTAAGAGATCCTTTGAAAAAACTCCGGAACGTGCAAAAGTGATGTTTTACGTTGTGTTGTGATTTCTAAAGATAAATTTCGCACTTTGTGGAATTTAAATAACTGTATAATTGTTGAATATGTACTTGAGGTAAACAGTCGGTGTGGTGCACCCAATGGTTATTTATCCCTGGACAAGGGAATAAAATAACTAAAAAAACCCCACCCCTTTCTCCCCATACAATTATACCTAGAAAAGTAGGCCTGTTGTTAAGCCTACTTTCTGATAAGAATTCTTTACAAATATAGTCAAGTTTGTTTATTCGTCTATTTCCTTTAAAAAAAATTTGCTTAAGAGGTTTATAAAAAAGGGGCAAAGTTAGCGGAAAAAATGTGTTGTGATTACATTAGCCTCAAATGACTTCTCGAGACCCAAGGGGCCTGATGGGATGCTCATCTTTCCCAAGGAAGGCAGGACCTCATCCTGATAAAAAAAAGCCCGTCCTACGAATTACACTAAAAATGGTCGGTTTCGTGGTTATTAAGTTGTATGTTACTTCTAAATTTCTAGTTGTTCCGGGAGGCGTAAATTTATGCCCTCTTCTTCTCTCGCCCATTCCTTTAGGCATAAACAGTAAATAACTAAAGGTATTTCTTTTTTACTTTGCGATGTTGCTTTCCTCTATCTGCATCACATATACAATTACTCTTGCATTTGTGAAATTTTTTTTGTGAGAATTGAGTTAAGCGTCCCTCTAATTTACAACCATAAATCAACCGCTTCAATATTTTCTTCACACGTAGGTCAAGAGCTGCCCTTGACCTTCATGATTCACCACTCCTTTCGTTTGAGGGAATCATGATAGGATAGTTTACTATTTTTCCATGGCTATCAAACCAGTTAAATTATTGTTGTTCATTTTTTTCTTTAAAACTTGTTTTTCATTGAAAAAGGAAAAGGATAATTGGTCTGAATAGACCAGATTCATAGTATACTGGGGGACATCGGAGGGAACTGGACACCATCGTCTTGCGACACAAGACATAGAGGCAGGAAGGCATGGCACTCAATATCAATGACACGACAATTCGGTAGACGATCGTGCAATTCTTCGGGACCGCGGGGAGGGGGGGGGGGCATTTTCGAACATCGCTGTGAACGCTGGAAGGGAAATGATATCGTTGTTGTGATTGGTTATGTGCATGATGATGTGTCTGGTACTACCCCCCCCCCCCGTCGAGTGGTATCATCAGCGTATCCGCACAATGACGCCACTGGAAGTTTTCTCTGCACTCGCTGTGATTGAACCTCTGCCTCGACGTCAGAAACCCAACGCCGTATCCACTAGGCTGACTAGCAAGAGCTCCAATATTACTGTGTAGAGTAACTCTTGCTATATTGCATTTTTGTCTGCCTGGAGGTCAGATTAGAAGCCTTTTTGGATTTGCAGCAAAGTGCGATAAAAAAAGAAAGCATTTATTTATATTTTGGTAAAGTGAATTATTCAGGGGTTGGACAAAATAATGAAACGCCAACTATTTCTACTCTCATATTTTGAGCTCTTGCTAGCCGAGTGGATACGGCATTGGTCCGCTAATGTCGCGGTACCAAGTTGGATCCCGGCATGAGCGGACGGAACAGATTCCTCTGCACCTGGGCGACAAAGTTTCAACCTGAATGCTGCTTGGGGTGTCCCCTTTCCCAAAGAGGACCGTCTCCTGGTGCCCTCGGGCTCACCACCGATTTTCCTCATCCACAAGCAGGTTGGCGAACCATTACTATTCTCATATTTCTCAGCGATTATAAAGAAATAAATCACCATTTGTTAACAAGTTGTTTTCATGCATTACATACCTCATACATGATTTTGAATTCAGGTTATCCTCTTTTTTTCGTATCTATTCATCCTGGCCGCCGTGCTGACGGGATCCAGCGCTCCGTCCGACCCTAGCTTAGCCACTCTTCCTTCCTTCAGATAGCCTGTATTTCCCCCCTACTTCGTCGCTATTCATACAACCTCTCCCACAACTTTCTCTGGTCAGCCTCTAATTTCACAGGGTAGATGCTGAGCTGCTTCTCAAGCCAACCGTCCCGGATCGGGGCTAAGGGGGGAGGGGACAACGTTCCCTAACCCCTGAGCTCCGGTTTGGGATGTTTTTTTTTTAACAACCTGCTTCATCCCCACCCATACCTTCCTCACATCCCTTTTCCTCTCGTCTTCAAAATCTATCTTTTTTACGCCGTGTTCAAGGTGGAACCGCCATGCCGATGGACTGACAGGCCACCAGGCGGGAGGGGTGGTCCGAAATGGCGGCGCCTGGCTCTGCCAGGCCTGTAAGCACCTCTTGCAGTGCGGGCAACTGTGAGAGGTGGTGAGCTATTGCGTCCCGCAGAAAATTTAGGGTCACCATGCCCAATGATGTTAACAAAAAAATCTTCCCCTAATTCCCCCTTGCTCATCGAGGGAGCCGCCCTCGGGCAGCTCCACTGAAAAAATGGAGGTATCATACCCACTGGGCTTGCGCAGGGGACCCTCCATATTTCTTTAACCGGAGAGGAGGCTTACTCCTCTCCTACGCCTACGGGTGAAGAGGACTCCCCCTCACCCCCTTCTCTGGAGGTGCTTTCGGGCACCTCCCTATTTCCAGCGGCAGTCCCTCCTTTTCTTTCTAAGGGAACTGCCAAGAAAGCCAGCAGGCAGCCCATCGCCGACCGCCCCTGGTGTAAGCGACTCGGTAGGGCAAATTCCCTTAGGGGGGAGAGGGAAGCCAGGCCCCTTCGGTCGCTTCCCTCAAAAGACCTGCTGGCAAGAATATTAAACCTCGCCGGGGTCAAGGCCTGTGCCTCCCCACAAAAGCCTCTTGACGCTGCCAAGGGGACCTGCGATGTCCTGGGAGGGGATGGCCAACTGAAAGCCCCTCCTGTGATAGACATGGTCCTTGAGGAAACCCAGCCTCAGACGATAGGGCCTTCCATGGGGGGGAATCCGGGCTCGGCGCCAAGCACCGAACCCGAATCCGCCCCTATGCAAGGTCCTCCTCAAATGGCTGAGGGCTCCGAGGCAGTACAAGGAGGGAAGGAATCTCCTCCGACAGGTGCCCCTACGACTACCAGTACCTTCTCAATTTCGGAGAGGGACCTGGCTGAGGCCGGTCCATCTGGCATGGGGGCTTCTGACGGCGGAGGTGAGAAACGGGTTCATTCCCCGCCCACCGCAATCTCGGACCCCGCATCCCTGGCGGAATCCTCCGCGACCGCTTTTTCCGCATTCTCTAGCAGGGATGCTACTCCTCCAGCATTCAATGCACGTTGTGATGTCGCGGAAGGTCGCCGGCTGGACTTTACCTCCAGAGGCGGAGAACCCTTCAACGACAGATTTACTGGGAGCGAGTTGCGCTCCGCTCTCGCTACGTGCGCGAACACCGCCCATGGTCCGGACGATGTCCTGTACGCCATGCTTCGACACCTGGGTGAGCGAGGCATGGCCTTTATGTTAGATTTGTTCAACAGGATCTGGGTGGAGGGTCTTCTCCCAGATTCCTGGCGAATCATTACTGTGCTCGCCTTTCGCAAGATGGGGAGAGATCACTCTACTTCGACCGGTTTCCGCCAAATCTCTCTAACCTCTTGCGTGTGCAAGTTGATGGACAAATTGGTAAATGTTAGATTAGCCTTTTTCCTGGACAGCGGAGGCCATCTGTCTTCTGCACAGTGCGGCTTCCGCAAGTTTCACTCCACGTCGAATGCTCTGCTCCGACTGGAAAATGCCGTCTGCGAGGTCTTCCTTCGTAGACAGCACTACGCCACGGTGTTTTTTGATCTGGAGAAGGCCTATGATAACGCATGGCGATACGGTATCATGGAGACTCTCCACACGATGGGGGCGAGGGGACGCCTCCCAATGTTTATATCTGAATTTTTGAGAGATCGTCGATTTCGCGTTCGGGTGGGGGAGCTCTCTCCGGCCCAAATGAGCAGGAAGAGGGTGTCCCGCAGGGAAGTGTCCTCAGTGTCGCACTCTTTGCCCTAAGCATCAACGGCATCACCTCGGTGCTGCCGGAAGATGTTCTCGCTACGCTCTACGTGGACGACCTTTCGATCTCTTTTGGCGCGGCCCAGATGCCAACTCTGGAGCGTCGACTCCAACAGGCATTGAACCGCGTCTCTCGCTATGCCGAAGCGCACAGGTTTCGGTTTTCTTTGGCCAAGACTAAGGTGGTGCACTTGTGCCGCCATCCACGGCTCCACCCCGACCCAGATTTGTTTCTTAATGGGGTGCGCCTGGATATGGTTGAGTCGCACCGTTTCCTTGGTCTTGTATTTGACCTACGCTCACCTCAGAGGCTCATATTCGCAGCCTTAGGGTCTCTTGTACCCGCGCCATGGATATTCTCCGTTCCGTGACGTTCAGCGCTTGGGGCGCTGATAGGGCTACTGCCCTACTTTTTTATCGATCCTTTGTTCGTTTGAAGCTCGACTACGGATGCGAGTTTTATGCATCCGCAGCCGAGCTTTTATTGCGGAAGGTGGATTCGATCTACCACACCGGCCTCCGCCTTGCGACCGGTGCCTTTCGCACTTTCCCCATTGAGAGCCTGTTGGTTGATGCTGGGGAGATTTCACTCGCTCTGCGCCGCGTGCAGTGCATTACTCGCCTGTACGCGCGAGCACGGCGCCTCCCTCAGTCGCCAACAGCTTTTACTGCATCCGCAGCTGATCTCGACGGTGCCTATGCCGCCGAGAGACCCCAGTCATACCCTAAGCCCTTTGGGTTTAGGGCCAGGAAACTCCTTCGAGAGCTAGATATAGCTCTCGGGCCGGTGACGCCCCTGGTTCTGCCCAGGACGCCACCCTGGAGGGTATCAAATTTGGCTATTTGTCGCTACGCCTTTGCTCCCAAAGCTTGTACGGTGCCGGGAGTAATGCGTTCGACCTTTTTGGAGCACACCTCGTGTCATTTTGGAACCATGCCAGTTTATACGGATGGCTCCAAGTCCCAAGAGGATGTCGGCTTCCACGTCGTATCCCCTCTGTTTGAAGTCAGCGGGGCGCTGCGTCTGTCTTCACGGCCGAGCTGGTGGCAATACACTACTCGGTACGGGAGATTACGCGACGTGCCCGGTTCGGAGACCGGATTGTGATCTATAGCGACTCACAAAGCGCCCTGAGTGCTCTCAGGTCATTAAGATCTCCGCATCCCCTGGTTCGTGATATCCGTGACGCCACGGTTTTGGCGAGCCGGGCAGATGTCGAGATTATCTTCTGCTGGGTTTCTGGACATGTAGGAATTGCGGGGAATGAGCGCGTCGATGAGGGCGCCAAAGAGTCCGCGAGGTCTCTGCGACCGAACCAGCGTTTGGCTCTTCCTCACACCGACTACATGGCAGGAATACGGGCAGCTCTTCGGACTGCTTGGCAAAGAAGATGGGAGACGGTCGAAGGGAACTTAAAGTTGCGTGCCATTGCGCCGCGACTGTTCCCATGGACCTATCCCCTAATGCTGCGGCGGCTTCAGGTTGCTTTCTGTCGTCTCCGAATCGGACACACTCGTGTGACGCATCGCTATTTTATGGAGCGCTCGCCTGCGCCCTATTGCAACGACTGCGTCGTCCCCCAGACTGTTCGGCACATTCTTGTCGAATGTCCCAGTCTGGGTGATCTTCGCGCACGATACCTGTCCCGGTACCGGGATGGGCGGGGTCGCTACCGCCCTTTTCCTTGTACTCGGGACGGATTCGTGCACATTGACTTGTGGACTTGTTGACTTTTGGGGGGAGGCCGGGCTTCTTCCCCTTTATTTAAGGTTCTTTTCTGTTTTTTCGTTTGTTATTGTTTTGTTTGTAGGTTGTACTCTCCTGCATCAGGGTGAGGGGGACCTCCCCCCGCTGCCGAAGATTGCTCCCTGATTGTTAAGTTTTTCCAATATTTATCATTGTTATTTTTTCATAATCTTATTTTAAAGTAGCCTAGTTCTAGGCTGTCGTGTTTTTCGGCGATTTATGCCCAAGTGGGCAGTTGCCAGAGGGCTCTATAAAATTAAAAAAAAAAGAAAGTTGAATAGGCGATGATAGCTAGACCCTCGCTCACAAAAATTGCTGAGTTGTGCCATGAGATAAGATGAACTGTGTGAAGTAATGTTGACATAACAAAATCCAGGAAACCCCAGCTCTGATGGGCGAACTTATGGACGGAAGTTGGAATTCAGAGAAAAATAAAAATTTTGCTGAAAAAGCATAAAGCCGCAGCTGTAAGAGTGAGTACAGAGATAAACCAACATTTTGCTAACGAGGTGTCAACCAGAACAGTTCGTCGAAACTTCATACACCTGGATACCATGAGAGAGCTACATTTGCCAAACCTCTCCCTTCTGACATTAATTTTAAAAGGTGAAAAAAAGATGTACTGGTATAATCTGAATTGGACAAGGGGAGGATGCCATTTAGTGCGACAAACCCTCTTCATCTTTTTTTTTTGTATCTTCACAACACGTTTGCCAATGGAAGCAGCCCAAAGAACTTTTTAATCGTAAGTGCTCGACCGCAACCCTGAAGCATGGAGGCGGTACCATGATGATTTGGGCAGTCATATCATGGAATTTTCTTGGTCATGCTGTAGTGGAACTCACGGCCTTCCAAGGCGATAATGCATTGATCCACATCGCTAGAAGTTTTAAAGACTGGAGCAAGAAGTGGATAACCCCTTTCCTTCGTTACCTCGCTGAAGGAACTGTAAGGTTGTTTTTTTATCAAAATTAGTTTAAAATTCCAGTGAACACTCAAAAAACTCCACCAGTCAATTTCGCGATGCATTCGACTAATTAGTGCTTCCAAAAGAAGACCACCGCCATCTAAAATAATGAATCTTGCATGTAACATTGTTTCCATTATTTTGTCCTCATTTACCTAAATTGGGTCGTGTGAAGCATTCTAGTAAAAATAAAATACCCCTTGTACTAATTTGTTCTTTTCAACAGCTGGGTAAATCCCATTAAGTCTGTAATGGGAGGTAAAACTCTCAAAAATATAATCTGGTTTTGGTTAAGGAAAAACAAGTGAAAATGACAAGGTCGGCCCTAATCATTGTCTATTCAGGGCAACGTCCCTCGCAAGGCCGCCTAACCCGTATGCGATCATTAACTTAAATAGAAACATAATTTCCACGGAAGTGATTTTTAAATTTGAACAGGAACTAATTAACTCCGTGTGTCTGTTTATCTTCCTTTTCTATTCCCAGACGATTTAGGTCACCAAATATGACATCAAAGCAAACTGTATTTATTACTGGAGGTACGGGGTACATTGGATCCCATTGCATAGTAGAGCTCATTCAAGCTGGCTATAATGTTATAACTATTGATAACTTGACAAATAGTCGTTCCGGGGCTTTGAACAGAGTCCAGGAAATAACAGGTCAATCGGTGACCTTCTACCAGTGTGACCTTCTGGATGGAGAATCTGTAAATCGTATATTTACCAAAGTAAGTAGTGTTAATATATTTTTCATAGAGACGAGACTAGGCCCAAATTATTGGTTCGCTATACTTTTTTAGATGTATAGGATATTGTTATATCGAGGGGGGCTAGGGGGTTGCAGTTACCCCCATCCCAGATTTCAGCCCCGTTTAAGTTAACATTTATTTGTAAACCTATACTTGTATTTTGCTATACAGAAAGTTGTGTAATGATATAGAATATATATAGCAACACTTTTTTAAAACGTTGCTATCGAATGTGCCTTATATGATATATGTCTAAAATAGAGGTAAATCTCAAAAATAATTATTAAATTCATTATTATACCTTAGCAAACGTTCAAAAACTACAATAAACCACAATTTATAATTTTCTGATGTGTGAAAAAAATTCGTATCTGAAAGAGTTAGTGCTCACTCCTCTATGAGATGCTGTTATCAATGTTGTGTAAGTTAATGTTATTAAATTATCAATGCCCTTTTCTGAAACTATTTAGATGGAGGAATTCAGGTTAGCCCCCGCCCTTCCAAATTATTATCCTGTATCCACCACTGTTTATATCAATGTATTAACCCCGTAAGGGGCGCGGCGATTTGCCATCCTGGCCGCCGTGCTGACGGGATCCAGCGCTCAAACCGGCCCCAACTTAGCCTCTCTTCCTTCCTTCAGATAGCCTCTATTTCTCCCCTACTTCGTCCCTTTTCATATAACCTCTCCCACAACTTTCTCTGGTCAACCTCTAATTTCACAGGATAGATGCTGGCCTTTTCAGCCAACCGTCCCGGATCGTGGCTGAGGGGGGAGGGGACAATGTTCCCTAACCCCTGAGCTCCGGTCCTGGGGTGGTTGGTTTTTAACAACCTGCTTCATCCCCACCCATACCTTCTTCACATCCCTTTTCCTTTCCTCTTCACAATCTATATTTTTACGCGTAAGGGGCGCGGCGATTTGCCATCCTGGCCGCCGTGCTGACGGGATCCAGCGCTCCCTCCGGCCCCAGCTTAGCCTCTCTTCCTTCATTCAGATAGCCCGATTTCTCCCCTACCTCGTCGCTTTTCATACAACCTCTCCCACAACTTTCTCTGGTCAGCCTCTAATTTCACAGGGTAGATGCTGACCTTCTTCTCAAGCCAACCACCCCGGATCGGGGCTGAGGGGGGAGGGGACATTGTTCCCTAACCCCTCAGCTCCGGTTCGGGATGGGGTTTTTTTAACAACCTGCTTCATCCCCACCCATACCTTCCTCACATCCCTTTTCCTCTCCTCTTCACAACCTATATTTTTTACGCCGTGTTCAAGGTGGAGCCGCCATGCCGAAGGACTGCCAGGCCACCAGGCGGGAGGGGTGGTCCCGAATGGCGGCGCCTGGCTCTGCCGGGCTTGTAAGCACCTCTCGCAGTGCGGGCAACTGCGAGAGGTGATGAGCTATTGCGTCCCGTAATAAAAAGAGGGTCACCATGCCCATGAATGAAAAAACCCCCCAAAAAACCCAACCCCCAACTTCCCCAAGAAAATCGACGGAGCCGCCCTCGGGCAGCTCCACCGAGAAAATGGAGGTTTCCCCCCCTTGTGCTTGCGCAAGGGACCCTCCATAACTCTTTAACCGGAGAGGAGGCTTACTCCTCTCCTACGCCTACGGGTGTAGGGGACTCCCCCTCACCCCCTTCTCTGGAGGTGCTTTCAGGCACCTCCCTATCTCCAGCGGCAGTCCCTCCTTTGCTTTCTAAGGGGACTTCCAAGAAAGCCAGCAGGCAGCCCATTGCCGACCGCCCCTCGTGCAAGCGGCTCGGTAGGGCAAACCCCCTTAGGGGGGAGAGGGAAGCCAGGCCCCTTCGGTCGCTTCCCTCAAAAGACCTGCTGGCAAGAATTTTAAACCTTGCTGGGGTCAAGGCCTGTGCCTCCCGACACCACCTGACTAGTGACAATACTGCCAAGGGGACCTGCGATGTCCTGGGAGGGGATGGCCAACTGGAGGCCCCTCCTGTGATAGACATGGTCCTTGAGGAGACCCAGCCTCAGACGGTAGGGCCTTCCATGGGGGGGAATTCGGGCTCGGCGCCAAGCACCGAACCCGAATCCGCCCCTATGCAAGGTCCTCCTCAAATGGCTGAGGGCTCCGAGGCAGTAAAAGGAGGGGAGGGATCTCCTCCGACAGGTGCCCCTACGACAACCAGGACCTTCTCCATTTCGGAGAGGGACCTGGCTGAGGCCGGTCCATCTGGCCTGGGGACTTCTGCCGGCGGAGGTGAAAAGCGGGTTCATTCCCCGCCCTCCTCTCCGAAAAAGAAAAAGAAAAAGACTAAAAAGACAAAAAAGACTCGGGGCTCCTCTCCATCCGCGGGGGCTGCGGGGACGGATGGGTCTGCTGCCACTCTGGCAAGCGACCAAGCCAAGATCGGCACATCCGCCCCCTCTGCCCCCCCGGTTGCGGAGCCCCTGACAAAGAAGACTAATACCAAGAGTGCACAGGGCGGAGCCTCGATGACATCGGGGCCCCTCATTCAGAGGTTACCTGGCGTTTTCGAGCCCGCTGGCTTCAAACGCTTCCTCGTTATTCGCTCCACTGATGGCACCATGTTGTCCAAGGGCAACATGATCCATCAGAGGAGAGGATTAGCTAGTGCAATTGGTAGAGAGCCGAAGGTAACCCGTTTCTCGGACGGGAGCCTTCTGGCGAATGCGGCGAATCCCGCCGAGGCGGCCAAGATAAGTGCTCTTCGGACACTTCATGGCACCCCGGTGAGTGTGACGCCGCACTCTACCATGAACTTTGTGAAAGGAGTAGTTTATGCGAGGCAACTGGTTGACTACTCCATTGAGGACATCACCTTAGAGCTGGCCGACCATGGGGCGGTCAAGGTCGAGCGTGTGATGAGAAAACAGGGAGGGGCCTCGAGACCCACCCCTACACTCTTCGTCACGTTCGACTGTGACAAGCTCCCTGAGTCGGTGCGTGCCGGTTGGTACCTCTACCGCGTGAAGGCATTCGTGCCACTGCCGCGGCGGTGCTATTACTGTCACCGCTTCGGCCATACGAATCGATCATGTAGACGTGCAAAATCGGGGTCACCCGAAGTCTGTGTAAATTGCTCCAAGGTCGCACACGATAAGTCCAAATCGTGTGTGGCCAAGTGTGTCAATTGCGGAGAGCCGCACCCTGCTTCTTCGAAGCAATGTGGTGCATATCTCCTTGAGAAAGAAATCCTGGCCGTTCAGGCCCAGGATCGACTCTCATTCCGCGAGGCTAAGGACTTGGTCCTGGCGCGCCCGGCTCTGCCTGGGACGTCATATGCCTCAATAGTCAGAAAAGCACCCTCTGCTCCTGGCCCATCCAGGCCAACGAGCACGGTTGTTTCCGCGCCCATTCGGAGCCCTTCTGCGGGCTCTACCCAACCCGGGCGCTCCCCTGGTAAATCTGGCGGCAAAAAGGGTTCATACCCTGCCCCGGCTAAAACCAGGGCTCCCCCCTCTTCCCCCAGCGTGACCGTTTGCCGTAAGGCGAAACGGCCACGTGCCTCCACCGAGTCGTTAGACTCACAGGAGGCAACACCCCTGAAGATGGTCGCTAGGCCATCTTCCGGGGTTCCTAAAGCTGTCCCCCGAAAGGAGGACAGCAACAAAGGAGCTTCGGCTCCTTCGCCCACGCCCCGAGGTGGAGCGAGTGGCTTGGAGACGGTGGTTCCTCGAAAAGAGGGCCCCCCGCCTCCGAAGCCGCAACGCCCGCCTAAGGTTTCGAGGCGGAGGGAGGAAAAGACTCGCATGGCGAGCCCAACCTCCCCCAATAAGTCCTCGAAGGCGACAGCGCCTTCAGCGCTTTGTCCGGCCAACAGCGCCCGGGGTTCTGCCCCCGGGAAGCGTACGGCCATTCCCGTGAGGGTCTTCAATTCGAGGAGGGCCCCCGCGTCTCCTCCGAGCTATGCCTGGAGGGCATATTCCTTCAATGGAATTGCCGTGGACTCCGGGCCAACTGGGAGGAGCTGCGGAGGCTCGTCTCGTCCCGTTCCCCGTTAGCTATTTTTTTGCAGGAGACCATGCTAGGTGCGTGTCCCCTCCCTGCCCTCCCGGGGTATAAGGGTCTTGCGACCCCACCACCGCGGGATGGCCGGGCTGGGGGATGCGCAGTTTACACCCGGCATGATGTCTCCGTTCTTCCTTTCTCTTTAGATACCTCCTTTCAGGCAGTGGCTGTGCAGCTGCACCTGGATAGGAGGTATACTATCATTTCTGCGTACATTCCACCGTCAGCTGACTTCGACGCGGGGGACTTCCGCCGCGTCGTTGCACGGTTGCCGAGGCCCTATCTCTTGCTTGGAGATCTGAACGGCAGGCATCCTCTCTGGGGAGATTACTCCATAAATCCCAGGGGACAAGTCCTTGCCGATCTGATCGAAGAGCTTGAGATGGGTGTCCTAAACGTGGATGAGTTTACGCATCACTGTCCGAGAACCGCTTCATTTTCTTGCCTTGACCTATCTTTGTGCTCTTCGGATGCACAGCCTGATTTTGATTGGGGGGTGGTCGATGACCTCCATGGTAGTGATCACTTTCCCATTCAAATATCATTTTCAGGGCAACTGCCGCCTGAGAGACCACCTCGATGGTGCTTGGCGCGGGCGCGGTGGCCTGCATTTCAGGAAATGACTGAATTCTCTATCTCAGTCGAGGAGTTTAGGTCGGTAGATGAGGCCGTTGAGTTCTTCTCCGGCAACCTCATCGCCGTGGGCCTGACTACTATTCCTAGGACGTCTGGCCGTTTTGCACGCCGACCACTCCCATGGTGGTCGGCCGAGTGTGAGACGGCCCTCAAACAGAAGCGTTATGCCTACATGCGCTATAAGCGCCGCCCGAACGATTTCACTGTCGCTGAATTTCGTCGGGCTAGGGCTAGGTTCCGGTATATTTCGAAGCACGCCCGCCGCTCTTCTTGTCGGGCATACGTGTCTTCACTTAACGGGAAGACCCCTTTAGCTGAGGTGTGGAAGCGAGTCAAAAGGATTCGGGGCAAGTTCTCGCAGGACCCCCCTCCCGTTCTCCAGGAGAATTGGACCGCAATCTCGGACCCCGCGTCCGTGGCGGAATCCTTAGCGACCGCTTTTTCCGCATTCTCTAGCCGTGATGCTGCTCCGCCAGCATTCAATGCACGTCGTGATGTCGCGGAAGGCCGCCGGCTGGACTTTACCTCCAGAGGCGGAGAACCCTTCAACGACAAGTTTACTGTGAGTGAGTTGCGTTCCGCTCTCGCTTCGTGCGCGGACACCGCCCATGGTCCGGACGATGTCCCGTACGCCATGCTTCGACACCTGGGTGAGCGAGGCATGGCCTTTCTGTTAGATTTGTTCAACAGGATCTGGGTGGAAGGTCTTCTCCCAGACTCCTGGCGAATCGCTACTGTGCTCGCCTTTCGCAAACCGGGGAGAGATCACTCTACTCCGACCGGTTTCCGCCCAATCTCTCTAACCTCTTGCGTGTGCAAGTTGATGGAGAAATTGGTAAATGTTAGATTAGCCTTTTTCCTGGACAGCGGAGGCCATCTGTCTTCCGCACAGTGCGGCTTCCGCAAGTTCCACTCCACGTCGGATGCTCTGCTCCGACTGGAAAATGCAGTCTGCGAGGCTTTCCTTCGTAGACAGCACTACGCCACGGTCTTTTTCGATTTGGAGAAGGCCTATGATACCGCATGGCGATACGGTATCATGGAGACTCTCCACACGATGGGGGCGAGGGGACGCCTCCCAATGTTTATATCTGAATTTTTGCGAGATCGTCGATTCCGCGTACGGGTGGGGGGAGCTCTCTCCGGCCCAAAGGAGCAGGAAGAGGGTGTCCCGCAGGGAAGTGTCCTCAGTGTCACACTCTTTGCCCTGAGCATCAACGGCATCACCTCGGTGCTGCCGGAAGATGTTCTCGCTACGCTCTACGTGGACGACCTTTCGATCTCTTTTGGCGCGGCCCAGATGCCAACTCTGGAGCGTCGACTCCAACAGGCATTGAACCGCGTCTCTCGCTATGCCGAAGCGCACAGGTTTCGGTTTTCTTTGGCCAAGACTAAGGTGGTGCACTTCTGCCGCCATCCACGGCTTCACCCCGACCCAGATTTGTTTCTTAATGGGGTGCGCCTGGATGTGGTTGAGTCGCACCGTTTCCTTGGTCTTGTATTCGACCGACGCCTCACCTGGGAGGCTCATATTCGCAGCCTTAGGGTCTCTTGTACCCGCGCCATGGACTTTCTCCGTTCCGTGACGTTCAGCGCTTGGGGCGCTGATAGGGCTACCGCCTTACTTTTTTATCGATCCTTTGTTCGTTCCAAGCTCCACTACGGATGCGAGTTTTATGCATCCGCAGCCGAGCGTTTATTGCGGAAGGTGGATTCGATCCACCACACCGGCCTTCGCCTTGCGACCGGTGCCTTCCGCACTTCCCCCATTGAGAGCCTGTTGGTCGATGCTGGGGAGATGCCACTCGCTCTGCGCCGCGTGCAGTGCATCACTCGCCTGTACGCGCGAGCCCGGCGCCTCCCTCAGTCGCCAACAGCTCTCACTGCATCCGCAGCTGATCTCGATGGTGCCTATACCGCCGAGAGACGCCAGTCATACCCTAAGCCCTTTGGGTTTAGGGCCAGGAAACTCCTTCGAGAGGTAGATATAGCTCTCGGGCCGGTGGCGCCCCTGGTTCTGCCCAGGACGCCACCCTGGAGGGTACCACATTTGGCTATTTGTCGCCACGCCTCTGCTCCCAAAGCTTGTACTGCGCCGGGAGTATTGCGTTCGACCTTTTTGGAGCACACATCGTGTCACGCTGGTACCGTGCCAGTGTATACGGATGGCTCCAAGTCCCAAGAGGGGGTCGGCTTCCACGCCGTATCCCCTCTGTTTGAAGTCAGCGGGGCTCTACCAGGCGCTGCGTCTGTCTTCACGGCCGAGCTGGTGGCAATACACCACTCGGTACGGGAGATTACGCGACGTGCCCGGTTCGGAGACCGGATTGTGATCTATAGCGACTCACAAAGCGCCCTGAGTGCTCTTGGGGCATTGGAATCTCCGCATCCCCTGGTTCGCGATATCCGTGAGGCCACGGTTTTGGCGAGCCGGGCAGATGTCGAGATTGTCTTCTGCTGGGTTCCTGGACATGTAGGAATTACGGGGAATGAGCGCGCCGATGAGGGCGCCAAAGAGTCCGCGAGGACTCTGCGACCGGACCAGCGTTTCGCTCTTCCTCACACCGACTACATGGCAGGAATACGGGCAGCTCTTCGGACTGCTTGGCAAAGAAGATGGGAGACGGTCGAAGGGAACCTAAAGTTGCGTGCCATTGCGCCGCGACTGTTCCCATGGACCTATACCCCAATGCCGCGGCGGCTTCAGGTTGCTTTCTGTCGTCTCCGAATCGGACACACTCGTGTGACGCATCGCTATCTGATGGAGCGCTCGCCTGCGCCCTATTGCAACGACTGCGTCGTCCCCCAGACTGTTCGGCACATTCTTGTCGAATGTCCCAGTCTGGGTGATCTTCGCGCACGATACCTTTCCCAGTACCGGGATGGGCGGGGTCGCTACCGCCTGTCCCTTGTGCTCGGGACAGATTCGTGCACATTGACTTGTGGACTTATTGACTTCTTGGGAGAGGCCGGCCTTCTCCCTATTATTTAAGCAAGGTTTGTTTGTTGTTGTTTTTTTTGTTTTGTTTTTTTGTTTTTTGTTTGTTTTTTTTTCCTTTAGTTGCACGCTCCTGCGCCGGGGGGACCTCTCCCCGACGCACCAGCTTGCTTCCTTTCCCCCTTTTGGAGTATTGTTTGTTTTGTTTTTTTTGTTTTGTTTTTTTTTTCTCTTTAATTTATTTTAAAGTAGCCTAGAACTAGGCCAGTTTTAATACGGCGACTAATGCCCAAGTAGGCAGTCGCCAGATGAGCTCATAAAAAAAAACAAAAAAAAAAACAAACTATATTTTTACGCCGTGTCTAAGGTGGGGCAGCCATGCCGATGGACTGTTAGGCCACCAGGCGGGAGGGGTGGTCCCAAATGGCGGCACCTGGCTCTGCCAGGCCTCTACGCACCCCTTGTAGGGCGGGCTACTGCGAGGGGTGATTAGCTATTGCATCCAGTGGAACAAACAGGGTCACCATGCCCAATGATGAGAAAATTAAACATCTCCCCTAAATTCCCCCTATGTCATCGGCGGAGCCGCCTTCGGGCATCTCCACAGAAAAAAAATGGAGGTCCCCCCCTGTGCTTGCGCAGGAGACCCTCCATATTTCTCTAACCGGAGAGGAGGCTTACTCCTCTCCTACGCCTACGGGTGTAGGTGACTCCCCCTCACCCCCTTCTCTGGAGGTGCTTTCGGGAACCTATCTTTTTCCAGCGGCAGTCCCCTCTTTTCTTTCCAAGGGAACTGCCAAGAAAGCCAGCAGGCAGCTCATAGCCGACCGCTACCCAGTGAAGCGGCTTGGTAGGGCAAACCCCCTTAGGGGGAAGAGGGAAGCCAGGCCCCTTCGGTCGCTTCCCTCAAAAGACCTGCTGGCCAGAATACTAAACCTTGCCGGGGTCAAGGCCTGTGACTCCCCACACATGGCTGGTAACGCTGCTAAGGGGACCTGCGATGTCGTGGGAGGGGATGGCCAATTGGAGGCCCCTCCTGTGATAGACATGTTCCTTGAGACAACCCATCCTCAGACGGTAGGGCCTTCCATGGGGGAGGATCCGGGCTCGGCGCCAAGCACCTAACCCGAATCCACCCCTATGCAAGGTCCTCCTCGAACGGCTTGGGTCTCCGAGGCAGTACAAGGAGGGGAGGGATCTCCCCCAACCGGTGCCCCTGCGACCACCAGGACCTTCTCCATTTCGGAGAAGGACCTGGTTGAGGCCGGTCCATCTGGCCTGAGGGCTCCTGCCGGCGGAGGTGAGAAGCAGGTTCATTCCCCGCCGTCCTCTCCTAAAAAGAGAAAGAACAGGAAAAAGACTCGGGTCTCCTCTCCATCCGAGGGGGTTGCGGGGGCGGATGGGTCTGCTGCCACTTTGGTAAGCGACCAAGCCAAGATCGGCACATCTGGCCCCTCTGTCTCCCCAAGTCCGGAGCCCCCGACTATGACTAAGACGAAAAGAGCGCAGGGCGGAGCCTCGATAACGTCTGGGCCCCTCATTCAGAGGCTACCTGGCGTTTTCGAGCCCACTGGCTTCATGCACCTCCTAGTTATTGGCTCCACTGATGGCAGCATGTTGGCCAAGGGCAACATGATCCATCAGAGGAGAGCATTAGCTAGTGTAATTGGTAGAGAGCCGAAGGTGACCTGTTTCTCGGACGGGAGCCTTCTGGCGAATGCCGCCGATGCGGCCAAGATAAGTGCTCATCGGACACTTCATGGCAACCAGGTGAGTGTAACCCCGCACTCTACCATAAACTTGTGAAAGGAGTAGTTTATGCGAGGCAACTCATTGACTACTCCATAGAGGACATCACCTTAGAGCTGGCCGACCATGGGGTGGTTAAGGTCGAACGTGTGATGAGAAAACAGGGAGGGGCCTCGAGACCCACCCCTACACTCTTCGTCACGTTCGACCTTGACAAGCTCCCTGAGTCGGTGCGTGCCGGTTGATACTGCTACCGCGTAAAGGCATTCATGCTACTGTCAGGCGGTGCTATTACTGTCACCGCTTCGGCCATACGAATCGTTCTTGTAGACGTGCAAAGTCGGGGTCACCCGAAGTCTGTGTAAATTGATCCAAGGCCGTACACGATAAGTTTAAAATCGTGTGTGGCCAAAGATTTCAATTGCGGTGAGCCGCACCCCGCTTCTTCGAAGAAATCTGGTGCATATCTCCTTGAGAAAGAAATCCTGGCCGTCCAGGCCCAGGATCGACTCTCATTCCGCGAGGCTAAGGAATTGGTTCTGGCGCGCCCGGCTCTGCCTGGGACGTCTTATGCCTCAATAGTTAAAAGGAACCCTCTGCTCCTGGCCCATCCAGGCCAACGAGCACGGTTGTTTCCGCGCCCATTCGGAGCCCTTCTGCGGGCTCTACTCAACCCGGGCGCTCCCCTGGTAAAGCTGGCGGCAAAAATGGCTCACACCCAGCCCCGGCTAAAACCAGGGCTTCCCCCTGTCCCCAGCGTGACCGTTTCCCGTAAGGTGAAACGGCCACGTGTCTCAACAGTCTTTAGACTCACAGGAGGCCACACCCCTGAAGTTGGTCGCCAGGCCATCTTCCGGGGTTCCTAAAGCTGTCCCCCGAAAGGAGGACAGCAACAAGGGAGCTTCGGCTCCTTCGCCCACGCCTCGTGGTGGGCTGAGTGGCTAGGAGACAGTGGTTCCTCGAAAAGAGGGCACATCGCCCCCGAAGCCGCAACGACCGCCTAAGGTTTCGAGGCGGAGGGAGGAGAAGACTCGCATGGCGAGTCCAACCTCCCCCAATAAGTCCTTGAAGGTGACAGCGCTTTTCCGGCCAACAGCGTCCGGGGTTCTGCCTCCACCGAGCTAGGCTTGGAGGGCATATTCCTTCAATGGAATTGCCGTGGACTCCGGGCCAACTGGGAGGAGCTGCGGAGGCTCGTCCCGTTCCCCGTTAGGTATTTTTCTGCAGGAGACCATGCTAGGGGCGTGCCACCTGCCTTCCCTCCCGGGGTATAAGGGTCTTGCGACCCTACCACTACGAGATGGCCGGGCTGGGGGGTGCGCGGTTTACACCCTGCATGATGTCTCCGTTCTTCCTTTCACTTTAGATACCTCCTTTCAGGCAGTGGGTGTGCAGCTTCACCTGGATAGGAGGTATCATGTTATTTCTGCGTACATTCCACCGTCACTGACTTCGACGCGGGGGAACTTCGCCGCGTCGTGGCACCGTTGGCGAGGCCCTTTTTCTTGCTTGGAGATCTGAACGGCAGGCATCCTCTCTAGGGAGATTACTCCATAAATCCCAGGGGACAAGTTCTTGCTGATCTGATCGAAGAGCTTGAGATCGGTGTCCTAAACGTGGATGAGTTTACGCATCACTGTCCGAGAACCGCTTCATTTTCTTGCCTTGACCTATCTTTGTGCCCTTCGGATGCACAGCCTGATTTTGATTGGGGGGTGGTCGATAACCTCCATGGTAGTGATCACTTTCCCATTCAAATATCATTTTAAGGGCAACCTGCCGCCTGAGAGCCCACCTCGGTGGTGCTTGGCGCGGGCGCGGTGGCCTGCATTTCAGGAAATGACTGAATTCTTTATCTCAGTCGAGGAGTTTAGGTCGGTAGATGAGGCCGTCGAGTTCTTCTCCGGCAACCTCATGCCGTGGGCCTGACTACTATTCCTAGGAAGTCTGGCCGTTTTGCACGCCGACCACTCTCATGGTGGTCGGCCGAGTGTGAGACGGCCCTCAAACAGAAGCGTTATGCCTACATGCGCTATAAGCGCCGCCCGAACGATTTCACTGTCGCTGAATTTCGTCGGGCTAGGGCTAGGTTCCGGTATATTTCGAAGCACGCCCGCCGCTCTCCTTGGCGGGCATACGTGTCTTCACTTAACGGGAAGACCCCTTTAGCTGAGGTGTGGAAGCGAGTCAAAAAGATTCGGGGCAAGTTCTCGCCGGACCCCCCTCCCGTTCTCCAGGAGAATGGGACCGCAATCTCGGACCCCGCGTCCGTGGCTGAATCGTTAGCGACCACTTTTTCCGCATTCTCTAGCCGTGATGCTGCTCCGCCAGCATTCAATGCACGTCGTGATGTCGCGGAAGGCCGCCGGCTGGACTTTACCTCCAGAGGCGGAGAACCCTTCAACCACAAGTTTACTGTGAGTGAGTTGCGTTCCGCTCTCGCTTCGTGCGCGGACACTGCCCATGGTCCGGACGATGTTCCGTACGCCATGCTTCGATACCTGGGTGAGCGAGGCAAAGCCTTTCTGTTAGATTTGTTCAACAGGATCTGTTTGGAGGGTCTCCTCCCGGATTCCTGCCGAATCGCTACTGTGCTTGCCTTTCGCAAACCGGGAAGAGATCACTCTATTCCGGCCGGTTTCCGCCCAATCTCTCTACCCTCTTGCGTGTGCAGGTTGATGGACAAATTGGTAAATGTTAGATTAGCCTTTTTTCTGGACAGCGGAGGCCATCGTGCTTATGCATAGTGTGGCTTCCGCAAGTTCCACTCCACGTCCGATGCTCTGCTCCGACTGGAAAATGCCGTCTGCGAGGCCTTCCTTTGTAGACAGCACTACGCCACGGTATTTTTCGATCTGGATAAGGCCTATGATACTGCATGGCGATACGGTATCATGGAGACTCTCCACACGATGGGGGCGAGGGGACGCCTCCCAATGTTTATATCTGAATTTTTGCGAGATCGCCGATTTCGCGTACGGGTGGGGGGAGCCTTCTCCGGCCCAAAGTTGCAGGAAGACGGTGTCCAGCAGGGAAGTGTCCTCAATGTCACACTCTTTGCCTTGAGCATCAACGGCATCACCTCGATGCTGCCGGAAGATGTTCTCGCTACGCTCTACGTGGACGACCTATTGATCTCTTTTGGTGCGGCCCAGATGCCAACTCTGCAGCGTCGACTCCAACAGGCATTGAACCGCGTCTCTCGCTATGCCGAAGCGCATAGGTTTCTGTTTCCTTGGCTAAGACTAAGGTGGTGTACTTCTGCCGCCATCCACGGGATCTCCGCATCCCCTGGTTCGCGATATCCGTGACGCCACGGTTTTGGCGAGCCGGGCAGATGTCGAGATTATCTACTGCTGGGTTCCTGTACATGTAGGAATTGCTGGGAATGAGGGCGCCAAAGAGTCCGCGAGGTCTCTGCGACCGGACCAGCGTTTGGCTCTTCCTCACACCGACTACATGGCAGGAATATGTGCAGCTCTTCAGACTGCTTGGTCAAAGAAGATGGGAGACCATCGAAGGGAACTTAAAGTTGCGTGTCATTGCGCCGCGATTGTTCCCATGGCCCTATCCCCCAATTCCGCGACGGCTTCAGGTCGCTTTCTGTCGTCTCCGAATCGGACACACCCATGTGGCGCATCGCTATTTGATGGAGCGCTCGCCTGCACCCTATTGCAACGACTGCGTCGTCCCCCAGACTGTTCGGCACAGTCTAATCGAATGTCCCAGTCTGGGTGATCTTCGCGCACGTTACCTGTCCCGGTACCGGGATGGGCGGGGTCGCTACCGCCTGTCCCTTGTACCTGGGACGATTGCATGCACCTTGACTGGTGGGCTGATAGACTTTTGGGGGGGAGGCCGGCCTTCTCCCTTTTATTTAACTCGGTTTTATTGTTATTGTTTTCTTTCTAGGTCGCACGCTCCCACACCGGGTGGAGGGGGATCTTCCCCCGACGCCGGAGCTTGCTTCCTAATTGTCATCTCTTTTTATCGTTGTTTTCTTTTCAAATTTTTATTTTAAAGTAGCCTAGAACTAGGCTGTTTGTTTGCGGCGACTTATGCCCAAGTGTGCAGTCGCGAGATAGCGCCTTAAAAAAATCAATGTATTAAGCTTAAACCTTTATTTTTTGTAATGTTTTTTTTTGTTGTATTTTTCGTTGTCTTCGTGTTACTTAGATCCGATATTTCGACGAAAGTATTACATAAATTCTCTACCTTAAGAAAATATCTTCTGAACTTGCTGGCCATTTTTGTGGTTTATTGGTGACCTAAGTGTCTTGGCGAATTGCTAATTTTTAGTCGCGTGCGACTCTATATCTCACTATGTCGGTCGTCGGTCGGTCCCCGTTTGGCTTCTTTGTAATAAAATTGTAACTATTCGGCCGATTCTAACGAAATTTGAAAACCTTAGGTTGTTTTACATTCTCTTTCGAATGATATAATTGCTAATGTCCTCCCAAGGTTAGTCCGAGATTTATTGAAAGTTTCGAAGGTCGTAAGGTCATAAATCAGAATAAGTGAGAGCACGTGACCTTGGTCAGCAGACCTTCTTTTTGTACTAGTTACCTATATTAAAAATATCGTGATGAGAAACCCATCCTGAGCCTTTATTTACTCTTCTTGTTCTTTTTACGTATTTACCAAATTCATTTGTCTGCCCCTTTTCCCAGTCTTTCTCACCCGAGTGGACATTCACTGGTCACCACCCCAGTAAGGAATGGATGGTGTAGCGGGGCTAATGCCCTGCTAAAATTAAGACCGGGATGAACCGCACGCCCTTCTGTCCCCAGTGCCTGCAGTTGTGTACCTCCAGGCTTGAATGCCGACAGGAGAACTCGCAGCTCTATATCTTCGACCTTTTTCACTTCGCTTAACTTCACCACTTTCTGTACAGATCTCTCCTTAGTTTCGACATGATATGGCCTCGTTGTTATTGCGCTTAAATTTGAGAAAAACAAACAAACGAGGATCACCCCAATTTTCTTTCCTAATTAAACACCCTGATAAAAGGATGTATAAACTCGAACCTACTCTTCCAAATTACCACCAAAGTACCCTCCACAATGCCTCCTTAGCTGAGTCCATACCCATGCATTCTCCCTCTTGTCCAGCCCATATATAGTTATGCGCAATTTTGTGTTGATAGAACGCGTTTGCCACACTTGCCATTCCTTTTCTTAAGTGATTAAAAAAAAAAGAAGCTTCTGTTACTCCATCTCTCAGCTTGCCATTCACTCGTTATTTCACATTTCTCACAACCATCACACTCACACAGTATTTCCCCCAACCATCAGCCCCTACCCGTTCCCAATTCCACCCACCACTCGTTTCAAACCGAACTAGTATGTCTCTCATTACAGGGCCCATACGGCTTCAAACTTCCCCCCTCCCTCCATAATTATGAAACCCACGCATTCATACCCATTCATTCCACCTTGCCACTCCTTAATAGCACAGCCTCTTCTCCCTTTTACCTCTTTCTATACCAGCACGAGTAGTCGCACCTATTCGCAGTCCTTTCACCTCACCTCACCCAATTCCTCCATTCTCAAACCCGTTTTTATCTCATAACGCAAGAAGTGTAACTTTCCATATTTAAACAATACCTCTCGCATCTTTCCCTCATCACATACACTAACGTGCAAAATAAGAAAACGATTTTCCTCTATTAAAATATTTTCCAATATATGATGAGTAGGTAAATAAAATTTCCACGGTACATAAAGACACGCTTTTAATATATTTATGAAGATTTTGTGATAAAGTCGTATATTCAAGAAATTATACTAAATAAACTAACAAAATAAAATATTGACACGTGCAAAATAAGAAAACGACCATTCACAGAATTGCTTAGTAAGCAAATAAAATAGAAACAGCAAGATTTGACGCATTTAATATGTGGTGTTGAAACCTTTGTTTTTTATTAATTGGCTGCAACGACGACCACAGGATCTAACCAGTTTCTTGTAAAATTCTGGTGTTATTTTGTTCCATTCTTGCTCAATTTTTGTCCATAAATTCGTCATAGTTAAAGGTTGCTTGTCTTGAACTGTCTCCAATGATTTTTCAAAGGTTCTCAATTGGGTTCATGTCCGAGCTCTGAGCAGGCCAGTTCTTTATTTCGATATCTTCTTGTTCCAAATAGTATTTTACTCGCTTTGCAGAATGGCATGGCGCTTTGTCCTGCATAAATACTGCTGGTTGATTCAGAGATGCTTAGAGTGAAGGTATAACGTGATGTTGAACGAGGCTTAGGCACACATTCGCATTTACAAGTTCCAATTATTCGCACTAGCGAAGCAACTCCTTCAGACGAAAACATTCCCCCTACCATGACGCTGCCTCCTCCATGCTTGGCAGATTTTTTTAAACACATTTAGGGTTGTCTGTCACCTGCAACGCGTCTAACAAAACGTTTCCCTTCGGATTCAACTAAATTAAATTTCCTTTCGCCGCTGAAATTATATTTTCTCCAAATCTTCATCCCATAAACAACATTTGCTTCAGTATATTCGAGTCTTGCCTTCTGGTTCTACTTACTGATGATTGGTTTGTTTTTTGGAAAAAAGAACTTTGAAACCAGATGCATTGTGGCGACGGGACACTGAAACGGCTCACTTCTTTACCACTATTGATCTTAATTTTTCGAGAAATTCTTGCCGTCTCGAAGTGATCCTTTATAGAGAAACGCATGATAGCTCTGTCTTCCCCGAGTGTGGTAATGTGAGATTAACCGAATTTTGATAGAGATTTATAGGTTTCCTTTTCATTGTATAACTTCAGAACGCGCGAAATCACACTCTTGGACCTTTCTACTTCTCTCGAAATGGCACAAAGAGTCCTCCCCGAAGTCTTCAAGCGAACACTCCTTTGACGGAGCTCACGAGTCACTTTCACGTGTCTTGGCATCTCTGCAGAGTGAACACGACGACAATGGCGGTTGTCAAGTTCTTACCCACTGAGCAAAATGTTGCCAGATGATTTCAAGAAACTTCTAGAATGTTCCTGAAAAATTGTGTTCTTATGGTCCACGTGTCAATTTTCTTTTGTTAGTTTATTTAACATAATTTCTTGAATATACGATTGTATCATATGAAATCTTCATAAAATATTTTAAATGCATGTCCCGTAAGGGGCGCGACAATTTGCCTTACTGGCCACTGTGCTGACGGGACTGAGTGCCCCGTCCGGCTCGAGCTTAGCCTCTTCTCCTTCTTCCAAACAGCCTGTATTTCTCCCCTACAGCCTCTCCCACATCTTTCTCTGGTCGGCCTCTATTTTCACAGGGTAGATGCTGACCTTCTCAGCCAACTAACACTGATGGGTTTTTAACAACCTGCTTCATCCTCACCCATACCTTCCTCACATCCCTTTTCCTTCTCACTTCACTACTTATTTTACGCCGTGCCTAAGGTGAAGTCGCCATCCCGAAGGGCTGCCAGGTCACCAGGCGGGAGAGGTGGTCATAAATGGCGGCACCTGGCTCTGTCAGGCCCATACGCACCCGGTAAGGGGCGCGGTGATTTGCCATCCTGGCCGCCGTGCTGACGGGACTCAGCACCCCGCCCGACCCCAGCTTAGCCTCTTTTCCTTCCTTCAGAACATTTGTTTCCCTCTTGCTTCCTCGCTTTTCATACAACCTCTCCCACAACTTTCTCTGGTCAGCCTCTAATTTCACAGGGTAGATGCCGACCTTCTTCTCAGCCAACTATCCCGGATCATGACTGAGGGGGGAGGGGATCGTGTTTTTTTTTTTTAAATAACCTGCCTTATCCACACCCACATCTTCCTTTCTATTTTCAAACACTATACATTTTAAGCAGTGTCCAAGGTAGAGCCGCTATGCTGAGAGACTACCAGGCCACGAGGCGCGAGGGGTGGTCCAAAATGGCGGCACCTGGCTCTGCCAGTCCTGTACTCACCCTTCGCAGAGCGGGCCACTGCGGGGAGTGATTAGCGTTTGCATCCCGTAAATAAAAGGGTCACCATGTCCATGGATGAAAACTTTAAAAAAAAAATCTCTCCCCATTTCCCCTTCAAGAACAACGGAGCCGCCCTCAGGCAGCTCCACAGAAAAAAATGGAGGTCCCCTCCTCCTGTAGTTTTCCAGGGGACCCTCCATAACTCTTCAACCGGAGAGGAGGCTTGCTCCTTTCCAGTGTCTACGGGTGCAGGGGGTTCCCCCTCGCCCCCTTCCTTGGAGTCACCATGTGACTCCAGCTCAAATCTGGCAGTCCCGCTTCGCTTTCACAGGGGACTGCCAGGAAAGCCAGCCAACAGCCCATAACCGGCCGCTCCCCGTTGAAGCGGCTCGGTAGGGCATCTCTCCTTTAAGCCTCATATCCGCAATGTCAGCAAATCCTTTCTATGTTTCCTTGGTAACTTCTTTCGCATTCGCTCTCACTTTGATCGCCAAAGTCTTGAGACTGCTGTTCATGCCTTCATCACCTCACGCCTTGACTACTGTAACTCTCTGCTTGTGAATCTGCCATCTTCTTCTCTCCGCCCCCTTCAACTTGTACAGAACTATGCCGCCTGGCTTCTCCTCCGTCGCCCTCGCTTCTCTCCCTCGAAACCCTTGCTGCATGAACTGCACTGGCTCCCTGTCAGATCCCGTAAACATTTCAAGATACTTCTCTTCACATTTAAGGCCCTAAACAACAAGGCCCCGTCTTACCTCTCTTCTGCCCTCTCGCCACGCCATGTCCCTCGGGCCCTTCGGTCATCACATGCACCTCTTTTGAATATTCCTCGTTCATCCATCTGCTCAATGGGGGACTGCTCCTTCTCAATCTGCGCCCCTAATTTGTGGAATGCTCTTCCTGCTGAAATCAGGTCTTCTCCCTCTTTTACCACATTTAAGCGTCTCCTAAAAACGTATCTTTTCAGTATTGCCTTCTCCCCCCTCTTGTCTTTCCATTGAATTTTCATTCTCATCTCAGCACAACGTGCGCTCTAAGAAGGCCTTAGGCCTTTAAGAGCGCATTACAAAAGACTTTTATTATTATTATTATTATCTTCTCCACTTACTTTTACATACCTTTCCTTACACACTTTCTGGCGGAGAGGGCCTCGTTGGTTTTGCCTCTTAGTTGTAAATAACGAGTTTAGAGAAAGCGGAAGCGTACTTGTATACGCTTAATAGTGTAAATGATCCTGTCAGGCAGATGCAAATTATTTTTTGAAGAATGGCGGTCGTTAAATCTGGCCAAAGCGCGACAAAAGGAGTTTTCTTAATTTTGGTCCCTGCAGGTGAGTACACTGCGTAGCCTGGTACACTCGATACCTGGGGGAACTGCACATCCTCCCAGCCTGAGTGCCAATTAGGGAGACCCTGTCACTGGGTTGACTTGAACACACTGATGGGGCCTGGGAAAGTTGTTGGTGCGCCTCTTCCTCGCTCCTTCTCAGCGACTATCCCCTCAACCTTTTCTAGGGGTAAGGACCTAACCCCATACCTCATGCTGTATTGGAAGAGAGGCCTTGGAGTCTCTATAAACAACGCCCGCATGTCGTAAGAGACCAGGACTTGAGAGGTCCTGCCTTGAGGCGCGATTAATGGGAAGATCAGTTTGTGTCTCGATAACCCCTTCCCTGCGTGTAAAGGACTGACCACCTCCCTGCGGCCGCCCTGTAGCGGGGGATCCTGTGTAGACTTACACAGGGTACCTGGAGGAACTGCACGTCCTCCATGCCTGAGGGCAAATTAGTGAAGCCCTGTCTAAGGGTTGACGTAAACTCTCTGATGGGGCCTGGCAACGTTGTTGGTGCACTTCCTCTCAGTACATCCCAGTAAGGATTTCTTCCATCAGGCCCAGCTTCATTTTATTATAAATTCAAAGCGGCTGTTATCAACAATTTATAATTAGTTTTCCTCGTCAATGTGTCGTTAGATGTAATGGTCCATTGTGCTAGAAAGGATAATATTCTTTTCATTGTTTTTAAAATTAAATATCACTAACCTTGAACTTATATAATTTGGGTGGGGTAGGGTGGGGGGAATTTCTGATATGCCTGTACTTTATCTCTGTAGAGCTTGAGGAAAATTTGAGTTGTGCGCGCGCACCTTCCCGAGCAACAACTATTCTCCTCATTTTCCCTTCCAGCATTTTGTCGCAAACTTTCTATCGGAGATGCACTCGGTAGGTTTGCTTCTTAATTTTAAATAACGTGGAGTAATTTGGTGTCTCACTCCATTTTAGAGGTAATGAATGATTAGGTAAAATTCCTGAAGGCGGAGACGGTGGTCGAGGATGGGTAATCCCTGTAGGCCCGATCTCTTGACCTGAGCGATTTTTGGGTGCTAGTTAAAGTTTATTTTAACGTTTAACGCCCTCTTTCACCTTTTATTGAGTCTATGCTGGCGTGGAAAAGAAAGATGGTGTGAGATTTAAAAGTTGTGCAAATGAGGAGCCGACAGAGAGAGAGAGAGAGAGAGAGAGAGAGAGAGTTACATAGATACACAGATCACATGGGCCTTACGGCCCAGACTAAGGTGATCTGGCCTTAAATCTACTGCCACTTACACATAGAATAGTAGAAGTAAAGGATAGAAAAGTTTGAGGCTCTCCCCACCCTCCACTCCCTCCGGCAAAAGCCGTACATGAAATAATTTGGGAAAAGTACCTTGCAGGTGTAAGAAGACAGTACCTGAAGGAAATTTGCATTGAATAGTAATTAAATGAAATGAATGTGAAAACCACTTACATACACCTGAAAGAGTTATATTTTTGTAATATTATTTTATTTTGTAGCTTATGCTAAACAATTCCAATATTTGCTAAGTGTTTGTCTAATCTCATTTTAAATGAATCTATAGTTCTGCTGTACACTACCTCGTTTGGCAAATTATTCCAATCATTAATAATCGAGTAAGTGAAGAAGTTTTTTATTACATCCATAGTGGCTCTTTTACCCTGAAGTCTTGAATCATGTCCACGGGTGGGACACTCCCCTGTCAGTGTGAACAAGTTATTGGCATTAACGTTGTTAAATCCTTTAAGTATTTTGAAGCACTCTATAAGCTGCCTCCTTAGTCTTCGTTTTCTGACGGAAAATAGATTGAGTTTTTTTAGCCTCTCGTGGTAAGGTTTGTTACGTACTGATGGGATAAGTTTTGTCGCTCTGTGTTGTACAGCTTCTAATTTATCTATGTCTTTTATTAAGTAAGGGGCCCAGAACTGTACAGCGTATTCGAGATGGGGCCTGACAATACTTTTATATAGTGGCATAATTATCTCCTCGCTTTTATAAGTAAAGTTTCTTTTTATAAATCCTAGTGCTGTGTTAGCTTTGTTTGCAGCAGCTGCGCATTGGTTTGATGATTTAAGTTTTCTGTCATTATTACTCCTAAATCTTTAACCTGCGGGGTTGTGATATTAAGCCGCCTTGCATTGTATAGTTGTATTTTTTGTTTTTTGTTCCGCACTGAAGGATTTGGCATTTGTCGACGATATTAAATGGCATTTGCCATTTCTCAGACCATTCGGTAATTTTATTTATATCAGCTTGCAGGCTAGCCCTGTCCTCTTCGCATAATACTGAGTTACTTATTTTCGTGTCATCTGCAAATTTAGATATGATATTATTATTCCAACGTCTATGTCATTGATGTATATAGTAAATAAAATAGGCCCCAGGACTGATCCCTGGGGAACACCGCTGGTAACAGATACCCAGTCCGATTCCACGCCATTTATTATCACTCTCTGCTTCCTGTTTTTTAACCAGCTACTAATCCATCCGTATATATTACCGTTAATTCCTAGCGTACGCACTTTGTTCATGAGTTTCTGATGGGGAATTTTGTCAAATGCCTTTTTGAAATCTAGGTAAATTATATCTAACGATTTAGTATCGTTATATAGGTTGAAAAGTTATGGTAAAAGTCAATTAGGTTTGTTAAGCACGACCTCTTAGACCAAAATCGATGCTGGCTATCTCGTATAAGGTTATTGTTTTCGAGGAACTCTACTAGCTTGTCTCTAATGATCGTTTCGAGCAACTTTCCAACTATTGAGGTTAAGCTAATGGGTCTGTAATTACTGGCCTGGTTTTTATACCCCTTCTTAAAGATAGGTGTGACGTTAGCTTCCCTCCAATCATCAGGGACGACCCCATGCTCGAGAGATTTGTTAAAAATGAGAGCAAGTGACTGCTTACTCATTATGGAAATGTTTTAAGATTTTCGGGTAAAATTTATCAGGACCAGGAGTCTTGTACGAGTTCATTTTCTTTAATTTATCAATTACTAGTTGCGGATTTACTTCCAGGCTACTTAGTGATGGGTATCTGACCTGTATAGACTCGTTGTTATCGTTATTAGTATATCCTAAGGTGAAGACTGAACTAAAAAACTCGTTTAAGATATTAGCCATACCCATATCATCTGAAATAATTTCACCCAACTGGTTTTTCAAGGGGCCAATCCCGCTTCTCATTTGCCTATTTCTATTGATATAAGTATAGAAGTGCTTGGGATTAGTGGTGCTTGCTTTCGCTATCTCGATTTCTTATTGACGTTTCGTTGAGAGAGGGGGAGGGGGAGAGAGGGAGGGAGAGAGAGAGAGAGGGGGAGAGAGGGAGGGGAAGGGAGAGAGAGAGAGAGCGTGCGCAGCACTATTTTCTCTTCGGGCATTGGAGTTAATATTTAAGTGGATGATCTACAAACCACGATACTACTAAATTTGCTCCACTAGCTCCTCTCTCGATGGCGGGGCTACTTTATATATTGTATGTTCAAATTAATTATAATTTTGTTTTAATAATATGATGGGATTAAAAATACTTATCAGATTGTATGTTTTTTATCATCACTAACTATAATTTAAGAAGGGGATTTTTTTGAGTATTTGAATAATAATTTCATCTTAGTTTGGTTATGACTTATGTTTTTTATCAAAGTTATTTCTAATAATTCTTTTATAATATCAAAAAACAAAATGGTGAAGTTCAGAAATAAATATAAGTATCGAAATTTTGTGAATTTGTTAAAACCCAAAGAATTACAAACGGTGAAGTTCAGAAAATTTAGAAAAATTTAACCATGGCTGCTTTTTTTTAGATTTTAAATTTTAATCTTAGTAGCGAAGCTCAAGCTGTGGCGAAGCCATTGCCTGGTTTGGTTTATAAGGAAAAGTAAATCATTTAGAAATTTAATCTTGATGATTTCAAGTTGTGAATTTAACCTAACCCTTTTCCGTTTACACCTTAAAATTTCATAATTTTCGGATCTGTCCTTGCTTTCTCTGAAAGGGTAAAACGGAGACTTCTATCTTCTATTTCCTTCTGCCATTATTTTGCATTTTAATTAAATAAATGTCCCTTTTCATAGCACAAAATCGACATGGTAATTCACTTTGCTTCCATGAAAGCTGTTGGCGAATCGATGCAGTTCCCTCTCATTTACTACAA
The DNA here is from genome assembly GCA_963969495.1 of Ceratothoa steindachneri. NCBI lineage: Eukaryota > Metazoa > Arthropoda > Malacostraca > Isopoda > Cymothoidae > Ceratothoa > Ceratothoa steindachneri. Next base: position 155,373,246 of record OZ018321.1, on the reverse strand, counting down.
GAATAATGTAATCGGCACTATAAATCTTGTGGAGGTAAGTGAATGCAGGTACACTTTTCGATAAACATCAGGAAATACAATTCGGTGCTAAAACTACTATTAAACAATAATTATAATAATAAACGTGTAGCCATATTTTCATTCCTAATTACTATAGCCGTTCAACGCGGAAAAAAAGGCAGACAGTAAAAACGGCTACAAATCCAAATGACAAGCCAAAATAGCTCGCCTAAAACCTAAACATACCTATTCCTTTTCTGATTTGTCGCCATTCTGAGTTGTTGGCTTTGTGAATTTCGGGATTTTGACTTTCTCAAACCTCATGGTAACCGTGAGGAATAGAAATCTAAAATTCATCATAAGGTTTAATTAAGCTTTTGCCTTAATAAAATATGATACATCTTTATTAGCTACATTAATGATATGATGCATCTTTATTAGCTACATTAATGAAAATGTGATAAAAATAAACTAACATGCTACTATCTATAATTTTATTTTGTATCGTGTCTTTGTCAATTTAAACCTTAAAAATGACTATTTTTTCGATACTACGAACTCAGCACAGACTAGTTTAGGCGCACAGGGCTACTTTAAAAAAATATTTACTGGTTGTTCCGCCATTCACTCGCCGAAAGCTACGGGAGGTGGTGGTGAAGTTGGCTTAACTACGGTCCCCACTTTTCTCACTAATTTCGATCGACTAACTCTCCAAACCATTTTCTGAGTTAGGATCACATCCTTGTCTCGAATACTACTCTTAAAATTGCTATTATTTAGCCTCTCTAGATCACCACTCCAACAGCTTCTTCGAAGACTTGGGTGAACTTGTTAACATGGCCTTCTATTTCCTCTCTGCAACCTTACTTATTATGGGCGATTTTAACATCACATTTTTTATATCCGACTTCTCGATATTTTAAAATTTACTCTTAATTTGGTTCACGCCCCACTTGCACACTTGCCAGATTAGCCTTCTTCTTGGACCTCTGAAGATACCTCTCTTCTGAACAATGAGGCTTACACATGGTCTTCTCCGACTGAAAAATGCTAACTGCTAGACCTTCCTGCTTAGACAGCAGTACGCCACGGTATTTTTCAATCTGCAGAAGGCCAATGATACTGCATGATGCCAGCCTGCTTCCTCGAAGTAATTTGACATGTACACTACCGAGCAAAATAAGAGAATGATTTTCGTTTATTAAAATATTTTCAAAAATATGATGTAGGTAAATGAAATTTTCATGGTACATAAAGGCATGCATTTAATACATTTTATGAAGATTTCATGTGATACAATTGTATATTCGTGCGGGCGCGGTGGTCCGCATTGAAGGAAATGACTGATTTCTCTGTCTCAATCCAGGAATTTAGGTCGGTAGGTGAGGCCGTTGAGTTCTTCTCCGGGAACCTCATCGCCGTGTGCCTAACTAATATTCCTAAAACATCTGCTGTTTTGCACGCCGCATGCTCCCGTGGTGGTCAGCCGAGTGTGAGACGGCCCGCAAACAGAAGCTTTATGCCTACATGTACTATAAGTGCCGCCTGCACGACTTCACTGTGGGTAAATTTCATCGAGCTAGGGCTAGGTTCCGGTATATTTCGAAGCATGCCCGTAGCTCTTCTTGGAGGGCATTGGTGTCTTCACTTAACAGGAAGACCACTCTAGCAGATGTGTGGAAGAGAGTCGAAAGTATTCGGGGCAAGTTCTTGCAGGACCCCCCTTCACCCCCTCCCGTCCTCCGAGAGAATGGAACCACAATCTTGGACCCCGTGTCCGTGGCGGAATCCTTCGCGACCGCTTTCTCCGCATTCTCTAGTCGAGATGCTACTCCGCCAGCATCCCTGCCCAATGGAGCAGTAAGAGGGTGTCCTGCAGATAAATGAACTCGGTGTCACACTCTTTGCCCTGAGTATCAACTGTATTAGCTCCGTGCTACCGGAAGATGCTCTTGCTACAGTCTACGTGGACGACCTTTCGATCTCGTTTAGCACGGTCAAGATGGCAACTATGGAGCGTCGAATCCAACCGGCATTGAACCGCGTCTCTCGCTGTTCCGAAGCACACAGGCTTCGGTTTTCCTTGTCCAAGATTAAGGTGGTGCATTTCTGCCGCTATCCACAGCTCAACCCTGACCCAGATTCATTGAAAGCACGGCGCCTCCCTGAGTCTCCAACAGCTCACTGCATCCGCAGCTGGTCTCGACGGTGCCTATGCCGCCCAGAGACTCCAGTCATACCCTAATTCTTTTGAGTTTAGGGCTAGGAAACACCTTCGAGAGCTAGGTATGGCTTTCGGGCAGGTGGCCCCGTTTCTGCCCCGGACGCCACCTTGGAGAGTACCAGCTTTGACTATTTATCGCCACGTCTCTGCTCACGAAGCTTCTACATCGCTGATAGTGTTGTGTTTGGCCTTTTTGGAGCACACTTCGTGTCATGCTGGAACCGTGCCAGTGTATAAGGATGTTTCCAATTCCCAAGGGGGAGGGTTGGTTTCACGCCGTATCCCCTCTGTTTGAAGTCAGCGGGGCTCTTCCAGGCCCTGCGTCGGTCTTTACGGCCGAGGTAGTTGCAATACACCGCCTGTTACGGGAGATTACGCGGCGTGCCCGGTTCAGAGAGCGGATTGCGATTTATAGCCAATAACAAAGTGCCCTGAGCGCTCTCACACATTGGAATCTCCGCATGCTCTAGTTCGCGATATCAGTAACGTCACGGTTTTGGCGAGCCGGGCGGATTTCGAGATTATCTTCTGCTGGGTCCCTGAACATGTAGGAATTACCCATAATGAGCACGCTGATGAGGGCGCCAAATAGTCCGCGAGGACTGGGTGACCAGACCAGCGTTTCGCTCTTCCTCATACCAACTAGACTGCAGGAATACGGGCTGCCCTCTGGGTGTCTTGGCAAAGAAGATGGGAGATGGTCGAGGGGAACTTAAAGTTAAGTTCTATTGCGCCGCGACTGTTCCCATGAACCATCCCCAATGCCGCGACGGCTTCAGGTCGCTTTCTGTCGTCTACGAATCGGACACACTCGTGTGACGCATCGCTATTTGATGGAGCGCTCGCCAGCGCCCTATTGCGACGACTGCGTCGTCCTCCAGACTGTTCGGCACATTCTTGTCGAATGTCCCAGTCTGGGTGATCTTCGCGCACGTTACCTGTCCCGGTACCGGGATGGGCGGGGTCGCTACCGCCTGTCCCTTGTACTCGGGACGAGTGCGTGCAAATTGACTGGTGGACTTGTTGACTTCTTGGGGAAGGCCGGCCTTCTTCCTATTATTTAAGCAGGGTTTGTTTTTTGTTTTGTTTTTTTTTGCATTTATATTTTTTCCCTTTAGGTTGCACGCTCCTGCGCCGGGGGGACCTCCCCCGACGCACCAGCTTGCTTCCTTTCCCCCTTTTGGGGATTTTTTTTTTGTCTTTTTAATTTTATTTTAAAGTATCCTAGAACTAGGCCAGTTTTAATGCGGCGACTAAGGCCCAAGTAGGCAGTCGCCAGATGAGCTCTTAAAAAAAAAAAAAAGCTACCGTTTGTCCCTTGTACTCGGGATGTGTTCGTGCACACCCACTTTCGGACTATACGACTCTTTGGAGGAGGCTGGCCTCCACTTTATTTGACTGTTTGTTGTGTGTCACATGATCCTGCACCGGGGCGAAGTGGGTCTATCCCCAACGCTGGAGCGCGCTTCCTTCTTGTTACCTTGTTACCTTTTTGTTTTTTGCCTATGATCTTTTTATCCTTGTTATTTGTTTGACTCGGCAGTTGCCAGATGGGCTCCTAAAAAAGAAAAGAAAAGTGGATTGATCCACCATATTGCTCTCCGTTTGGTTTTGGTACCTTCCGCACGTATCCCATTGAGACCCTACTTGTCGCGCGTTTGTTCGCGCGAGTCCGGCGCATTCCTAAGTCGCCAACGGCTCTCACTGCTTCCGCTGTCGATTTCGACGGTGTCTATGCCTCCGAGAAACACCCTTTGGTTTTAGGGCTAGGAAACTCCTTTGATAGCACGGTGTAGCTCTCGGGCCGGTGTCGCCTCTGATTCTGCCCTGGAGGGTACCACCTTTGTCACCATGCCTCTGCAACCAAAGCTCCTTCAGCACTGGGAGTGATGGGTTCGGATTTGGGGGACTAAACAGTATCATGCTAGATCCCTGCCAGGAGAGGTGGCTTCCATGCTGTATCCCCTCTGTCTACCAGGCGCTGCGTCTGTTTACACCGCTCGGTACGGCAGATAAAGCGTTATGCTCTTTTTGAAGACCGGATTGTGATCTTTAGCAAATCGCACTTAGTGCTCTAGGGGTATTTTAATATCCGCACCCTCTGGTTCCTTTTATTCGTAATACCATGGTGCCAGGAGCTGGGCAGATGTCGATATTAACTTCTGCCGGATTCTTGGATATGTGGAGATTGCGGGAAATGTGGGCGTTAAAGATTTTGCGATGACTGCGATCAGACCAGCCTTTCGCTGAATACTAACTACATGGCAGGATTCAGGTTAGCCCTCTGGGCTGCATGGCAAATAAAATGTGAGACCTTTGCTGGGAACCTAATTTTGCGTGCCAACACACCGCGACTGTTGCTGTAGACGTTTCCTCGAATGTTGGGTGGGAAAGGGGGGGGGGGTTACTTCCTATGTCACTGGAGTGTGTTTACTTTTTGCTGTCGTTTCCTTTTTTGTTTAGCTTGGTTTTTCATTTGTTTTTGTTAGTTTTTTAGTTCAACTTCTTTTAATGTAGCCTAGTAATAGGATGCGACTTATGCCCTCGGTAGCAGTCGCCAGGTGGGTGCCCTTAAAAAAAATCGAATGTCTCGGGGGGGCAGGGGGGATTCGCTTCAGATCACTTTGTGCCGTCTTCGAATTGAGTACACTCGCGGGACGCACCGCCATTTGATGAAGCGCTTGCCTGCACCTTATTGCGGCGAGTGCGTTGTCCCCCATACTGTTTGGCACATTCAACAAGAATGTACCGAACAGTCTGCGGGAACCTACGCGCACGTTACCTGTCCCGGTCCCAGAACGAGCAGGGTAACTACCATTTGTCCCGTGTATTCGAGATGGGTTCGTGCATTCCTCTATTGTATCCGACTCTCTTGGTATTGGATGCTTGTTCCGGTGCCGGAGGGATTCAAGCCTGCTTCCGAAGACGGATGATCCTTTTTTTTCTGTTTCTTTTTTATTTTGATGGTTTTGTTTTGTTTGCTTGTTTTTTTCTTTTTAATTATTTTTGTTTTGTATTTTAAGGTAGTCTTAGATTAGGCTACTTTTTTTGTTTTCGGCAACTTATGTCCTCTTAGGCAGTGGCCAGAAAGGCGCTTTAAAAATTACATCTCTAATAACTTTCTGAAACTCAACCATGGCAAAACTGAGGTGGTACTAACACGTTTTCTTAAATTTGGGTAACTCCCCTTTTTCCAACACTTAAATATTTAGGAATCACTTATGACGGTCACTTCTCCCAAGAGCCATTTTTATAACGTATGCAAATCCTGTTTTTTCCGTAATCTTAGTCACATCTACTCCCACTTTAACCACAATAGTTTCGAGTTTTCCATTCACGCTTTCATTAATTTCCACATTGATTACTGCAGCTTTCTTCTCACTGTATCGTATTCTTCTACTCTTCGACCTCTCTAACTTGTTCAAAACTTTGCAGCCCGTGTTCTTCACTGCTGAGAACATTTAGTTCGTACAATAACTCTGTTCCGTGATCTCCACTGGCCGCTCATCCTCATCAGAAGTACCTTCAAGGTCCTCCTTTCATATAAGATCTTAAATACCGCCTCCTCTTCCTCCTACCTATTTTCCTCACTCACTCTGTCCCAACCCTTGCGAACTCTACATTCTGCCGCCTTAGTTTTATTCCTTGTAGTCGTCCTTGTTGATTGTTGATGATCGTGCTTTCTGGTCATTTGCTCCTACAATGATCCGCCTCCCACGATTCGCTCCCTCCTTAGTTGGTAAACAGACGCTCTGTGAAGCTCAATATCCTTGCAGAATGCTATACAAAATTGTTCTATTATTATTACAAGGTTTTCTATAGGAATCTTTTTGTTACTCTATCGTTTTCCCCACCTTTATGTCTATACTCTGTCCCTCTACGTGTTCTCAACTATTTAAAATGCTCTCCTTAGTTACGCGTTTTTTTAATTAAAATATTCTCGAAGTATCTATTAATTGACTGAGTGGTGTACCCGTTCTTGAAACTGACTCTAGCTTCACAACTTTTGCCTTCCCTTTTACAGGCCATGAAAAACCATAATGTTTATCAACTCGTCTTCTCCTCAAGTTGTACGATTTATGGCGACCCCGAATATCTTCCCATTACTGAAGATCATCCGACAGGGAAAGTTACCAACGTCTATGGGAGAACTAAGTATCTAATTGAAGAAATGTTGAGAGATTTGTCCAACGCTGAACCAGTAAGTAGAATGGACTTAGGAATTTAGGGACTTCTCAAGATGGTTTTAGTTTGACGTAGTCAAAGTGATTGTGATGAACAGATACGGGAAGACCGAGTGAAAAAGAATAGTACTGAAGATGGATTGGGAAAGGAAGAATTGTTCTCGACCGGCGCGGATTGTTCCGTAGATCAGTGCTTCAAAAAGTGGTGAATGGTTCACCCCTGGGGGAATTAAATTATTTTGGTGGATCAAGGATATTTTTTAATATAAAGCAATGAGTTGGCGACTACCTACATGGGCATAATCACCGAATTTATCGATAAGCCTATATTTAGGCTAGTTTAAAAATTAGTAAAATAAACGCCCCAAAATACAAAAATAAAGAGAAAAGGCACGCTCAGGTACCGGAGGGAGCTCCGCCTCGTTCAGTGGCCCCAATAAGCCCCCAACACATAAAAGCTAAATAGTACAGAGGATGCCCGTAGGAATGAAGGGTGAATGGCTTAATTTGTTGCGATATTTTCCTCTCTTAGCTTCAGGCCGCTTTCTGTTATCTCCGAATCGGACACACTCGTGGGACACACACACACACTTCTATTGTTTAGGAGGGAGTGAATCAGAAGAAAAACTACAAAACTCAATGGACGAGTACAGTTTCTTAGACAAAGCCCCATCACACATCAACAAAACAATAAACGTTGGCAGAGCTAAACTCGATCCCACATGGCCTGAGAAAAATATACACCCCTTCGCTCAAGAAATATCCAACTTAATCAAAACCCGAAACCCTCTAAAACAAAACAGGACCCCTTTACAACTACATATACAAGATATCAAAATCCTCAACGCCATCATTACATCTCTAATTGCAAAACAACCAGCAGAAAACTGGAAGCAATACATAAGCACAATCGACCATAAAACAAACACGACCCAACTCTGGAGAACTCTAAAGAAAATCCGCAAAACACACGCAACTCCCTCCCCCACGCAGGAAACATTGATCACCAAGGATTAACCAAATAGTGACCCCAAAACAGCACTTTAATATCATCATGAAACACAATTCCAACACCAGCTTCTTAACAACCCACAAACAAAAGAGACAAACTCTTAGAAACATAAAAAAACACACGCATAAACACAAGCACATCCCTTCACCACCCAAAACGTCTAACTATCACTAAAATCACTTAAAAATTCCAAAGCAACAGATCCCGACAACATATCAAGCATCCACTTCAAGTACCTAGAAAATATGTAGGGCAATCTAACCCATTTCAGACATCTTTAATTAACCCCTCTTGGCTCAACATAATCACATCAATCTTGAAAACAGCATATACTCGTATCATCCCAATCCTCAAGCCAGGCAAGCTACCAACACAACCAAACTCCTATCGGCTTATCGCACTCCTATGCACCATATCTAAAACATTAGAAAAACTCGTACACCAAAGAAAGCCCAAATATACCCCTCTCACCAACACAACATGCCTTCAGGGAAAATCACGCCATCACAACACTCCTAACCAACCTTACACAACAATCGTCATAAACAAAGCCTTCGATACAATACCCAAACACATCCCGGCGCACAAGATCTTAACACAATGGCAAGAAATGGCTCACAAATTTTATATTTGGCAGACAAGGCCAAGTAATACCCAAAACTCGCAATCACACATTAAACGACTACACAACGGAGTTTCCCAAGGAGCTATTCTATCTCCCCTTCTTTTCAACCTCTTCACTCACGACACCACAACCTCAATCACTAATCATCCGCTCGAACACCTACGCAGATGACATCTCTATCACAGCACATCACAACATCGCCACCACTACCAGAACACTCCACCAATACATTAACACACTGGTACAATCGCTCGTTCGACCCCCACATGACCTTCAAACCCCACGCAACCAAGATAATAAACAAAGCCACGAGAAAATTAACCCTTTCAAAACATCAGTCAGTACTACCTTTGGACGACAGAAGGAATCCCTCATTATACTATACGAATAATTCATACTAACCACGCTAAACTACGCTGCAACGGCCTGGCACCCAACACTCAAAAACACCCACACCAAACAGCTCCAAATTACATAAAATAATGCACTCGAGTAGTCATAGGATGCACAAAAACCACACCAATTCTACATATCCATGCTGAAAGCAAAATATTACCCACTAAGGTACACCTAGACATGATAGGAACCCAACACTTCAGCAGAGCACAAAACCCTCCCCACGCCAACCACCAACTTACAACACAGCCACCACAACCCAGACAAAAATAATATCTCCGTCACCTTACTTCTAAGTTAAGCTCAATAACCTTCCCCCAATCTCTCAAACTACACTTTCGAAAAAACATATCTACACAGTCCAGATTCGCAAACGCCTACGCACTGCCGCGCATAACCACATCTTAAACGAACAGCCCCTACAAATTCACTCCTCAAAAAAATCCTTCCATATAAAACACAACAGACTACTACTATCCTTACTAAGAACTGGCCACTCACCCATACTACAATAATACAAACACAGAACAAAACTCATGCAAACACCAACATTCACTAGGTGTAAGCGAGCCCCAGAAGACACAAAACATCTCGATTGCCTTAACCTCACACTTGCACGAAACGCACACTTTTACATCACTAAGGGACCTGTGGACCCGCCCGTGGGACTTTGTGGCGTTCCGAGGGGCCGCCTGCCTCATTGAAGAAAGGTGGTAGGCAAATAAGTAAGTTTATATCATCTTACCCTCCCCACCCACCTTCGTATTTTATGTGCTGTTGGGGGTTTTGGCTCACCCACTTTTTTGTCTGCTGCCTTCATGTTCATTCTCTTTCATCTCCATTGTATAGGACACACCTATGTTAACCACCCTATTTGCTCTTAGGTGAAACTGGGGCGTGGGCTCTATCATGAGCCTTCTTCTCTTGTGCCCAAAGGGAAGGCTGCCATTGGTCCCAATTTAGCCCGTGTCGGTAAATTCGGACATCTCATTCGGAGGGGTTTCCTTCTGTCTGTTTAAAAAGGGAGCGTGTTAGATCCGTATCTGCTCTCCGAGAGGAAATACCGTTTTAACCGAGTTGAGAGTTGTAGTAGCACCTGGCCCTTGCTGACCTCGCTGGTGAGAGTCACAAGGAAGAACATGAATCTCTTTCTGGTGCAGTGGCATTTAAATCCTATTTCCCATTCCTGTCCTCATGCTATTCCCTTTGAGAGAGTCTTCCCTTCTAAAAATGGTTCTCGTGAAGAAACTCTAAATCTCATTCAGGCCAACTATCATCGCAAGTTACATCTCTATGCCAACGAATTGGACCTTGTGTTTGATTACTCTCGTTGCCTAGTATGGAAAACTAATTCTGATATACCGTTAACTAAGGTTGATATTTTTTATTTAAATGATGCCTTTGAATCTCGCTATGGTGAGCTACATCATATGGAGGGGGAGGGGAAGGCTCGTGACGATGAAGACATGAAGTTGTTCGGAAGTCTGGAAAATGTCTACTCTTGCAGACGCTCCAGTTTATGCTACACTTGGTCTCAGGCTCTATTTTGTCAGTGTATTAGGATCAAATGAGTTGGAGGATTAAGACCTGCCTCGTGTAACTAATTTTTTTAGGTTAACTTAGCCTGCTAGCTCGAACCGCGCCAATACTTCCACGCTAATTTTGACATTTGAACGCCAAGAACATCCTCAATTTTTCAAGGCTGGATATTTGCGGATTCCAGTAAACCAATATTTTGAAATGCCGAGACGTTGTTTTAACTGGCATCAGTCCGGACATGTGGGTCGAGCGTTTCGACATGCACGCACGTGTAGATTGTGCTCTGGACTACCATGATCCTGAGTGCAACAGACCTCCGCGGTGTGCTAATTATGGCGGCCCCCACAGTTCTCCAGGCAAACCATGTCAATTTTTCACATTTGAAAAGCAATCCGTTCGATATGCGACTCTTTACACTTTGACATCATAGAGGCCCGTTGACGAATCATAGAGCAACTCTCTCCATCTGGAAAGCTCTATTCTGGTGTTCTATCTGATGCTGGAAAGAACCTCCTTTCAAATCGGAGGGTCGTTCATCCAAAGACTCCTACTGCCATGATACCTCCTCCTCCATCTCCAAGATAAGATATTCGTGAGCTAGCCGCGAATATGTTTCTACCCCAGGGAGCTTAATGGTGATCGTGGTAAGGCATTGACTGGAGTTCTAAGTTACCTACAATACACCTCCATTTACTCTGGACAACGTACAATGAATAACTAATCTAAGCCTCGGCGAAAGAGGATTGTGACAAATAACCCTAAAATAATATTAGGAGACCTGATATGAACTCCGCTTCAAATACTCACTCCTCGCAAGATGAGGGGCCCTCCATTCAGCACACCTTGGCTGAAGTGCATGCGGTGCTTGACAATCTACTTCTGACACCCACTTCCCAGTCAGATGAACCAGCTCCCCAGAGATCAGAGGATGATGGCATCTAGGCGACAGAGCGCACCTCTGGCTCGAGTGTCGAAATAGCCAGCCCCCTTTCATCTGGCGAAGTCAAGATTAGTAATGTACATATCGAACTTTCCTCGTAACAAGATGTTGGGATGTCAATTCTGGATTTATCCTTCCCTCCTGATTTTGAACCCACTTCTTCAAACACATAGGACCGATAAAATTTCTTACTCTTCTCTTCATCTACTGTTTCTCTGACTTCTACTCGCTTATCACGTGCCGGACGGTCATCTTTACTTTTGCCCTGATATTTTTAAACGTTCTAAAACGGCCGTCCTGGCCCCTTCTGACGGTGTAAGTAAAATTAGTTGTTTTTTTTCTCTTGTAAAACATAATAAATTAATTCTTTCATTGGAATTGCCACGGGCTCCTCCCCATTCCGGAAGACCTTAAGATTATTACGACGTTTTCAACCTTCTGCTGTCTGTTTATAAGAAAGTGAACTTGGTAATCACCCATTTCCCTTTATCCCCGACTTTCGTGCTTTAAAGTTTCCCGCCCTTATTGGAGCTAAATCACATGGTGGGGATTCAATCTTAGTAGCGACGTCCCACTATTTCACCCATCTTCACCTCCGTATGGCTACTATATGCAGTAGCTGTGCGAGTATTCTTATCCAAACTCTTCAGTTTGTTCTTCCTCCAGACTTGGTTATGACCAAATCTGATTTGCTATAACTCTGAACCAATTACCCTCTCCATTCCTATTGTAGAAGATTCCAATGCCCTTCATCCATTTTGTGGATATTATGTTTGTAATGGTAAAGCTCGCATTTTCGAATCTCTTTTAAGCATGCATCTTTTGTGTATTTTTATCTCACGTGGTTTTATTTCGTATCATCTTCAATCGGATACTTCTAGTTGCGTAGTTTTTCATTGTATTCCTTAGACTTTTTCTCCCTCCAATGGTTCGTTCGAGATAACCTCTATGTAGGTGACCATTTCCCCCTCGTTTTGAAACTTGTTTTTCCTGTGCCTCGGCTATCTCGTCACCCGCAGTGGAATTTACGAAAGGCTGATTAGGGATGGCTTTCGAGATGCGTCGTAGTACACTGGCGCCTCCTTAGTAGACTATGATGACGTTTCTGCATTGGGTCCCCGTCTTCTGTGAGACTGTCCTGAGGGAGCAGGTTAGAATGGAGGGAGGTTGTGTCATGCTGTGGGGATATTATAGTCCCTCCACCCCTGTGAAGCGACCCATACGACAGCTAGGAAGTGGAAGTTCAATTTCAACTTAACTTCACGAGGGATACATCCAAGTGTGGTGTGGTGACATTTCCCAAAAAGTATACTCAAAGGAATGCCTGTGGCTGGCCTACCCTAGGATATCTTGTATTTTTACCGCCTAATCGGCTATTTTTTTTAGCTTTCTACCAAATTTCATTATTTTAATGATTCTAGAAGTGTCTTAGCATCCTTTATTTTAGATCTCCCGTTCCTTGGTGCAATAAATTCGAATCTAGATATAAAATCCCTCTTTGTCGGAGTCTTAGGAATGCATTTGCGAACAGGGAGGCCTATGCAGCTTTCTGAGCTCCTCTTTGCACTTTTGCGGCACAGGGATTCTTCCCACTCCTTCGGGAATATGTATGGGGCCTCCAGCCGTGACCATCGAGATATCAGAAATCCCAACCCTTCGAGCTAGATTTAGGCCACTTTTGAAACTGACATTCAAGGCTTCTCCGCAGCTACCTAGTATCGGGCGAGGATCCTCATGAGGATCCGTTCTGCAGTTCTTTTTGTGCAATGATTTATATTTCTTACCCGTTTCTTGATCTTCTACTCCTTTTCAAGCTTCGTACCTTGTGCTTTCCCAACCTCGCTTCAACATCACATCCTTTTCGTCTGCGTTCTGTTTTAGCAGAAGGTTCAGTCTCGTGTGAATGAGACTGGAATAGCTCAAGAAGCATTGGTGTAAAGGTCCATTTGAAACTATCCAAGATTACCAATCTGGATTCTGAGATCAGGCAATGCGGATGTTATCATAATCCTTTAATGCATTCGTGTCATTTATAAAATTTCTATATATTTGTGGATCGAAACCCTTAACTATAATCTGCGTTTGGGGCAGTGGGGTTTTAACAACCTGCTTCAGCCCCAAACACACCTTCCTCACATAACCCTTTCTCTATCCTTTCAATCTCTATCGATTTTACTCCCAGCCCAAGGTGGAGCCGCCATTCCGAAGGGCTGCCTGGCCACTGGGCGGAAAGGTGTAGTCCTAAATAGCCCCAGCTGGTTCTGCCGGCCCCATGTTTACCCCTCGCAGAGCAGGGTATTGCGGGGGGTGATTAGCGTTTGTTTCCCGTATAACGAATAGGGTCCCGATGCCCGATGAGGAGAACCTAAAAATTCAAACCCTTTCCCTTTGCCCTTCACCACCGACGGAGCCGCCTTCGGGCAGCTTCACTGTCCACTGAAAAAAATGGAGGTCCCCCCCCCCTGTGCTCTCGCAGGGGACCCTCCAAAACTCTTTAACCAGAGAGGAGGTTACTCTTCTCCTTTGCCTACGAGTGTAGGGCACTCCCCTTCACCCCCTTCTCTAGAGGTGCCCTCGAGTGCCTCCTTCTTTCCAGTGGCAGTCCCCCCTTTTCTTTCTAAGGGGACTGCTTAAAAAGGCAGGTGGCTCCTAATTGACCACTTGTGGTGGGAGTGGCACGATAGGGCCAATCCCCTTAGGGGGAGGAGGGAAGACGGGCCTCTTTCCTCCAAAGACCTGCGGGCTCGAACTTTGAGCTTAGATGGGGTGACCCTACGTGCCCCCCTCTCTTACCCAACCCAAAACGATGGGACCTATGATGTTCTGGGGAAGGGGGCACATGAAGGCCGCCCCAGAAGGTAGGATCTTGCATGGGGACGAATCTGGGCTCAGTGCCAAACACCCAACCGGAGTCCGTCCATGTGCAAGGTCCTACTCAGACGGCTCGGGTATCCAAGGCTGTACAAGGAGAGGAGGGAGCTCCTTCTCCGGCTTGTGCCCCTGTGAAAGCCAAGAAAGTCTCCATCTCGCAGAAGGATCTGGCCTTGGGGCTCCTGCCGGGGGAAGAGGGTTCATTCCTAGCCCTGCTCTCGAAAAAAAAATTAAATAATCGAAAAAAAGACCAAAAAGACTCGGGGCTCCTCTCCATCCACGAGGGCTACGGGGACGGATGGGTGTGCTGTCACTTCGGTAAGCAACACAACCAAGATAGAAAAGTGCGGCCCGTTGCTCCCCGGGTGCGGAGTCCTTGACAACGACTAAAAGTGCAAGTGTGCAGAGCGGAGCCTCGATTAAGTTGGGGCCCCTCATTCAGAGACTACCTCGCGTTTTCGAGCCCGTTGGCTTCAAACGTTTCCTTGTTAGATGCTCCAATGATGGCACAATGTTGGCTTAGGGCAACATGATCCATCAGAGGAGAGCATTAGCTAGTGTAATTGCTAGTGAGCCGAAGGTAACGCGTTTCTCGGACGGGAGCCTTTTGGCGATTGCGTCGAATCCACCGAGGCGGATATCATTAGTGCCCTTCGGACACTTGATGGCACGCCGGTGAGTGTGATGCCGCACTCTACCATGAACTAAGTGAAAGTAGTAGTTTATGCGACAGAACTCTCAGACTACTCTATAGATGACATCACTTTAGAGCTGGCCGACCATAGGGTGGTCAAGGTCGAGCGTGCTATGATAATTCAGGGAGGGGCCTCGAGATCTACCCCTACACTCTTCGTCACATTCGACTATGACAAGCTCTTTGAGTCGGTGCGTGCCATTTGGTATCGCTATCGCGTGAAGGCATTCGTGACACTACCGCGGAGGTGCTACTACCGTCACCACTTCAGCCATGTTAATCGCTCGTGTAGACGTGCAAATTCGGGGTTACCTGAATTCTGTGTAAGTTGCTCCAAGGCCGCACATGATAAGTCCAAATCGTGTGTGGCGAAGTGTGTCAATTGCGGAGAGCCCCACCCAGCTTCTTTCGAAGCAATGTGGTGCGTATATCCTTGTGAAGGAAATCCTGGCCGTTCAGGCACAGGATCGTCTCTCATTTCATGGGGCTAAGGAATTGATCCTGGCGCGCCTGGCGATGCCTGGTACATCCTATGCCTCAATATTAAGAAATACACGCTCTGCTCCTGGCCCCTACCTGCCTACCAGCTCGGTCGTTCCCGCGCCCATTCTAAACTTTTCTGCGGGTTCTACCCTCCTTGGGCGCTCCTATGGTAAAACGGGCGGCACAAAGCGTTCACACCCAGCCCCGGATAAAACTAAGGGCGCCCTCCCTTTCCCCAGCGTGACCGTTTCCCGTAAGGCGAAACGGCCGCGCGCTTCCACCGAATCGCTCGACTCTCAGGAGGCAATACACCTGAAGTTGGTGGTGAGGCTATCTTCCGGGAATCCTAAAGCTGCCCCCCGAAAGGAGGACATCACTAAAGGAGCTTCGGCTCCTTCGCCTATACCCAGTGGTGGGCTGGGTGGCGTGGAGATGTTGGGTCCTTCATAAGAGGGACCCCCGCTTCCGACCACCCCGCTCACCTAAGGTTTCGATGTAGAGGAAGGAAAAGACTCGCATGGCGAGCCCAACCTCTCCCAATAAGTCCTCGTAGGCGAGAGCGCCTTCAGCGCTTTATCCAGCCAACAGCGCCCCGAGTTCTCCCTCCACGAAGCGTATGGCCATTCCGGTGAGGGTATTCTCTTCGAAGAGGGCCCCCGCATCTCCCCCGAGCTAGGCCTGGAGGGCATATTCCTTGAATTGAATTATCACTGACTCCGGGCCAACTGGGAGTTGCTGAGGCTCATCTCGCCACGTTCCCTGTTAGCTATCTTTTTGCACGAGAGCATGATGGGCGCGTGCCTTATACCGCTCCTGCGGTATAAGTGTGGTGCGCCCCCACCACCACGGGATCGGGGCCGGGCAGTAGGATGCGCGATTTACACCCGTCATGATTTCTCCGTTCTTCTCTTTGCTTTAGATACCTCCTTTCAGGCAGTAGCTGTGCAGCTGCACCTGGATAGGATGTGTACTGCTATTTCCGCGTATATTACACCGTCAGCCGACTTCGACACGAGGAATCCACCGCGCCGTGGCACGGTTGCAGAGGCCCTTTGCCTTACTCGGATATCTGAACGGTAGACACCCCCTCTGGGGAGACTACTCGATTAATCTCAGGGGTCAAGTCCTTACCGACCTGAACTAAGAGGTAAGATAGGTGTCCTAAATGTGGATGAGTTTACGCATCACTGCCTGACAACCGCTTCATTTTCCAGCCTCCATTTTATTTTTGTGCTCGAGGATGCAGCCTGATTTTTTGGGGGAGGGGGGGGCTATAACCTCCATAGTAGTGATCACTCTCCCATTCAAATATCATTTTCTGGGCCGCTGCCGACCGAGAGCCCGCTCCAGTGTGTTCGGCGCGGGCGCGTTGGTCCGCATTTCAGGAAGTGACTGATTTCTCTATCACAGTCGAGGAGTTTAGGTTTATTGATTAGGCCGTTGAGTTCTTCTCCGGCAACCTCATCGCCGTGGGCCTACCTACTATTTCTAGAATATCTAGCCGTTTCACACGCCGACCACTCCCGTGTTGGTCAGCAGAGTGTGAGACTGCCCTCAAACATAAGTATTATGCCGATATGCACTATTAGCGCCGCCCGAACGATTTCACTGTTGGTAAATATCGTGGGGCTAGGGTTAGGTTCCGGTATATTTCGAAGCACGCCGGCCTCTCTTCTTAGCGTGCATACGTGTTTTTACAACGGGAAGGCCCCTCTAGCAGAGGTGTGGAAGCTAGTCGAAAGGATTCGGGGCGAGTTCTCGCAGGACCCCCATCCCGTTTTCCAGGTGAAAGTGACCGCAATCTCGGAAACCGCGTCCGCGGTGGAATCCTTCGTGACCACTTTCTCCGCATTCTCTAGCCTGGTTCCTGCTCCTCCATCATTCAATGCGCTCGTGAACCCTTCAACGTCAGGTTTATTCTGAGTGAGCTGCGTTCCGCTCTCGCTTCGTATGCGAACCCCTCGCTGGTCGGGATGATGTCCCGTACGCCATGCTTCGACACCTGGGTGAGCGAGGCATTACATTTCATTTCTGTTAGATTTGGTCAACGGGATCTGGGTACAGGGAATCCTCCCCGATTCCTGGCGAATCGCTACTGTGGTCGCTTTTCGCAAGCCGCGGAGAGATCACTCTACTTCCTGCGTGTGCAAGTCGATAGAGAAATTGGTAAATGTTAGATTACTTTTTATGGACAGCCGAGGCCATCTGTCTTCTGCACAGAGCGACTTCCGCAAGTTCCACTCCACGTCGGATGCTCTGCTCCGACTGGAAAATGCCGTCTGAGAGGCCTTCCTTCGTAGACAGCACTACGCCACGGTGTTTTTTGATCTGGAGAAGGCCTATGATACCACATGGCGATACGGTATCATGGAGAATCTCCACACGATGGGGCGAGGGGACGCCTCCTAGTCTTTATTTCTGAATTTTTGCGAGATCGTCGATTCCGCATACGGGTGAGGGGTGGGGCCCTCTCCGGCCCAATGGAGCAGAAAGAGGGTGTCCCGCAGGGAAGTGTCCTCAGTGTCACACTCTTTGCCATGAGCATCAACAGTTTCACATCTGTGCTGCCGGAAGACGTTCTTGCTACGCTCTACAAGGACGACCTTTCGATCTTTCTTGGCGCGGCCCAGATGTCAACTCTGGAGCGTCGACTCCAACAGGCATTGAACTGCGTCTCTTGCTACGCCGAAGCGCACAGACTTCTGTTTTCCTTGGCCAAGACTAAGGTAGTGCACTTCTGCCGCCATCCACTGCTCTACCCTGACCCAGACTTCTTTCTAAATGGGGTGCGCCTGGAAGTGGTGGAATCTCAGTTTCCTTGGTCTTGTATTTGGCCGACGCCTCACCTGGGAGGCTCATATTCGCAGCCTTAGGGTCTATTTTACCCGCGCCATGGATATTCTTCGCTTCGTGACGTTCAGCGCCTGGGGCGCTGATAGGTCCTTTGCTTGTTCGAAGCTCGACTACGGATGCGAGTTTTATGCATCCGCAGCCGAGCGTTTATTGCGGAAGTTGCACTCGATCCACCACATCGGACTTCGCCTGGCGACCGGTGTTTTCCGCACTTCCCCCATTGAGAGCCTCTTGTCGATGCTGGGGAGATGCCACTCGCTCTGCGCCGTGTACAGTGTATTATTCGCCTGTACGCGTGAGCCCGTTGCCTCCCTCGTCGCCAACAGTTCTCACTGCATTCGCAGATGATCTCGACGGTGCCTATTCAACCGAGAGACGCCAGTCATACTCTAAGCCCTTCTGGTTTATGGCCAGGAAACTCTTTTGACAGCTAGGTATATCTCTTGGGCCGGTGGTGCCCCTGGTTGTGCCCAGGAAACCACCCTCGTGAGTACCACCTTTGACCATTTGTTGCCACGCCTCTGCTACCAAAGCTTGTACAGCTCCTGGAGTATTGCGTTCTTCCTTTTTGGAGCACACTTCGTATAACGCTGGAACCGTGCCAGTGTATATGGATGGCTCCATGTCCCAAGAGGAGGTCGGCTTCCACGCCGTTTTCCCTCTGTTTGAAGTCAGTGGGGCTCTGCCAGGCGATGCGTCTATCTTCACGGCCAAGTTGGTTGTAATACACCGCTCGGTACGCGAGATTATGCGACGTGCCCGGTTCGGAGACCGGATTGTCATCTATAGCGACTCACAGTGCGCCCTGAGTGCTCTCGGGGCATTGGAATCTCCGCATCCCCTGGTTGAAAATATAGTAGGTGCCACAATTAGTCATGTCGCGCTTTAAGCAGAGTTCCGTCCAGAGAGTGACAATTTAATATATTTTTTGAAGAGGGATGGAGTGTTTGTACATATACTGGATATGACACTAAATAAATTAAATTTTCGTATTGTCATTTGTCCTTTTAATTTTTTTTAACACTTTAATTAATTTTGCAACCTAAAGTTATGAAAAATAATTATTACTTGGCACCACAGCAAAGCCTCGTCGCAGTGATCCAAAATTATTCTAGGATTTATTAAACATAAATAATTATATCATAGTTAACTTACCTTTGTCCGAAACATTTTTAAAATGTCACATAACTAATTTTGGCAAATGTATCCGTTACGCTTATCGATGTTTTTTCTCTTCAGCGGTGGAATATCATCTCTCTCAGGTACTTCAATCCTGTAGGAGCTCATCCCTCTGGTAAGCTTGGAGAGGACCCCACCAAAGCATTCACCAACATCATGCCTTACATCGGCCAGGTGGCGCTTGGCAAGAAGCCTTCCCTGACCATCTTCGGGTCGGATTACGACACCCCAGATGGCACTGGTGAGAACACAAGCATCTTTTATCGGTTTAGGGACGTACGACCTGGCGTCTCACAACCGAGTTTCTTCCTGACTCTCAGAATGGTGTGTTCGTAACTGAATCCTGGAAGTTTTTGTACGTACACTTCTGAAAGTGGTCTGAATTAGAATGATTTTCCTTAATTGTGGAGGGGTGTTGTGGTTTGGGAGCATTGCGTGCCCGACTGGTCCTGAGTAACCTGAATACTCTTTACCTTCATACATCTTTACTTACCTTGACATCACCTCTTTAAAGAACTTTTTGGCGGAGTTGCTCTGGTTGGTTTTCTTTATTTCAAGTATTTTCATGTGTCGTCTAGTCGTTCTCCATTCTTACCACACCTGTATATACCCAACTGGGATGTTAAATACTTTCATAAACTTACCCTTGTCCTACTTTCTCTTGTCCCCGCTATTACTATTAATGTTTGTCTGTGAAGTCCCCTTTTTAAAGTGTTTCGTCATTCTGCAAAGTCCTAGAGAACTGCAGGGTTCTGTTTGTTTTGATATCAAGACTGAACGAAGGATGTTTATTTAGAGCTATTTTGACTCATCGTAACTCCGTAAGAAGCACGCCGATGTGTTTTGCTGGTCGGCATGTTGACAGGACTCGGCGTCTCGTCCTGTTCCAGCTTAGCCTCTCCTCCTCGCGCTAACATCTTTCTTCTTTTCTGCACCACTTCTCATCATCTCCTGCAACATCTGGAAATACCCTGTGTAGCTTGTTACACTTGGTCTTCCCGACCCCCAGTAGAAATTAGGGAAGCCCCGTCACTTCGTTGAATTGAACTCTCTAACATGGCCGTACCAATTGATTGTGCTTCCACCTCGTCTCCTCTCAAAATTCCCTTTTGTCTACGACTATCCCCCCCAACCCTCTGTATAGGGTTAAGGACCTGACCAGCTACCTCATGCTATGTCAGAAGAGTCTTTGGAACCTCCATCAATATCGCTTTTTAACTTCCGCAGGTAGCATTAGACTAACTCCTTGGAGAGCTCGGTGTTGCTCTGGACAGTGGTGCCACTGGTTCTTTCCTGGAGGGTGCCTTTGACTATTTGTCGCCACGGCTCTGTCCCCAAATCTCTACAGTGACGGGAGTATTGCATTCGGCCTTTTTAGTGCACACTTCGTGTCACGCTGGCTCCGTGCCAGTGTATACGGATGGCTCCAAGTTCCAAGAGGGGAGTTTGTTTACACGCCGTATTCCCTCTGTTTTGAAGTCAGCGGGGCTCTGTCAGGCGCTGCGTCTGTCTTGACGGCTGAGCTGGTTGCAATTCACCGCACGGTACCCGAGATAACGCGTCGTGCCCGGTTCGAAGACCAGATTGTGATCTTTAGCGACGCACAAAGTGCCCTGAGTGCTCTTGGGGCATTAGAATCCCCACTCACTCTGCTTTGTGGCATCCGTGACCCCACGTTTGCTGCGAGCCGGATGGATGTAGAGATTATCTTCTTCTGGGTTCCTGGACATTTGGGAATTGCAAGTTTCCCCTTTGCCACATTTTGTAAAGTTGCCTTTGGGCATCTCTTCACTTGCGGTGGGTCTCCCTTTGCTTTTCCATTGGCCCACCCAGAGCACGGCAAGACAGGACGCGTCGCCTTGGTACCCGTCCCTCTATTTGGGGTTCAAGTAACCCACTCCAACCCTCTTAGAGGGGTAAGAGGTGGCATCATCCCATTGGCCTTGCCCACGCACCTCGTACGCCTGAGGTTTGTCACGTTGATAGGATCCGGCATGCCTGCTCCCTCTATCTTTTCAATACAGGTCGGCATGCCGGCCGCACTAACGGGCCATATGTCCTATGAAACCCTGGTCGGGATACCCCACAGCTTATGAGGGGGGTTCAGTTGAATCCCCTTCTGATGTGGAAATGATTTTGGAGGTTCTCCCGTCCCAACTAGCAGGGTCTTCCATGAGAGCGATCCTGGGCTCGGTGCCAGACACCGTAGCTGAGTAAGCCCTTGTACAAGCTTCTTCTCAGGCAGTACGGGTCCCAGAGGACTCACAAGGAGATGAGAGACCTCCTCTCCTCCCTGGTGCCCCCATAACGGCCAAGATCTCCATCACGAAGAAAGATTTGGCCGAGGCTGGTCTGTCCGGAATTGGGGCCCCTTCCCGCGTAGGAGAGAATCGGCTTCACTCCCTAACCTCCTATGGAAAGAAGTTGAAGCATAGGAAGAAATCGAAGAGGACAAGGGGTTCCTCTTTATCTTTAGGGACTTCGAGAATGGACAGGTCTGTTGCCGTTTCAACAAAACATGCGACCAAGACCAGCATGTCCAGCCCCGAGGCTGCCAAAAATCGGAAGTGCGGTGCTTTTTAGTTATTCGCTCCCCTATGGCAGCAAGTTGGAAAAAGGCTACATGCCCCATCAAAAGAGAGCTTTAGCTAGATTGACTCGTAGAAAGCCAAAGGTGACCCGTTTCTCTGACGGGAGCCTTCTGAAGAATTCTTCGGATCATCCCGAGGCGGCCATGATTAATGGCTCGCCGGTTAGTGAAATTAGTCAGGCAACTCGTGGACTATTGCTCATAAGACATCACCGAAAAACTAGCTGGCCAAAGAGCAGTCAAGGTCGAGCATGTGATGAGAAAGGGAGGGGCTCTTTCGCACGTTCGATAGGTACAGGCTCCATTAGTTGGTGAGTGCCGTTTGTTATCAGAAATACCAATCGGTGGCGCATATCGCGACCGCGCGAAGGCATTCATGGCACTGCCGCAGATATGCTACTACTGCCACCGCTTCGGCCATACGAATCGAGTTTACCCTAAGTCTGTAAGTTGTTCCTAGGTCGTACACGATGTCTTTATCACGTCTGACCAAGTGTATCAATTGCGGAGAGCTGCACCGTTTCCTCCAATCAATGTGGTGCGTATCTCCTGGAGAAGAAATCCTGGCTGTTCAGCCTGTGGATCGACTTTCTTTTGGAGAGATTAAACACTTGGTTCTGGTACGCCATCACTATCTTGGACTTATTACACCTCAATAAAGGGTACCCTACCCTCCTAGTCCTTCGATGTTTACGAGCACGGCCGTTTCCGCACCCATTCGGAAGCCTTCTGCTGGTTATACCCACCCCTGGGCGCTCCCCTGGTAGAGCTGCTGACACAAAAAGTTCACAGCCAGCCTCGGCTAGAACTACCACCCCTCCCTCTTCCCGCGTAATCGTTTACTATAAGCCGAAACGGCCACGCGCCTACACTGAGTCGTTAGATCTCATGAGGCAAACTATTCCGAAGGTGGCCGTGAGGCCGTCTTCGGGAACTCCCAGAAAGGAGGACAGCACCAAAGGAGCTTCGGCTCCTACATCCCAACAAGGCTGACTAGGGCGAGTCGGAGACGCGGGAGCTTCCCAAAGACGAACCACCGTCTTCGAAGCCCCCTCCGTCTGCGAAAGGTTTCGAGAGGAAGGAGAAAGACTCGCATAGCGAGCCTAATCTCCCGCGATAAGTTCTCGAAGGTGACAACTGCTCCAGGGCCTTGTTCGGCGTACATATCCCAGGGTTCTGCCTCCGAGAAGTGTACGGCCATTCCGTTGAAGATCTTCACTTCGGAGAAAGACCTCGCATCTACGAGGTAGGCCTAGATGGCATATTCCCTCAATGGAATTGCCGCAGACTGGGCCAACTGGGCCAACTGGGAGGAACTACGGAGGCTCGTCTCCTCCATTTCACCAATAGCTATTTTTTTTTTTTTGCAGGAGAGAAAGCTTGGCGCGTGCTCCCTGCCCATCCTCTCCTGGCTTAAGGGGTTAGGACCCCACCACCACGGGAGAGGGACCGGACAGAACGATGCGCGATTCACACCCGGCATGATCCTTCCGTTCTACTATTTGCAATAAACACCTCCTTTCAGGAAGTGTCAGTGCAACTACACATGGATAGGAGGTACACTTATTTCTGCATACATTCCACTGTCAGCCGAATTCGATGCCAGCGACTTCCGCCGTTTCGTGACATTGTTGATGAGGCCCTTACTACTTTATACTGCTCGGATATTTGTACATTAGACACCCCTCTGTGGAGACTACTCTGTTAATCCCATGGGTGAAGTCCTTGCCGACCTCACCCATGCACTCCCCGAGAAACGCTTCATTTTCTTGCCACGATCTCATATTTGGGGTGGGACCTAGTCATTGACCTCCATGCAGTGACAACTTTCCCATTCAACTATCATTTTCTACGCCTCTGCTGCCTGAAAAGCGCCTCGGTGCTGCTTGAAACAGGCATCGTGGTCCGAAATGACTGATTTGTTTCTTTCATTCAAGGTGTTTAGCTCGGTGGATGAGGCCGTTCAGTTTTTCTCCGACAACCTAATCATCGTGTGCCTAACTACTATTCCTAGAACGCCTAATCATTTTGCACACTGTCTGCTTACTTGGTGGTCGACCGAGTATGAGATGGCCCTCAGACAGAAGCAATATACCTATAAACGCCGGTCGAACGATTTCACCCTGTGAATTTCATCGATCTAGGGCTAGGTTTCGCTATATTTCGAAACACGCCCGTCGCACTTCCTGACGGGCGTATATGTCTTCACTTAACTGGAAACACCAGATCTTGCAGAGGTATAGAAGCAAGTCAAAAATGATTCCGGGCAAGTTCTCGCAGGACTCTCTTCCCATTCTCCAGGAAAATAGAACCGTAGTCTCGGACCCCGCGTTTGGCAGTCTTTTGGGACCGCTTTCTCCACATTCGCTAGCCGAGTTCCAGCATTCACTTTCCGTCGTGATGTCGGTGAAGGCCGCCGACTAAAATATAAAATATACCTCCCGAGGTGGAGAACCCTTCAACGACAGGTTTACGTTGAGTCATTTGAGTTCCGTTCTCGCTTCATACGCGGACACTTCCAATAGTCATACGATTTCCAGTTTGCCATTCTTCAACACCTACATAGTTGAGCGAGTCATGGCATTTCTGCTAGATTTTTTCAACAAGATCTGGCGAATGACTAATATGCTTGCTTTTCGGAACCCTGGGAGTGATCACTATATCCCGGCTGGTTTCTGAGCAATTCTAACCTTGTGTGTTTGCAAGTTGATGGAGAAATTGGCAACTGTTACATTAGCCTTTTTCCTGGACAGTAGAGGCCACTTCTCTTGTAAATTGTGCGGCTTACCCAAGTTCTACAGGTCAGATAATTTGCTCCGACTGGAAAATGCTATCTGCGAGGCCTTCCTCCATATACAGCACTACACCACGGTGTTTTTCGATCAGGAGAAGGTACATGATACCTCAGGGCGATGCGGCATCATGGAGGCTCTCCAGGCGATAGGGGCGAGGGGACGCCTTCCGATCTTTATTTATGAATTTCTGCGAAATCATCGATTCTACGTACTCGTTGGTGATGGTAGTGGTATTGGGGTATTTCCGGCCCACTGGGGCAGGAAGACGGCCTCCCTCAAGAAAATGTCCTCAATGTCAGTTTTTGCCTGAGCATCAACGGTATCACCTCGTTTCTGCCGGGTGATGTTCTCGCTACGTTTTACTTGGTCGACCTTTCGATCTCTTTAGGTGGGGCCCAAATGTCAACTCTGAAGCGTCGACTCCAACAGGAATTAAACCGAATATCTCGCTCTGCCGAAGCGCTCATGTTTCAATTTTCCTTGGTCAAGACATAGGTAATGCACTTATACACCGATCCATGGTTCTAACCCGACCCATGGTTCTAACCCGACCCGGACTTATTCCTAAACGGGGTTCGCCTGGAAGTGGTGGATTCGCATCGTTTCCTTGGTCTCTTTTTCCATTTAAGCCTCACCTGGGAGTCTCATATTCGCAGCCTTAGGGTCTCTTGTACTCGTGCCATGGACATTCTTCGTTCCATAACGTTCAGCACTTGGGGTGCTGATAGGGCTACTGCCTTACTTTTCTACCGACCCATTATTCGTTCGAAGCTCGACTACGGATTCGAGTTTTATGCATCCGCAGCCGAGCGTGTATTGTGGAAGGTGGACTCGATCCACCCCACCGGTCTTCGTCTGGCGACCGGTGCCTTCCACACGTCCCTATTGAGAACATACTTATCGATGCTAGGGAGATGGCCACTCGCTCTGCGCCGTATACAGTGAATCTTGCACATGTACGCCCATGCCCAGCGTCTTCCTTGGTTGCCAACGGCTCTCATGGCATCCGCGGTCGATCTCGATGGTGCCTATGCCGCTAAGAGACTCGAGTCATAACCTTAAGGCCTTTGGGTTTAGGGCTAGGAAACTGCTCCGAGAGGTCGGTATGGCTCTCGGTCCGGGGGCGCTTCTACCCTGGACGTCACCCTGGAAGCTACTACCTGTGACTATTTATCGACACTTCTATGTCCCGAAACTCCCACGGCGCCGCGAGTACTGCGTTCAACGTTTTTGGAGCACATATTTTGTTGCACTGGGTCCGCATACGGATGGCTCCAATTTCCAGAAGGGGATCTTATCAACGCTATATCTCCACTGTTAGAAGTCAGCGGGGCTCTACCAGGCGCTTCGTCTGTCTTCACGACCGAGCTGGTTTCAATACACCGCTCGGTACGGGAGATAACGCGTCGTGCCTGGTTTGGAGACCGGATTATGATCTTTAGCTATTCCCAGGGCCCCGAGTGCTCTCGGGGACATTGAAATCTCCGCATTCCTGTTTCGTGGTGTTCGTTACATCACGGTTGCTTCGAGCCAGGTTTATGTCAAGATTATATTTTGCTGGGCTCTAGACATATGTGTATTCCGGGGAATGAGCGCACCAATGATTGTGTTCAAGTGTTCGTGAGGACTGGGGGACCACACCAGAGTTTCGATCTTCCTCATACTGACTACTTGGCAGCAATCAGGCCATCCCTCCACACTGCCTGGCTAAGAACATTTAAGAACACCGATGGGAACTTCAAGCTACGTGGGATCGTGCCACGACTGTTCCCTTGGACTTACCTCTCCATGCCACGACAGCTTAAGGTCGTCTGCTGTCGTCTTCTAATTGGGCACACCGCCGTTTGATGGGGCGCTCCCCTGCACCTTACTGCGACTACTGCGTTCTCTCACAAACTTGTTAGGGCATTCTTGTCGAATGTCCCAGTCTTGATGATCTTAGCGCATGTTACCCGCCTCGGTACCAGAACGAGCTGGGTAGCTACCGCTTGTTCCTAGTCTTCCCGACAGGTTCGTGTATATTTTCTAGGAGGCTGATCTTCATTTTATTTTACTCTTTGTTTTTTTTTTAAATAACCTATTTTAGGCTAATTTGATTGCGACGACTTATGCCCATGTAGGCATTCGCCAGGATAGACTAATTAAATTAGAAAAAAATAAGATCACTCGCCCTGCAAAATGGTTCATATTCACCCTCTCGAAAACGTTTTAAAATTTTTGTCGTGTTTACTTTTTCGATTTTCCATGTTAAGTTGAGCCATGGTTTGATTATACCCATAGTTATTTACAGATTAAAATGTTATTAATCGTCCCCACTAATTTGCATTGACATCTCTTGGCATGTTCTTTGCAGGTGTCCGGGATTACATTCACGTCATGGACCTGGCGTCGGGTCACGTGTCTGCGCTGGCGCACCTCACCAGCATCCAGATGCGCTACAAGGTGAGGTCGATTAGGCTCACTCGCTACCTTTCATTTTAACTGTACTGTTAGTGTTACTTATTTTGGTACTTGAAAGACTACGAGGGTGTGATGAACGGCGAAAGTAAATAACCAACGGTAAGAGTTTGGTAAATAGAGAAAAACTAATATATACTTTAAAGCAGTAGGAATCCAATGGAGGCATCTCAGCCAGGAAGTTTGGGAAGAGAGATTCGTAAAGAAAGAGGTGAGGTTTCGCGGTGTAAAAATGAGTGGAATGTACATAGCTCTAATAGATTACTTAGGGAATTAATAAGCAGGCAACGCAATTTTCCTAAAGTTTTCTTCCTTTTGCAGAGTAAGTAGTTCTCTTTACTGTATAAATAAACAAAAAGCAGCCTCCCGGCTAGTATAGTGGTTATCGTGGTTGCTCGGCAATCGATGGGAGTTCGAATCTCCGTCCGGATTCTTTTTAAGCTGACACTATTTACTAAGGTAGGTTGCTTCCGTGACTGGGCATCACGGTGGGGACGGGTAGGTGTAGCTCTTAGCCATGAAAGGCCGTCCACCTAAGAGAAAGATAACTCTGATTTTAAAAGCCTGGAGCCACACACATAATAGCCTCTTCCGGAAGATCCTTTGTGAGTATACTGGGCGCATGGTGCTTATGCCCCCGTTAAGAAACGACACTTGCCCATGGTTAGTTGCTAAGATGCGGAAATCGAAGAGCCCTCCCCCTCCACACACACCAAAACAATCTGGAACGGGAAGCAAAAGTTCTGTCAAACTGTATAATCCAATGAAGGTATATATATATAAAAAAATGGTAGGGCCTTTGCCACCGAGGGGCACTCATATAAGTAAGATGCCTTTATTTCTCAGTGGCTACCTACTGTTTCAAGTGAATTCTGATCCACGGGTATCTCTAGCATATGGCAGCAGCCGTGAAGGCGACCCGAATCTTGTTTTCATCCGGTGACTTGCCATCCCTGATGTGACTTAACTTCACTCCATTTAGACGCAGTGTTTTCACTCAACTAGTCTGTAGCCCACGAGAAAAAAAAAAAAAAGGACCAGCGTAAATCCTTTGCTTTGGGTTTCATGACTGTTTGTTTCATTTTAAAATAAAAGGAGAAAGTAAAAAAAAATGACAAGAGGATAACGATGAATTCAGCCCTAAAGTCCTTAACCCCAGATGCTGGGGGGCAGCTTCAAAATCTCAAGAAACTCTGTACAAAGAACACAATACTCTAAAATACGAACTTGAACCTCGTATTCCTTTACAAAGTTACTAATATTGCACGTATGACTGTTTATACGCGCGTACCTTTTGTGTACACATGTTATTTCCGAAAGTTTTTACCCCCCTTCCCATCGGATTCTTCCAGAAATCTATGGTTTTCTGCCCACCTCCTTATCCTCGCCCTGCTATTTACCTCCACTTTGGTATCTGCTTATGTCGGTGCTCCCATCCTTTTCTCTCTCTCTCTCATTTCCACCATAAGCAGAAAGCTTTTTTTCAATCTTCTGCAGGCCACGAGCTTTACCTTCACCAAATTCTTGCCTTGTAAATGGCTTCTACCCATAGATATCAATCGGCTGCGCTCCACCCATCTTTATCCCCTTTGCCCCCCAGCTCCCTGAACGTCCGTGCCAAATTCTTCGTTGCCACATTCCACCTGATGAGTTTTCTTCTGCAGACGTATAATCTGGGCACAGGGGAAGGAGTGAGCGTCCTGCAGTTGGTTCACGCCTTTGAGGCTGTCACAGGCACCAAGATCCCCTACGTAACACTGCCACGGCGAGAGGGTGACATCGTCTCCATGTACGCCAACGCGTCGCTGGCTCAAAGGGAGCTCGGGTGGGAAGCGAAGTTCTCGCTCGAAGATATGTGTGAGTATTAGCACTGAACTTGCTTCTCTTAAGGGTGTTTTGTGTGTAGGATCTCTGCTTCTATTTAACGTCTTTGAGTGATTTTGTGGTTGCACCTTTTCACTGTGTTTAATGTCCTTTTGAACCTCATATTGGGTTTATCTAGGCATGGGATAGTGAGAAAGGTAAAATGAGAAATGAGTGTAGAAAAGGAGTAGAGGTCGTTGTTGCTAATCTTCAAGATATCTGGCCAAGCAGACCGTGGGGAAGAATATGGTCTGTGCCGAGTTTAACCTACAAAACCTTCAAGGAGTGTGTCGTAGA
This sequence comes from Ceratothoa steindachneri, assembly GCA_963969495.1. Taxonomy (NCBI): domain Eukaryota; kingdom Metazoa; phylum Arthropoda; class Malacostraca; order Isopoda; family Cymothoidae; genus Ceratothoa; species Ceratothoa steindachneri. Next base: position 155,344,244 of record OZ018321.1, on the reverse strand, counting down.
ATGGACTCTCGACGATATACCATATATAACTATTCGTTGAGGAAACTTATTTAATTATCTTTAGAGTGCGTGGATGTCTGGGTTGACCGATATTATGTATCTTCGATATGCTTAAGAAGTGGAACTGAGCTCAAGGATAATAATATTGCTATCATTAATAAAATAGAGTTTTATTAATAAAAACTAACAACACACAAAATGGAAAATATTGACATAAACAGTGAATGGAAAGGTTCGTGGGGAATCTAGCTAATCCGAGGATTCAGAGAGATTTAAAATGGTAAAACAAATATAAAGTTAAAGGGATGGGATGGTTCGCTAAACCATTTAAAGCACAGGATAGGGTTGACAAAAGGGTTAAATACTCAAAGGTAACGTTCAGCTACGTAAATACACTTGTTGTGCAGAGGAAGGCGACGTGAAGGAATTTTGGGTCCGCTGGCGAGTTCCAGCTGAAGGGGAGGGAGAATTAAATGATCCTGACGTGGCGTCTTGGGAATGAGAACCGTTTCTTGACGAACGGGCTTGAAGAACAATGGCTGTTCTACGTTGTTCTCTTCTGAACAACAAGGGGGGTGAGAACCGTCTCTTGTCTACGGGCTCGAGAACAATGGCTGTTCTAATGTTGTTCTCTTCTGAACAACAAGGGGGAAGGGTGAGAACCGTTCCTTGGCGAACGGGCTGGAAGAACAATGGTTGTTCTACGTTGTTCTCTTCTGAACAACAGGGACGGGGGGTGAGAACAGTTTCTTGTCAACGGGCTCAAAAGAACAATGGCTGTTCTAACGTTGTTCTCTTTCTGAACAACAGGGGAAACCTAGTGAACTTGGCGTCACGAAAGCTCGAACCTTGGCACTCAAGGGATATTGTCCTTCTTCTGGACAAGTGATGGTGGATCTCGAGGTCGAGGGCCCTTTGGTGCACAAGGTGAGACTGGACCGTAGTGATGTCTCGCGAAGAAAATCTGGATCTCTAATCTGATCTTAGTGGTAAAGTTTCCAAATAAATAGTCGGGACATCCCCTTGGCGTAGGGGACAATGGAGTGGGGGCTTCGAGGAAATGCACAGCCGAGCCTGAGAACAATACCTTATCTGCCCATAAGCCTAACTCAATCTGGCGAGGACGGCGCATGGGGCGAAACGGGGGAAGATAAACCTCCTTGTTTAAACATTGACTCAGGTGGCGGCGATAATGCGCCCGGCTTCAAAGCGAAGAATGCACGTGGGTAGCCTCGTGTTTTTAAACACATGTGATAGTGGTTGAAATTAAGCGGCCTTAAACCGTTCTATCGCAGAGTGTATATTATGTGAGCGCGATTGTAGTCAGTGCAGTTTTCCATAATATTTCTAATTGTGTTTGGTTGGTTGTTGCATTCTAGACTTGTTTTCGCGACGGTCATATCCAGGCTTTTCCAAGACCTCAGGACGACTGGATGATGCCAACACGGCAGCGTAGGCTGGTGAACTCATCGCGAGGGCGGGGCATTCAAAAGGGTGGATGCTCGGGGGCCGTGCATGCAGTAGGGCGTTGTGTGAAAGTGATGATCAGGGGTAAAAAGCACTGCTATAACAAACCTTTTCAGCCTTAAATACCTGGAGTGAAAAGGCACATTGAAAGCTCGAGGAACAAATTCGTGCAATCCTGGAACTTAAACATACACATTTTTAACCCCATAACGTAGGTGTAGGAGCTTGTTCCTGGGAATTATGATTTAGTTCTACTTCATTGATTCCTTTATAAGAATCAAGGTTCGTACATCTAATTCCATATTTTTTTGTACGAACTCATTAGCGGAGACTTTTCTCTCTTCCCTCACGAATTTGCTTTCCCTCCGTTCGGTCCCATTTCTTCTTTCGATTCTGTGACATATGTCCCTTTCTTACCCTTTCCCAAAGAAACCTACCTTCGTTATACAACGGCTTCAATCAAGTTACGTTCTTTCACGATCCCTAACGCCCCATGTATTAATCTACGAACAACATGGCAGATTTCAGGTCAGCCCTTCAGGCACATAGCAAAAAAGATTGGAGACGGCGCTTGGTAATTTAAAGTTGCGTACCTTCGTGCCCTGACTATTATTCCCGTCGCCAAATCCGCAGTGCTTCGAAGGTATCGAGCCATTTTATTTCTTCTCCGAATCGAACACCTCGCGAGGCGCAACACACCCACTGAGCATTTCTTGGAAGACTGACTGGTACCCGAGTTCCTAGACCGGACGTAACTTTTTGCTTCAATGTCCTAGTCGATGGGGAGCGATAGGTCCAGGTTTAACAGTTTATAGTTCTGGGGGTACCAGTTTATAGGTGGTTTCCCCAGTTTGTGCGTGAGTCGGTACGAAGTATTTAAATGGAAGGTGGAGATGTCCTCGATGTTATTGCGCTCTTCGAAGTAACTCGTTAATCGTGGTGGTGCGTAAGTGATGATGTCTGACAGAGGGTGACATGACATTATCGAGGGCTCTTAGGCAGTAAGCCTACTTTTGTCCTCCAATCAATTTTGATTCTAACTCCTTAAGTTTTATTTTATGCAGGGAAATTCGCTTTTAGGCTGGGTTGTCGAAGGTGCCTCGGTAATTGTGGGAAAAGAAAAGGAAACGTTCAAATTATGCGTTATGCAAGTAAATCTAAGGGGCCAGCAGGGCTCAAGGACGAGGGAAACGGATTTTTGACACTAACTGTTAGTAATTGGCTACTAACAACTTTGAATTGACTAATTCTCTCTTTCTCTCGGTTTGAATGTACTAATATATGTGACCCGTCTCCAATGAGCATGACCCTTCTTCACTTGACCTGGACGCGGGGCCGAGCCAACAGACATGTGCCTCCATCCAATTCACATGCTTTTCCACGTTTTAGACCTCCTACTATTCACAGCCCCTTGGAAACTTTAACCGGTCAAAGCATACATTGCTCTGTATTTGTTCAGCTTGTCCCGGTTATCTATCATAAAGACCTTTTTGACTGGTAGCCGTTTCCTAGTGTGCGCATGTTAGTGTATCCACGTGAGATTCTAGCGATCCGCTTGCTCCATACATATCCTTAATAAATGTACAACTGTGATGTATATTATTTCTCTTTGATTTTCTTTGGTTCCCTGTCTATACATGGCATATTATTCATTAATTCATGCGAGTACCCATTTTTAGGATTTCATAGATCCACTGAACTTCCATTTGTGGAGGTTCCTCGCTGGGCCTACCTATACTTCAATTTGGTGCGCGGTACCATTACGGGCACGGTCTCTACACACCTGTCCCCTGTCCTTGAGATCAACTTTTACATGCCAGGTTCTGGCATTTTTTTTAGTTTGAGGAGGGGGCAGGACTCTTGCATACATTTGAAAAAAAAAATGTTGATGGCCTACTTTGGTTTGCTATATTTGAATTTAAAATCTAATTAATAATTTGTTTTTGGGTTGATGTGGCTCAGTTGGTGGTCGCCAGAAGAGCCCTTTAAAATAAAAAACTAGTCGCTAAATTTAAATATGTCCCTGGTGCTGAGGGCTAGTCCTTGCTTGCCAGGCTGAGGTTGGTATTAAAGGGTTTTTAACCCCTGTTTGTGGGTCTATTTGGGCATAGTTATTGGTGCCTCTTGCTTCTTTTTAATCTTTAATCTTTAATATATGAATCATATTTTTTTGTTTTGTACTCTTTTTTTTTAAGTTAGCCTAAATCTAAGTAGGCTATATTCTTTCGGCGTCTATTTCCTCGTAGACCGTCGCCAGACAGGATTAACTCCCCCCCGTCAGCATTATGTTGGTTGGAGTTCTTACTTTAGTATCTTTTGTACTAGTAAGTTCTTTATTATTTGTTCCTACCCTTGTTTATATGCTTTCCCGTTTATTTATTGTCCTTTTTCACGTTGAATTACACAAATTTCCTTTCCTATTCAATTAAAACTAAAACAAATAGAAATAAATATCTTTAATTTATAGGCAAAGACTTTTGGCGATGGCAAACAGAAAACCCCAACGGATATGCCGATGCTGTTCCATATCCCATCACTTCACTTCCTAAAGAAGAGTCGTCCAATCCCGATCTCACCTCGAGCCAGTCTTTCAAGCCCAAACTTAATGGAATTAACGGTCATCATGAGGCTCAAAAGAAAAAAAACTAATTTTTTAGGCTAACTTTAGAAAATGGAAAATCTTACTTGAACAAATATATATTTGCCATTTTTTGGAGAAATGGTGAATCACAGTATTATCTAATAAACCAAATATGGAAGAGCAGGATGTTAGATTGAAATATTTCATCGAAAAAAATCTATGTATTCGTAGATGGTGTTTGCAGCTTTCAGAATTCTAATGTTTATATCCTTTGGGGAGTTAATGGCATTTGGCATTTTTTTGTATTCGTTCAGAAATATTTGAATAGGTATTCGATATTCCTTGCGTATTGAGTGATTTTTTTTTCTTTCGAATGCACAGTTTCCTCGAATACGAAAGGAAAGATATTATAGGTAAACTTTTAATTATTTATTTATTATTGTGTGTGTGTTAAGACTTATGTGTCCGTGTGTATGTATAGGGAAGTTTTTTAAGCTTGGGAATGTAAAGGAATATCATTTGGGGGGGGAAATTCGAATAATACTTGCTGCCCATTTTTCGAACAGGGTTTTCACAAGCATTCTGTTCTGTGCAATCTTAAAATATTAATTTGTTTTAAATTATTTACTATTATTAATCAAAGGGGCGAGGTATTATCAGGGTTTAAATCCCTCTTTCACCCATATTTGGTTCTAGCCTGGCACAGTTCTTTTATGCGGTACTTCTTAATGTACAATTTAAATTCTTGCCAAAAGTTTCGTTTCCTTTAGATATTGCAATAGATTTCTGATGTTTGTTGGATCATCCATCGTTAAGGTGGAGTTTAGTTTGCGGTTTCTCCCGAAAGTTTTGTTTCTAATAGTTTTATATTTGCTCCATTTTGTTATTATGTGCTCGATGTCTATTTTTGATTGTGGCTTAGTCCCAGACGAGCGAGCACCACCTCTTCTCTTCCTGATCTTCTTTCAGGTCGCTGTTGTTAATAGTCGTTTATTTGGCGTAAATGGTGGTGGTGGTGGTGGTGGCCGGTGTTGTGCTACTCAATTTCTAATTCTATTCTTATTAGATTACTGTAAGACTTTATTTTTTATAAAATAATGGAGGGAGGTGGGCTTAATGTGTATTTGGGGAGATTTAGTTGATTGCTCGGCGCCTATGTCTCACTTTTCGTTACCTTGGAGGCCCCACTTGAGCTAGACATGATCCTACTCACCACCCCGTCTGACCCCAGCTTAGCCTCTTCTCCTTCTTTCAGACAGCCTGTATTTCTCCCTACTTCCTCACTTCCCCTACAACCTCTCCCATAACTTACTCTGGTCAGCCTCTAATTTCACAGGGTAGATGCTGACCTTATCAGCCAACCGTCCCGGATCGGGGTTGAGGGGGCAAGGGACAACGTTCCCTAACCCTTCAGCTCCGGTCTAGGGTGGTGGGTTTTTAACAACCTGCTTCATCCACAGCCATACCTTCCTCACACCCCCTTTCCTTCTCACTTCACCATCTATTTCTTTTTACGCCGTGTCCAAGGTGGAGCCGCTATGCCGATGGACTGCCAGGCCACCAGGCCGGAGGGTTGGTCCTGAATGGCGCCACCTGGCTCTGCCAGGCCTGTACGCACTCCATGCAGAGTGGGCTACTGCGAGGGGTGATGAGCTATTGCATCCCGTAAGAAAAAGAGGGTCACCATGCCCAATAATGAAAAAATCAACAATCTTCCCTCAATTTCCCCTTGTTCATCGACGGAGCCGCCCTCGGGCAGCTCCACAGAAAAAAAATGGAGGTCCCTCCCCCCTGTGCTTGCGCAGGGAACCATCCAAATTTCTCTAACCGGAAAGGAGGCTTACCCCTCTGCTTCGCCTACGGGTGTAATGGACCGACCTTCACCCCCTTCTCTAGAGGTGCTTTCGGGCACCTCCCTGTTCCCAGCCGCAGTTCCCCCTTTTCTTTCCAAGGGGACTGCCAAGAAAGCCAGCAGGCAGCCCATAGCCGAACGCTCCGCAATGAAGTGGCTCGGAAGGTCAAACCCCCTTAGGGGGGAGAGGGAAGCCAGGCCCCTTCGGTCGCTTCAAAAGACCTGCTGGCAAGAATACTGAACCTTGCCGGGGTCAAGGCCCCTGCCTCCCTAGACATGCCTAAGGACGCTGACAACGGGACCTGCGACGTCCGGAGGGGGGCGCAACTGGAGACATCCCCTTGAGATAGACATGGTCGTTGAGGCAACCCAGCCTCAGACGGTAGGGCCTTCCATGGAAGTGAATCCGGTGCCCCTGCGACTGCCATTACCTTCTCCATCTCTGAGAAGGAACTGGCGGAGGCCGGTCCATCTGGCTTGGGGGCTCCTACCGGCGGAGGAGAGAAGCGGGTTCATTCCCCGCCCTCCTCTCCTAAAAAGAAAAAAGATAGGAAAAAGTCTAAGAAGACTCGGGGCTCCTCTCCTTCCGTGGGGTCTGCGGATGGGTCGGCTGCCACTTCGGTAAGTGACCAAACCAAGATCGGCACATCTGGGTCCTCTGCCTCCCCGGGTGCGGGGCCTCTATAACATCGGGGCCCCTCATTCAGACGTTACCTGGCGTTTTCGAGCCCGCTGGCTTCAAACGCTTCCTCGTTATTCTCTCCACTGATGGCAGCATGTTGGCCAAGGGCAACATGATCCATCAGAGGAGAGCATTAGCTATTGTAATTGGTAGAGAGCCGAAGGTGACCCGTTTCTCAGACGGGAGCCTTCTAGCGAATGCGGCGGATTCCTCCGAGGCGGCCAAGATAAGTGCTCTTCGGACACTTGATGGCACCCCGGTGAGTGTAACGCCGCACTCTACCATAAACTTTGTGAGAAGAGTAGTTTATGCGAGGGAACTCGATGACTACTCCATAAAGGACATCACCTTAAAACTGGCGACCATGGGGCGGTCAAGGTCGAACGAGTGATGAGAAAACAGGGAGGGGCCTCGAGACCCACCCCTACACTCTTCGTCACGTTCGACTATGACGAGCTCCCTGAGTCGTTGCGTACCGGTTGGTACCGCTACCGCGTCAAGGCACTCGTGCCACTGCCGCGGAGGTGCTATTACTGCCACCGCTTCGGCCATACGAATCGATCATGTAGACGTGCAAAGTCAGGGTTACCCGAAACCTGTGTAAGTTGATCCAAGGCCGCACACGATAAGTCCAAATCATGTGTGGCAAAGTGTGTCAATTGCGGAGAGCCGCACCCCACTTCTTCGAAGCAATGTGGTGCATATCTCCTTGAGAAAGAAATCCTGGCCGTTCAGGCCCAGGATCGATTCTCATTCTGCGATGCTAAGGGCTTGGTCCTTGCGCGCCCGGCTCTGACTGGGATGTCTTATGCCTCAATGGTTAGAAAGGCACCCTCTGCTCCTGGCTCATCCAGGCCAACGGTTGTTTCCACGCCCATTTGGAGCCCTGCGGGTTCTACTCAACCCGGGCGCTCCCCTGGTAAAGCTGGCGGCACAAAGGGTTCGCACCCAGCCCCAGCTAAAACCAGGGCTCTCCACCCTTTCTCCCAGCGTGACCGTTTCCTGTAATGCGAAACGGCCACGCGCCTCCACTGAGTCGTTAGAATCACAGGAGGCAAAACTCCTGAAGTTGGTCGCCAGGCCATCTTCGGGGGGTTCCTAAGGGAGACAGCAACAAAGTAGTTTCGGCTACTTCGCCCACTCCTAGTGGTGGGCTGAGTGTCTCAGAGACGGTGGATCCGCTAAAAGAGGGGGCCCCCGCCTCCGAAGCCGCAACGCCCGCCTAAGGTTTCGAGGTGGAGGGAGGAAAAGACTCTCATGGTGAGCCCAACCTCCCCCAATAACTCCTCGAAGGTGACAGCGTCTTCAGCGCTTTGTCCGGCCAACAACGCCCGGGGTTCTACCTCCGGGAAGCGTACGGCCATTCCCGTGAGGGTCTTCTGGTCGAAGAGGGCCCCCGCGTCTCCTCCGAGCTAGGCCTAGAGGGCATATTCCTTCAATGGAATTTCCGTGGGCTCCGAGCCAACTGGGAGGAGCTGCTGAGGCTCGTCTCTGCCCGTTCCCCGATAGCTATTTTTCTACAGGAGACCATGCTAGGCGCGTGCCCCCTGCCCGCCCTCCCGGGATATAAGTGTTTTGCGACTCCACCCCAACGAGATGGGGACCGGGCTGGGGGATGCGCGCTATACACCCGGCATGATGTATCCGATCTTCTTTTCACTTTACATACATCCTTTCAGGCAGTGGCTATGCAACTTCACCTGGATAGGAGATATACTATTATTTCTGCGTACATTCCACCGTCAGCTGACTTGACTTAACAGGAAGACGCCTCTAGCAGAAGTGTGGCGTCGAGTCGAAAGGTTTCGGGGCAAGTTCTCGCAGGACCCCTTTCCTTTTCTCCAGAAAAATAGGACCGAAATCTCGGACCCTGTGTCCGTGGCGGAATCCTTTGCGACCGCTTTCTCCGCATTATCTAGCCAGGATGCTGCTCCACCAGCATTCAATGCACGTCGTAATGTCGCGGAAAGCCGCTGGCTGGACTTTACTTCCAGAGAATTGTTTCTTAATGGGGTACGCCTGGAAGGGGTTGAATCGCACAGTTTCCTTGGTCTTGTATTTGACTGACGCCTCACCTGGGGGGCACATATTCGCAGCCTTAGGGTCTCTTGTACCCGCGCCATGGATATTCGTTCCGTGACGTTCAGCGCTTGGGGCGCTGATAGGGCTACTGCCTTACTTTTTTATCGGTCCTTTGTTCGTTCGAAGCTCGACTACGGATGCGAGTTTTATGCATCCGCAGCAGATCGTTTATTGCGGAAGGTGGACTCGATCCACCACACCGGCCTTCGCCTTGCGACCGGTGCCTTCCGCACTTCGTCCATTGAGAGCCTACTAGTCTATGCTGGGGAGATGCCACTCATTCTACGCCGTTTACAGTGCATCATTCACCTGTACGCGCGAGCCCGGCGCCTCCCTCAGTCGCCAACAGCTCTCACTCCATTCGCAGCTAATTTCGACGGTGCCTCTTTCGCCGAGAGACGCCAGTCATACCCTAAGCCCTTTGGGTTTAGGGCCAGGAAACTCTTTCGAGAGCGGGATATAGCTCTCGGTCCGGTGGCGCCCCTGGTTCTGCCAAGGACGCCACCCTGGAGGGTACCACCACATTTGGCTGTTTGTTGCCACGCCTCTGCTCCCATAGCTTGCACGGCACCGGAAGTATTGCGTTCGACCTTTTTGGAGCACACCTCTTGTCACGCTGGAACCGTGTCAGTGTATACGGATGGTTCCAAGTCCGAAGAGGGGGTCGTCTTTCACGCCGTATCCGCTGTTTTAAGTCGGCGCGGCTCTGCCAGGCGTTGTGTCCGTCTTCACGGCCGAGCTGGTTGCAGTACACTGCTCGGTACGGGGGACCGCACGCTCGCTTTGTGCGCGGTGCCCGCGCACAAAGCGAGCGTGGAACGCAACTCAGTCAAAGTAAACCGAGGGTTTCCTTGCCTCTAGAGGTATAGTCAAGTCGGTTTTCTTCTGTGAGATCACGACGCGCATTGAACACCGGTGGAGCAGCATCCGACTAGAGAAAGCGGTGGCGAAAGATTCCGCCACGGAAACGGGGTCCATGATATCGGTCCTATTCTTCTGGAGAAAGGGAGGGGGGTGCTGCGAGAACTTGCACTGAATCCTTTCGACTCGCTAGCACACATCGGCTAGAGGGGTCTTCTCGTTAAGTGAACAGACGTATGCCGGCCAAAAGGAGCCGCGGGCGTGCTTCAAAATATACTGGAACCTACCCCTAGCTCGATGAAATTCAGCGAGGGTGTAGTCGTTTGGGCAGAGCTTATAGCGCATGTAGACATAACGCTTCTGTTTGAGGGCCGTCTCACACTCGGCCGACCACCATGGGAGTGGTCGGCGTGCAAAACGGCCAGACGTTCTAGGAATAGTAGTTAGGCCTGCGGTGGTGAAGTTGCCGGATAAGAACTCAACGGCCTCATCTACCGACCTAAACTCATCGGCTGAGATGAGAAATCAGTCAATTTCCTGAAATGACGACCACAGTGTCCACAACAAGCACCACCCGAGTGGGCGCTCTTGCGGCAGGGGCCACCAAAATAGTGTAATGGGAAAGTGATCACTACCTTGAAGGTCATCGACCACGCACCACCCAAAATAGGGCTGTGCATTCAGATCGCACAAAGATAGATCAAAGCAGAAACATGAAGCGGTTCTCGGGCAGTGATGAATAAACTCATCCACGTTTAGGACACCCATCTAAAGCTCGTCGATCAGGTCGGCAAGGACTTGACTTCAGGGATTAATAGAGTAGTCTCCACAGAGGGGGAATCTACCGTTCGGTAGATGTAAGTCCCCCGCTTCGCATTCGGCTGACGGTGGAATGTAGGCGGAAATTTCAGTATACCTCGTATCCAGATTTATCTGCACAGCTATTGCCTGAAAGGAGTTATCTATAGCTAAGAGAAGAACGGAAACATCATGCTGGGTATAAATCATGCTCCGACCGGCCGGTCCACATCCTGTGGTGGTAGGGTCGCAAAATCCTTATACCCCGGGAGGGTGGGCAGGGGGCACTCGCCCAGCATGGTCTCCTGGAAAAAGTTAGCTAACAGGAAACACGACGAGCCGAGCCTCTCGCAGCTTCTCCCAGTTAGCCCTGAGTATGCTGTAATTCCATTGAAGGAATATGCCTTACAGGCCTACCTCGGATGACATGCGTGGACCGTCTTCGAAAGGAAGACTCTCAGGGGAATGGCCGTAGACTTCCCGAAGGCAGAACTCCGGGTGCTGTTGGCTGGACAATACGCTGATAGTGTTTTCGCCTTCGAGGTTCTAATGGGAAGGTTAAGCTCACCATGCGAGTCTTTTCCTCTCTCCGCCTCTAAACCTTAGGCGAGCGAGGAGGCTTCGGAGGCGGAGGTCCCTCTTTAGGACGATCGACCGTTTCCGAGCCACCCAGTTTACCACTGGGTGTGGGCAAAGAAGCCGAAGCTTCTTTAGTGATGTCCTCCTTTTGGGGGACAGCTGTAGGAACCCCGGAAGATGGCCTCACAACCATCTTTAGGGGTGTTGCCTCCTGAGTCTAACGACTCGGTGGAGGCGCGCGGCGGTTTCGCCTTACGGGAAACGGTCATGTTGTGGGAAGGGATGGGAGCCCTAGTTTTAGCTGGGGCTAGGTCTGAACCGTTTGTGCCACCAGTGTTACCAGTGGAGCGTTCGACTGGATAGAACCCGCAAAAGGGTTCCGGATGGGTGCGGAAATAACTGTACTCGTAGGGCTGGGGGGCCAGGAGCAGAGTGTGTCTTTTTCAACATTGAGGCATAGGACGTTCCGGGCAGTGTTAGGACCGAGTCCTTAGCCTCAAGGAATGAGAGATGATCCTGATCCTGAACAGCCAGGATTTCCTTCTCAAGAAGATACGCACCAAATTGCTTGGAAGAAGCTGGGTGCATCTCTCCGCAATGGACACACTTGGCCATACACGATTTGGACGTATCGTGTGCAGCCTTGGAGCAACTTACACAGGTTTTCAGTAACCTTGACTATGCACATCGACAAGAGCGATTAGTATGGCCAAAGCGGTGCCAGGAATAACACATCTCAAGGCCCCTCCCTATTTTCCTATCACACGTTTGACCTTGACTGCCCTATAGTCGGACAGCTCTAAGGTGATGACGTTTATGGTGTAGTCCACAAGTTCCCTCGCATAAACTACTCCTTTCACAAAGTTCATGTTAGAGTGCGGCATTACACTCATGCGCGTGCCATCAAGTGTCCGAAGGGCACTAATCATGGCTGCCTCGGAGGGATTCGACGCATTTGCGAAAAGGCTCCCATCCGAGAAACGGGTCACCTTCAGCTCTTTACCAATCAGACTAGCTAAAGCTCTCCTCTGATGGATCATGTTGCCCTTAGCTAACATGCTGCACTTAGGAAAGCGAATAACAAGGAAGCGTTTGAAGCCAGCAGGCTCGAAAACGCCAGGTAGCCTCTGAATGAGGGGCCCCAACGTAATATAGGCTCCGCCCTTAGCACTTTTGGTCTTAGTCTGGGGCTCTCTACCCTGGGGAGCAACTTGGATGCTGTGCCGATCTTGGTTTGCTTGCTTACCGAAACGGCAGCAAACCCGTCCGACCCCGTGGCCAACGCGGAAGGAGAGAAACCCAGAGTCCTTTTAGTCTTCTTTCGGTTTCTTTTCTTTATAGGAGAAGAGGGTGAGGAATGAACCCGCTTTTTTTCCTCGCCGGCCGGAGCCCCTGGGCAGATGGACCGGCCTCAACCCGACCCTTTTCCAAAATGGAGAAGGTCTTGGCTCTCACAGGGGCCCGAGCCAGTCAAAGAGATTCCTCCTCTACTTGTAAGGCCTCGGTGGCACGAACCGTCTGAGGAGGACACGGCACAGGGGCGGACTCGGGTTCAATTCTTAGCACCGAGCCCGTGTTCGACCCCGTGGAAGGTCCTACCATCTGGAGCTGGGTCCCCCTCAGGGACCATGTCTATCTCAGTGGGGGCCTCTACGCGGCCATCCACCCCAAGGTATCACAGGTCCCATTCGAAGTACCTTTAGTCATCTTATCTTTGGCCCTCGAACCGGCCTCTTCGGCCAGGGTAAGAGAGGGGGCACATACGGTAGCTACTTTTAAGCTTATTCTGGGCGCATGCAGGTCTTTGGAGCTCATGGACCGACGGGCCCTGCCTTCCATCGCCTCACTAATGGGATGGCCCTATCGTGCCGCTCCTACCGGGAGTGGCAATTAATATGCCGCTTGCCTGGCTTCTTGGCAGCCCCCTTTGAAAGCAAAGGGGGGGGACTGCCATTGTGAATGGGAAGTCGCCCAAAGGTGACTCCAGAGAAGGAAGTGAGGGGGAGTTCCCTGTGCCCGTAGCCATAAGAGAGAAGTAAGCCTGCTCTCAGGTAGAAGTAATTTGGAGAGTCCCATGTGAAAGCATAGGGGGAAGGGAGACCTAAATTTTTACCTTGGAGCTGCCCAAAGGTGGCTCCGTCGCTGGTGAATGGGAAGTACAGGGGGAGATTGATTTTTTAAATTCATGGTCATAAAGACCCTGGTCTTTTCATGGGACACAAACGATAATCACCCGACGTAGTAGCCCGATCTGCAAGGGGTGAGTACGGGGCCGGCAAAGCCAGCTGCCGCCATTTAAGGCCACTCTCCCCACTTAGTGACCTGGCAGCCCATTGGCATGGCGGCTCCAACTTAGGCATGGCTAAAAATGGATACATAGTGGAAGGAGAACGAAATGGGAGGGGTGGGTGGGGATGAAGCAGGGTGTTAAAAAGCCACCACTCCAGACTGGAGCTCAAGAGTGAGGGGATGCTTTCCGCTCCCCCAATCCGGGATAGTTGAATGAGAGGAAGATCGTCGGCATCTACCCTGTGAAATTAGAAGCCAATTAGAGAAAGTTGTGAGAGAGGTTGTAGGGAGAGTGCCAAGTGTAGGCCATGAATGGTCTTTTGCAGTCTCCTTCTTCACTTATGTTCTTATGTTAAGTAAGGTGTAAACCGAGGCTGTCAGACATTTTTTTTTTTAAGAGCTCATCTGGCGAATGCCTACTTGGGCATTAGTCGCCGTATTAAGAACTGCCTAGTACTAGGCTACTTTAAAATCTAATGCAATAACAAAAAAAAACAAAAAAAACCCAACCCAAACAACACCAAACATTTTAAAAATGGAAGAGGAAACGAGTAGTAAGCAAGCTCCTGTGTCAGGAAAGGTCCCCCCCAGCGCAGAAGCGTGCAACCTATAACGGAAAAAAAAACAAAACCAAACAAAAAAACCTGGTTAATTAATAGGGAGAAGGCCTGCCTCCCCCCAAAAGTCAACAAGTCCACCAGTCAAAGTGCACGCACTCGTCCCAAGTACAAGGGAAAGGCGGTAGCGACCCCGCCCATCCCGGTAGCGGGACAGGTAACCTGCGCGAAGATCGCCCAGACTAGAACATTCAACAAGAATGTGCCGAACAGTCTAGGGGACGACGCAGTCGTTACAATAGGGCGCAGGCGAGCGTTCTATCAAATAGCGATGCGTCACACGAGTATGTACGCTTCGGAGACGACAGAAAGCGACCTAAAGCCGTCGCGGCATTGGGGGATAGGTCCATGGGAACAGTCGCGGTGCAATGGCACGCAACTTTAAGTTCCCTTCGACCGTCTTCCATCTTCTTTGCCATGCAGGCCGAAGAACTGCCCGTATTCCTAACCATGTAGTCTGTGTGAGGAAGAGCGAAACGCTGGTCGGGTCACCGAGTCCTCGACGAATCTTCGGCGTCCCCATCGGCGCGCTCATTCCCCGCAATTCCTACATGTCCAGGAACCCAGCAGAAGATAATCTCGACATCTTTCTGGCTCGCCAAAACCATGGCGTCACGAATATCACGAACCAGGAGATGCGGAGATTTCAATGCCCCGAGAGCACTCAGGGCGCTTTGTGAGTCACTATAGATCACAATCCGGTCTCCGAACCAGGCACGTCGCGTAATCTCGCGTACCGAGTGGTGTATTGCCACCAGCTCAACCGTGAAGACAGACGCAGCGCCTGGCAGAGCCCCGCTGATTTTAAACAGAGGGGATACGGCGGGAAAGCCGACCCCCGCTGAGGACTTGGAGCCATCCATATACACTGGCACGGTTCCAGCGTGACACGAGGTGTGCTCCAGAAAAAGGAGAACGAAATACTCCCGGCGCTGTACAAGCTTTGGAGCAGAGACGTGGGGACAAATAGCCAAATGTGAGAGGGACCCTCTAGGGTGACGTCCTGGTCAGAATAAGGGGCTACACCGGCCCAAGAGCTATACCTAGCTCTCGAAAGAGTTTCCTGGCCCTAAACACAAAGGTCTTAAGGTATGACTGGCGTCTCTCGGCGGCATAGGCACCGTCGAAATTAGCTGCGAATGCAGTGAGAAGTGTTGGCGACTGAGGGAGGTACCGGGCTCGCGCGTACAGGCGAGTGATGCACTGTACGCGGCGTAGAGCGAGTGGCATCTCCCCAGCATCGACTAACAGGATCTTAATGGGGGAAGTGCGAAAGGCACCGGTCGCAAGGCGAAGGCTAGTGGGGTGGATCGAGTCCACTTCCGCAATAAACGTTCGGCTGCGGATGCATAAAGCTCTGATTTTGCTTTGACTGTGACCTCAGTTTCGCACTGCTTAATAGAGAATTCTGGATATGCTTCTCCAATGAGTGCTTGAAGTCGCTCCTAAAGAGAAGAGCGGTTCCACAGGAGCTGACGACAGAAGTGTTTTATTTGAATCCTGAAGGTAACTGAACAATTCTAAATCTGCGGTTGATTGTGTTTGAGTGGGCTTGTAAATCCGAAATAATAGTCACTGTCCGGGACACCACTCGGTGATTCAACTTCGGGTCCCTCTGCTAAATTCTCAATCGCTTGAATCATAATATTTTTAACAGAGTTTTAGTGGCTTGCACTGTCCCATGAAACACTGATATCTAACCAGCAGAGTTTGGAAAATGGATGGCTTGTTGATGCAATAATGGCATCTGTAACGCTGGCTTCATTTGCCAAGGACAAATAAGATTGGTATCGCTTCCCAAAGCCCTTATTGACTGCACTTAGAAGAGGTTGGCAAAATTTCAGAGAATCTGACTGAAGGCTCTTCAGCTTTTTCTCCCCAGTGAGCAAGGTAGGGAACAATTCTTCATAGAAACAGTTTTGTTTTCCCTGTAGGCGATCAATTTTCACTACAATAGGAGCCAAAACTGAGACATACTCCCCAAGAAATTCAGTTTCGTGATTTCTGAACACTGGACGTTCAAGGGACGTCATGAGTTGATGTAATTTGTCCTTGTGTAATAAAAGTAATGAGACTGCATCAAACAGAGAGTTCCACTTTGTAATGCAAGGCACATTTAATGAGCAGTTGATAATAGTTTTAATAATCTTTTCTGATTTTGGACGACCGCGTTTGTTCAATAATGCTGAGCATTTCAGGATCGTAGCATGATTGATATTTGCAAAAGAAGATATTTTCAGTGCCTGTTTTGCATAATTGTATTTTTTTTAAGAGCTCATCTGGCAACTGACTACTTGGGCATTAGTCGCCGTATTTAGCACTGCCTAATACTAGGCTACTTTAAAAAAAGATGCAAAAAAACAAAATCAACAATAAAAAAAGGGGAAAAAGGCAATAAGCAGGAAGCAAGCTCTGGCGTGTGGGGGGAGGTTCGTCTGCTCTGCCGCAGAAACGTGCGACCTACAAAAATAACAAAAAACAATAAAAAAACTCCAACTAGTTAAATATAGGGGATAAGGCCGGCCTCCCCCAAAAGTCTATTAGTCTACCAGTAAATGTGCACGAACTCGTCTTGAGTATAAGGGACAGGCGGGAGCGACCCCGCCCATCCAGGTACCGGGACAGGTAATATGCGCAGAGATCGCGTAGATTGGGACATTCAACAAGAATGTGCCGATCAGTCTGGGGGACAACGCAGTATTCACCGTAGGGCGCAGGCGAGGGCTCCATCAAATGGAGGTGCGTCCCGTGAGTGTGTCTAATTTGGAGACGACAGAAAGCAACCTGAAGCTTTCGCAGCATTGTGAGGTAGGCCCATGGGGATAGTCGCGGCGCAATGGCACGCAACTTTAAGTTCCCTTCGACCGGCTCCCAGCTACTTTTCCAAGCAGCCCGGAGAGATGCCCGTATTCTTGCCATGTAGTCGGCGTGAGGAAGAGCGAAACGCTGGTCCATTGGCCGAGTCCTCGCGGACTCCTTGGCGCGCTCATTCCCTGCAATTCCTACATGTCCAGGAACCCTGCAGAAGATAATCTCGACATCTGCCTGGCTCGCCAAAACCTTGGCATCACGGATATAGCGAACCAGGGAATGCGGAGATTTCAATGCCCTGAGAGCGCTCAGTGCGCTTTGTTATTGGCTATAAATCACAATCTGTTCTCCAACCCAGGCACGCCGCGTAATCTTCCGTACCGGGCGGTGTATTGCAACTAGCTCGGCCGTGAAGACAGACGCAGCGCCTGGCAGAGTCCCGCTGACTTCAAACAGAGGGAATACGGCGTGAAAGCCGACCCCCTCTTGGGGCTTGGAGCCATCCGTATACACTGGCACGGTTCCGGTGTGACACGAGGTGTGCTCCAAAAAGGTCGAACGCAATACTCCTGGCGTGGCACATGCTTTGGGAGCAGAGGCGTGGAGACAAATAGCCAAAGGTGGTACCCTCCAGGGTGGCATCCTGGGCAGAATTAGGGGCACCACCGGCCCAAGAGCTATACCTAGCTCTTGAACTAGTTTCCTAGCTGTAAACCCAAAGGGCTTAGGGTATGATTGGAGTATCTGTGCGGCATATGCACCGTTGAAATCAGCTGCGGATGAGGTGAGAGCTGTTGGCAACTGAGGGAGGCGGCGGACTCGCGCGTAGATGCGAATAATGCACTGTGCACGGCGTAGAGCGAGTGGCATAACCCCAGCATCGACAAGTCCGCTCTGAATGGGGGAGTTGCGGAAGACACCGGTCGCCAGGCTAAGGCCAGTGTGGTGGATCGAGTCCACCTTCCGCAATACACGCCTAGCTGCGGATGCAGAAAACTCGCATCCGTATTCGAGCTTCGAACGAACCAATGATTAGCGCCCCAAGTTATGAACGTCACGGAACAAAGAATATCCATGGCACGGGTACAAGAGACCCTAAGGCTGCGAATATGAGCCTCCCAGGTTAGGCGTCGGTCAAATAAAAGACCAAGGAAACGGTGCGATTAAACCACTTCCAGGCGTACCCCATTGAGAAACAAGTCTGGGCCAGGGTGGAGCCGTGGTTGGTGGAAGAAGTACACTACCTTAGTCTTGGCCAAGGAAAACCGAAACCTGTGCGTTTAAGCATAGCGAGCGACGCAGTTCAATGCCTGATGGAGTCGACGCTCCAGAGTTGGAATCTAACCACGCCAAAGGAGATCGAAAGGTCGTCCGGCATCACCGAGGTGATGACGTTGATGCTCAGGGCAAAGAGTGTGATACTGAGGACAATTCCCGGCAGGACACCCTCTACCTGCTCCATTTGGGCAGGAGAGGGCTTTCCCGACCCGTACGCAGAATCGACGATCTCGTAAAAATTCAGATATAAAGACTGGAAGGAATCCCCTCGCCCCCCATCATGTGGAGAGTCTCATAGTTATCATAGGCCTTCTCTAGATCGAAAAACACCGTGGCGTAGTGCTGTCTACGATGGAAGGTCTCGCAGACGTCATTTTCCAGTCGGAGAAGAGCATCCAACATGGAGTGGAACTTGCGGAAGCCGCACTGTGCAGAAGACAGATGGCCTCTGCTATCCAGAAAAAAAGGCTAATCGACAATTTACCAATTCCTCCATCAACTTACACACGCTTGAGGTTAGAGAGATTGGCAAAACTGGCCGGAGTAGAGTGATATCTCCCTGTTTTGCGAAAGGCGAGCACAGTAGCGATTTGCCAAAAAATCCGGGAGGAGACCCTCCACCCAGATCCTGTTGAACAGATCTAAGAGAAAGACCATGCCTCACTCACCTATGTGTCGAAGCATAGCGTACAGGATATCGTCCGGACCATAGGCGGTGTCCGCGCACGAACAAGAGCAGAACGCAACTCACTCAAGGTACACCTGTCGTTGCAGGGTTCTCCACCTCTGAAATAAAGTCCAGCCGGCGGCCTTCCGCGACATCACGGCGTACATTGAATGCTGGCGGAGCAGCATCCTGGCTAGATAATGCGGAGTAAGCGGTCCCATTCTCCTGGAGAACGGGAGGGGGGTCCTGCGAAAACTTGCCCCGTATCCTTTTGACTCGCTTCCACACCTTTGCTAGATGAATCCTTTCGTTAAGTGAAGACACGTATGTCCACCAAGAAGAGCGGCGGGCGTGATTCGAAATATACCGGAACCTAGCCCGACAAAATTCAGCGACAGTGAAATCGTTCGGGCGGCGCTTATAGCGCATATAGGCATAACGCTTCTGCTTGAGGGCCGTCTCACACTCGGCTAAATATCACGGGAGTGGTCGGCGTGAAAAAAACAGCCAGACGTTCTAGAAATAGTAGTTAGGCCCGCGGCGATGAGGTTGCCGGAAAAGAACTCAACGGCCTCATCTACCTACCTCACTACTCGACTGAGATAGAGAATTCAGTCATTTCCTGAAATGCAGACAAACGCACCCAGAAAATGATATTTGAATGGGAAAGTGATCACTACCATGGAGGTCATAGACCATCCCCCAATCAAAATCAGGTTGTGCATCCTGAGAGCCCCAAAATACATCGAAGCAGGAAAATGAAGCAGTTCTCTGGCATCGATGCTTAAACTCATCCAAATTTAGGACATCCATCTCAAGCTTGTCGATCAGGTCGGCAAGGACCTGACCCCGGGGATTAATAGAGTAGTCACTCCAAACGGGGTGTCTACCGTTTAGATCTCCGAGCTAGAGAAAATGCCTCGGCAACCGTGCCACGACGCGGCGGAAGTCCCCCGCATCGAAGGCGACTAACGGTGGAATGTACGCGGAAATAACAGTATACCTCCCATCAAGGTGCAGCTGCACTGCTACTGCCTGAAAAGGGGTATCTAAAGCGAAGAGAAGAACGGAGACATCATGCCGGGTTTAAATCGCACATTTCCCCGCCCGGCCCCTATCTCGTGGTGGTCGGGTTGCAAAACCCTTATATCCGGGAGGGTGGGCAGGGGACATGCTCCCAGCATGGTCTCCTGCAAAAAGATAGCTAACGGGGAATGAGAGGAGACGAGCCTCCACAACTCCTCCCAGTTGGCCCGGAGTCCGCGGCAATTCTATTGAAGGAATATGCCCTCCAGGCCTAGCTCGGAGGAGATGCGGGGGCCCTCTTCGAACAGAAGACCCTCACGGAAATAGCCGAACTCTTCCCGGAGGCAGAACTCCGGGCGCTGTTGGCTGGACAATGCGCTGAAAGAGCTGTCGCCTTCGAGGAGTTATTGGGGGAGGTTGGGCTCGCCATGAGAGACTTTTCCTCCCTCCGTCTCAAAATCTTAGGCGGGCGGTGCGGCATCAAAGGCGGGGCCCCCCTCTTTTCGAGGATCCACCGTCTCCAAGCCACCCAGGTCATGCTAGGGGCTGGATATGGACATTTTGTGCTGCCATCTTTACCAAGGTGGGTAGAGCCCGCAGAAGGCTTCCGAATGGGCACGGAAACGAGCGTACTTGTAGGCAAAAATGGGCCAGGTGCAGATGATGTCTTTTTCAACATTGCGGCATAGGACATCCTGGGCAGCGCTGGCGGGCCAGGATTAATTCCTTAGCATTGCGAAATAAGAGACGATCCTGAGCCTGAATGGCCAGGATTTTCTTCTCAAGGAGATACGCACCAGATTGCTTCGAAGAAGTGGTGCGCGGCTCTCCGCAAGTGACAAACTTCGCCACACACGATTTGGACTTATCGTGTGCGGCCTTGGATCAACTTACACAGGTTTCGGGCAACCCCGACTTTGCATGTCGACAGGAGCAATTAGTAAGGCCGAAGCGGGGGCAGTAATAGGACCTGCGCTGCAGTGGCACGAATGCCTTCACGCGGCAGCGATACCAACCGGCACGCACTGACTCAGAGATCTTGTCACAGTCGAACGTGACAAAGAGTGTAGGGGTGGGTCTCGAGGCCCCTCCCTGTTTTCTCATCACACGTTCGACCTTGACCACCCCATGGTCGGCCAGCTCTAAGGTGATGTCGTTTATGGAGTAGTCCACGAAATCCTTCGCATAAACTACTCCTTTCACGAAGTTCATGGTAGAGTGCGGCGTCACACTCACGGGCATGCCATCAAGTGTCCGAAGGGCACTAATCATGGGTCCTCGGAGGGATTCGACGAAATAACCAAAAGGCTGCTGTCCGAGAAACGGGTCACTTTCGGCTATCTACGAATCACACTAGCTAAAGCTCTCCTCTGATTGATCATGTTGCCCTTTGCCAACATGCTGCTATCAGTGGACCGAATGAGCTCGAAAACGCTGGGTAGTCTGAATGTAGGGCTCCGACGTAATCGAGGCTCTGCTCTGTGCACTTGTACCTTTGGTCTTTGTCACGGACTCCGCACCCGGAGGGGGAGGGGGCAGTGGGGCCGGACGTGCCGATTTTGGCTTGGTCGCTTACTGAAGCAGCAGACCTATCCGTCTCCACAGCCCCGAGTCTTGTTTGTCTTTTTTTTTGTCTCTTTATTTCTTAGGAGAGGAAGGTGGGGAATGAACCCGCTTTTCCCCTCCGCTGGCAGGAGCCCCCAGGACAGATAGATCGTTCTCAGTAAGGTCCTTCTCCGAGATGGAGAAGGCCCTGGCGGTCGCAGGGACCCCAGCCGTAGGAAGACCTCCCTCGCTTCCTTGTACTGCCTTGGAGACCCGAGCCGTTTGAGGAGGACCTTGCATAGGGGTGGACTCGGGTTCGGTGCTTGGGGCTGAGCTTGGATTCGCCCCCGTGGATGTCTCTACCGTCTGAGGCTGGGTTGCCTCAAGGACCATGCCTATCTCAGAGTGGGGGCATCCATGTGCCCCCCTCCCCCCGGACATCACTGGTCTCATTGGCAGCGGTGTCACGAGTCGAGTATTGGGAGGCACATGACTTGATCCCCGCTAAGGTTAGTATGCTAATAAGCAGGTCTCTGGAGAGAAGCGGACGATGGGCCTTGTCTTCCCTCTCTCCCCTAAGGGCATTTGCCCTACCGAGCCGCTTCAATGGGAAACGATCGGTTATGAGCTTCCTGCTGGTTTTCTTGGCAGTCTCCTTGGAAAGTAAAAGGGGCACTGCTGCTGAAAAGAGGGAGGCACCCGATGGCACCTCCAGACAATGGAGTGAGGAAGAGTACCCTATACCCGTAGGCAAAGAAGAGGGGTAAACCTCCTCTCCGTTCAAAAAAATTTGGAGGTTTTCCTGTGACAGCACAGGCGGGAGACCTCCATTTTTTCAGTGGACATTTTCAATTTCATAAAGAGCAAAATCTAAACATACTCAATGAACTGTAACACCCCAAAACTACGGTGACGAGTTGACCAAATATCTGGAGTAAGATATATGTAAGAGGTGCTGTCTAGTTTATTCTTCAGTAGAGCTCTTGTCACTTTCTCTTCTTTTATAAGATTTCGGCCTAGCGTCCGCCTTGAAATGACGTCAACTGAAGAATTTAGACCTGTGGTAGTTGAATGTATGATTATTGTGAGTGAAATTGATATTCACAGTGAAATGAGAATTCAGGGTGCCCCCCCCCCTCCAAACGGGCCCCAACTTTCGATAGGCCTCATTTCTTCATTTTCTTCAAGGATTGAATCAAACTTTCGTGATAACTAATTTATTGTGTTTAAAAACATCACATCAAAACATGAGAGTTTTGGGACTTTTCTTCTTTATTCTAGAGCACGTGTTCGAGATAACCTCCATTTAGCGCTGTGCATTTCTTGAGGGGCAGCACAAAGTTGTCCATGACGTCCTTACGAACCGACCGACTAATGGCTTCCTTGAGTTCCGTGATGGCCATCGGTCTCCACTCAAAATCAATGTTGAGACTGATCACACGGCCACCAATGTTCTCTTTCAGCCAATCTCGGGACAGGTTTGAGGTGTGAGAGCTTCTCCATCTTACTGGAACCAGAATGTAGTAGAATAGGCCCCCGACGATATACTATATATATATATCTATTCTTTGTGGGAATTATTCTATATTCGAGGGCGGGTGATCAGATGGCCGAGAATGACTATACACTGGGCCTGGGCAGGGCTTATTTATCTTCAATATACTTAAGAAGTGGAACGGAGCCCAAGGATAAATAATATTGCAAACATTAATAAAATAGAATTTTATTAATTAATCTAACAAAAAAACACACGGAAAGTATTTACATGATCGGGGATTAAAATGAGAGATACACATGAAACGAAAAAGGTCATGGGAATATTTGACTAAGCGGAGGATTAAGATTTGGAGGGATTTAAAATGACAAAACAAACAAGAAGGGAAATGGTTGGCTAAAATCCGTATAAAGCACAGAGTTGCGTTGGCACAAAGTTAACTAGTTAAATGTAATGCGTAGCTTACGTATTTATAAGGTAGTCGCGGCAGAGGAAGGCGATTTGAAGGAATCTTCGGTCCAACTGGCGATTTTTTTTCCAGGAGAAGGGGTTTTTAGGGGGGTTGTCCTGAACGAGGGGGAAGGACTGACTTCGAGCAGTGAGAGCGAAGTGGAGCTCAGAAGTACGAGTGATCTTTGAGACAGGATATCGGAGATGTTCTGGATGAACAATTGAGGTTATTGGTGTAACCAAGCGTTCTCTTCAAGAACGTTAAAAAGGGGGAATTAAATTACCACTGACGCGATATCATGGGAACGAGAACCGTTTCTTGTCGAACGGGCTCGAAGAACAATGACTGTTCTAAAGTTGTTTTCTTTCTAAACAACAGGGGGGTGAGAACCATTTATTGTCGAACGGGCTCGAGGAACAATGACTTCTAAAGTTGTTCTCTTTCTGAACAACAGGGAGGCGAGAACCGTTTTTTGCCGAACGGGCTCAAAGAACAATGACGGTTCTAAAGTTGTTCTCTTTCTGAACAACAGGGGGTCGAGAACCGTTTCTTGTCGAACGGGCTCGAAGAACAATGACTGTTCTAAAGTTGTTCTCTTTCTGAACAACAGGGGGCGAGAACCGTTTCTTGTCAAACGAGCTCGAAGAACAATGACTGTTCTAAAGTTGATTTCTTTCTGAACAACAGGGGGAGCCTGTTGACTTGGCGTCTCGAAGGGCACGAACCTTGGCACTCAAGGATATTGTCCTCTTCTGGACAATAAGGGGGTTCTCGGGGTAGAGTTCCTAGGTGCACAAAGGCGCGGGGGTAGCCCCCCCCCCCTCCGGCGCAGGAAAATGCTACCTAAAACAAAGACTGAAATAAAGTGGAAGAGGCCAGCCTCCTTCAAAATGTCAGATAGTCCGAAAGTCTGTGTACATGAACCCGTCCCGAGTACAAAAGAGAAACTATAGCGACCCCGCTCGTCCCGATACAGAGAAGGGGAACGTACGCGAAGATGACACAGACTGGAATATTCAACAAGAATGTGCAGAATAGTCTGGGGGACAACGTAGTCGTCGCAAATAAGATGTGGGCGAACGCTCCATTAAATGGCGGTGCGTCTCGCGAGTGTGTTCATTTCGAAGATGACAGAAAGCGACCTGAAGCCGTCGCAAAATTGGGAAGGGAGGGGAGGTCCATGGCCACAGTCAAGGCGCAATGGGACGTTACTTTATGTTATAGACTGACCAGTGTTGTAGTCAGGGCTTCGGCGGGCTAAAAAAAATACGACCGGGTTTATTCGAGGCCAGGGCCCCGGTTGGTCTATACCCGACTATAGACAGACCGGACTCGTAATATTTCCGGGGCCGGGGCAGGGGACGATCGGTCTATAATTTAAATTTCCCGCGACCGTCTTGAATCTTCTTTGTCAAGCAGCATGGAGCGTTGCCTTGATTCCTGCTATATAGTTTATGTGAGGAAGAGTCAAGCACTGGTCTGGTCGCACATTCCTCGCGGACTCTTTGGCGCCTTCATCTCCGCGCTCATTCCGCGTAATTCCCACATGTCCAGGAACTCAGTAGAAGATAATCTCGACATCCACCTGCCTCGCGGTAACTGTGGCGTCACGGATACCGCGAACCAGGGTGTGTGGAGATTCTAATGTCCCGAGAGTACTCAAAGTGCTTTATGAGAAGCTATAGATCACAATCCGGTCTCCCAAACGGGAACGACGCGTTAACTCCCTTACCGAGTGATGTATTGCAACCAGCTCAGCCGTGATGACAAACGCAGCGCCTTGCAAAGCCCCGCTGACTTCAAAGAGACCCCCTTCTGGGACTTAGAGACAACCGTAATCTTGGGCACGGATCCATCGTGATATGAAGTGTGCTCCCAAAAGGCCGAACACAATACTCTCGGCGCTGTGGCAGCAATGGAAGCAGAGGTGTGATGACCAGTATTCAAAGGTAGTACTCTCCAGGGTGGCGGCATCTTGGGCAAAACCAGTGGCACCACTGGCCCGAGAGCTCCACCGAGCTCTCGAAAGAGTTTCTTAGCCGTAAACTCAAAGGGCTTATGGTGTGACTGTCATCTCTCGGCAGCATAAATACTGTTGAGATCGGCAGCGTATGCAGTGAGAGACGTTGGCTACTAAGGGAGGCACCGGGCTGCACTTTCAAGCGCATAATGTACAGTACATGGCGCAAAGTGAATGGCGTCTCACCCGCATCGACATGTAGGCTCATTGGGGAACGTGCAGAAGGCACCAGTCGCCAGGTGTGGTGGATTAAGTCCACCTTCTGCAATACACGCTCTGCTGTGAAAGCAGCAGAGCATGAACGTGAATGGCCCAACACACGCCGTGCATAATGCTTGCCTTACTCGGCGGGCTTTCGCTCCTCGCTGCAGGTAGGGATCTCATGGTATTTACTGCCACTCACCCAAGGACCCATAAGAAGACGAAAATGCGCCCGGTAGCTCGAACCTCTGTGGATAATGGACCAATTTGGAGGTGGGTTAGCGGGTAGGTAATAAAGGAGAATAGAGATAAGGGGGTCTGCTAAAGAGTAGGGTGGGTCCTCACCTATTATTATCATACCTTGGCGCTAGGTGACCCTAGGATGGCATTCAGTCCACCGAGACACGTCAAGCGGATCGAACTCTGTCCACGTGAGAGCAGTTCCTCCTAGTACATCCACAATCACAACAACCACCACAATAGCAAATAATAATAAATACTATACGACTAATGCTAATACTACCTATACATACTACTAATACTAATAATACTACTAAATAATAATAATAAATAACAATAATAATAATACTAAATAATAAGAATAATAAT
The DNA here is from genome assembly GCA_963969495.1 of Ceratothoa steindachneri. Classification (NCBI taxonomy): domain Eukaryota; kingdom Metazoa; phylum Arthropoda; class Malacostraca; order Isopoda; family Cymothoidae; genus Ceratothoa; species Ceratothoa steindachneri. The sequence goes on along the minus strand of OZ018321.1, from coordinate 155,318,333 downwards.
AATAAATAATAAGAATAATAATAATTACTACTACTGCTATTACTAATAATAATACCAACAATAATAATAACACTAATACTACCACCACCACCACAACAACTACCCCTAGCTCTACATAAACACAACCACTACCATTATAACAACCACAATCACCCCCCACCACCACCACAACAACAACCACCACGACAACAACATTTACTACAACCACCGCCAATACATCTACTACCGCTACTACCGCCACCACCGATACCGCGCTACCACCCCCGCCACTACCCCGCTACTACCGCTACCGCTACCCAACCACCCCCAATACATCTACTACCACCACCACCGATAGCGCACTACCGATACCACCACCGCCGCTACCCAACCACCCCCAATACATCTACTACCACCACTACCGATACCACCACCGCCGCTACCCCCCCCCCACTACCATCGCCAGCACCACCACCACCACTACCATTGCCACCACCACCGCTACCGCGCTACTACCAGATAATAATTTGTAATTTCGCCGCCTATAAAACTCAACTAAAAAATAAGCTTCACTGACTGTTCGACACTGACTTTCTTACTATCCAATCATGTGTTTCTCATCATTTAATTACTCCATAATCATTGAAGCCTTTCTTGATTTGTTGCACATTGTCAAACCGACCCCCTTCTGACTACCTATAACTCTTTAAGGGGACTCGAAGCCCCTCCAATAACCTCCCATACCATTCATTATCTGCTAAATAGTTTATTTCTCAATAATATTCTATGTAATTTTTGCCACAACCTTCCTGGGAGATTCAAATGGGGCCTCATAACCAGGGTCGATGCTTGCGATAGCAGACCCTTTTGATTCTTGATAGGAGTTTTAGGAGAGGGCGTGTAAGGAAAGGGTGGGGGTGGAGGGGGCAAAATTTGCCAGGAGAACCGACTAATCTCTTACATAATTTTACCCATGTTTGTTCTCCCCAATCCCCATTCGCTAATGGAGTGGTCGATGAACGAAAGGAGATGTTCAAACTTTTACCTCACGAATCTAGAACAGATACATATTGAAAAGTGGAATAGATATTGTGGGAGTCATATCTGAAAATTATAGCGATTTATGTAATCGGTGTCATTTCAAGCACAATATAAGATAATATGTGGTTTAACGACATGTTTGATATCTTAATATGTAGTCTAGCGCAATTTCAACGTTCTAATCAACAATTTCCAGGTGTCTAAGGGTTTAAGAAAAAGGTGGCTAGTTTGGATATTTATGGAGTTAACTAATCGGTGTTCAGTTTATACTTTCGCGTAACTTGGAACTATAAAATGCAGCACAAACATTTAAGTAAAATATATAAAAGTAGCCACCCTTTAATTAACTCCCTTACTTTCCAAAATAGGAATCTTTTTCTTAACCCATTAGAGCCGAAAGTGTAAAGCATTGTGAAATAGGTTTGTAATTAAGTTGATAATCACACAAATATGCTTCATATGAAGTTTTATTAAGAAGTCTTTATTCACAAAGGAATTATGGTCAAGGTCTTTAAAGAACCCTTCGGCAGTTAGATACAATAATATCGAGTAAAAATATTTCAATGGACTCAAAGTGAAAACAGAATTTATTCTTTATATATGCAATATATATATATATATATATATATATATATATATATATATATATATATATATATATATATATATATAATGAGTTCATTGATGAATTAATTTAGTGTTTGAAATAAAAAAAGTGAACAAAAAAATATTCAATTATTCCTTCCAAATAAAATTAAACTTGGAAATGTAAACAAATAAAATAAATGCTTCTGAATAAAAAGTTTATAACATATGCTATTCTTTGAAACATTTTGGATGTAAACCAATATTGCACTTCTCACAAACAAAATTGGCCTTCACACGGCATAACATACATACTCTTCTCTTTTCAATATAAACAATCCAATGATCTTTTCCTTCGTATATTGCATTGTTTCGCAGATTTTGCGAGATTCTTTTTCCTTGCAATGTTGGTGTTCCATAAGATTTCATATATGTGATGCAAAGGTTATCTATTAAATCGAGAAGGGAAATTTTCTTTCCTGCTTCTTGCATGATGAGGCAGTGGGCATTGTTGACAGTGACTGATAACAGGTAACTGAATATGGGCCACCACCATTTTCTTTGGCGCATTCTTACTCTATAAGTTCCCATATTTTGATCCATCATGTCAACATACCCCATGTGCTTATTGTAAAATTTGTAATTGGCAGGCTGTTCCACATCTACACACTTCTTTAGATCTCTTTTATAGCGTTTTGTTGTTTCAATTTCGTGTGTTCCAAAATTTGTTGATAAAATGACATCGTTGTTGTCTTTCCACTTTTGCACAAGTATGTTTGAACTCGTTGCAAAATCCATTGTTCCTCTTGCCTTTTTTTTTTATTTCATTCTTGGTGATCAATGGACATTTCTCTGTTCGATTTTCTCGGCAGGTGCCCATAGCACATATGCCTCTCTCTGACAAGTGCAGAAGAAGGGGAATACTCGTGAAGTAATTGTCAAAAAAGATTTTGAAACGTTCATTACTAGGAATATTTGCAGTGTCAATCAGCCTTAGAACTACATTCCCTCCCAATCCAAATTGATTGTGTTTGACAGAGCCGTCACGAGTTTTACCTGTGTAAAATTCAAAAGCATGCATATATCGTTTTCTTGAACGCAAAGCCCAAAGTTTGAATCCAAACCTTATGGGTTTTCCACGAATGAACTGTTTGCAGTGGTGCCTACCAAAATAAGGTATCATGCTTTCATCAATAGCCACGTGTTCTTGAAGTTCTCTATACAGCAAGAAGTTTTCTTGAAGATGTTCAAACAATGGACGAAGTTTCTCCCTTGAATCTTTATCTTTAATCTTTGTATTATCAGTAGGATGAAAGTTGTGCAATATTGCTAGAAACCTATCACGACGCATGTTTTGAGAAAGGATTTTTGGTATGTGATCACCATTATTCCAATATCTTTTTTTTATTTGGTTGTGGAGAAATAGCAGATAGTAAAAGACCACCCCAAAAATAATAAAGTTCATTTGTTCAAAATTCAAATTTACATTCTTTTGTTGTGCATACCCATTCGATTCTTCAATTATAAGCTTACATAAAAATAATCGCGAGGTTCTTATCATTCAACTAAATTGTCTAATTCTCCCATCCGCCCCTGTGTGTGTGTCCATTCAGTGTTAACAGTGAATGTGGCATTTTCTTTTGACCAAATACGTCTTTTATTAACACTCTTACGTTCTTGCGATTTCAACTCTTCTATACATTTTGTAACAAGATGGTTACCTCCATCTCCTGTTGTAGCCTGACACTCTGCATTCAATATACCTCTTCCTAGAGGTTGCATCTCACTCAGTCCTTCATCGTCAGACTTTTCGCTGTCTTCATCAGAAACCAAGTCTTCTTCTGGAAATCATAAGACCAAGCATGCTTGCTCTTCATTTTCATAAGATTCAAGAAGTGAAATGGCTTCATTCACTGTCAATCTGAAAATATATATAAATATATATATATATATATATATATATATATATATATATATATATATATATATATATATATATATATATATATATATATATATATATATATATATATATATATATATATATATATATAGGTTTGTTAAGCACGACCTCTTAGACCAAAATCGATGCTGGCTATCTCGTATAAGGTTATTGTTTTCGAGGAACTCTACTAGCTTGTCTCTAATGATCGTTTCGAGCAACTTTCCAACTATTGAGGTTAAGCTAATGGGTCTGTAATTACTGGCCTGGTTTTTACATCCCTTCTTAAAGATAGGTGTGACGTTAGCTTCCCTCCAATCATCAGGGACGACCCCATGCTCGAGAGATTTGTTAAAAATGAGTGCAAGTGACTCTGCTAACTCATTATGGACATGTTTTAAGATTTTCAGGTAAAATTTATCAGGGCCAGGAGTCTTGTACGAGTTCATTTTCTTTAATTTATCAATTACTAGTTGCGAATTTACTTCTAGGCTCCTTAGTGATGGGTGTCTGACCTGTATATCCTCGTTGTTATCGTTATTAGTATATCCTAAGGTGAAGACTGAACTAAAAAACTCGTTTAGGATATTAGCCATACCCTTATCATCTGAAATAATTTCACCCAACTGGTTTTTCAAGGGGCCAATCCCGCTTCTCATTTGCCTATTTCTATTGATATAAGTATAGAAGTGCTTGGGATTAGTGGTGCTTGCTTTCGCTATCTCGATTTCGTATTGACGTTTCGTTGATCTTATGAGTGTTTTAACCTTTCTTCTGCTAGTGTTATATTGTTGGTTAACTTGATAGCTTCTATTGTGTTTTAATAATGTGTGGAGGGAGAGAGAGAGAGAGAGAGAGAGAGAGAGTGTTACAAGGAATATTAGTACCTCAAAAGACTAGTTTGTCCATACCGAGGAGGTACTTTTTGTTTTTTTCCTAACTAATAGCTTTAGAAAAAGTATAGTACAGTTCAAGGCTCTCCCCTCCCACCTCTCCCACCGAGTCAATCGGGCATAGAAAGTATGAAAAGACACCTGCTGTCCAAAAGAAAGTGAGTGTACAGTCAGGAATTTTTATAGTAAAGCGGAGCCTTTCTCTTTATTGTAGTATTTAGTTAAGAATCAATTATTTAAAACAAACAAAAAAAATATTATCTTAAAAAGTAATCGTCCTTATAATTTTATCTAATCTCTTTTTGAAAGTATTAATGGTAGGACTCGAGGCAATCTCTTCCGATAACTGGTTCCATGTATTTACAATTTTGTACGAGAACAAATTTCCACATAAATTGAGACTACTTTTTCTGGGCTAGCTTCATGCTGTTATTTCGTGTGATATTTTTATTGAATTCGAACCAGGTGGTGTAGTCTACATTTTCAATTCCTTTTAGAATTTTAAATACTTCAATTAGCTGACCTCGCATACGTCTAGTTTCTAGTTTGTATGGATTTAACTTTTCCAGTCTTGTTTCGTAATTGTATTTTCTTAATGATGGAATCATCTTCGTAGCCGTGGCTTGAACTCTCTCAAATCTTTCTATGTCCTTTCTGAGGGAGGGTGACCATACCTGTGCCCAGTATTCTAATTGTGGTCTTACTAGAGCATTGTATAAGTTAATTAATACCATCTCGCTTTTATAACTGATCTGTCTCTTAATGTATCCAAGTATCTTTCGCGCTTTCTTTTCTACATCAACACAGTGCTGTGTGAATTTTATGTCATTAGATATACAAACACCGAGGTCCTTTTGGATTTCTGTTTCTACTATTATTTTGTTATTGAGTTTGAATTCTGCTTTCGGATTTTTTGTGGCCTACGTGAATTAATTTGCATTTGTCAAGATTTAGTGGGAGATTCCATCTTTCAGACCATTCAGATATGTGGTCAATGTCCTTTTGAAAATCTATTATATCGTGCTCGGTAACTATACTTTTACCCAGTTTGCAGTCGTCAGCGAATTTGGAGATCTTAGGGATTAATCCCACGTCTATATCATTTACATATATAATAAAAGGCAAGGGGACAAAGAATGATCCCTGAGGAACGCCGCTATTTACAGTTATCCACTCGGACTCTTCTCCATTGATCACCACCCTCTGCATACGATTACTAAGCCAGTCTTCAATCCAATTCGCTATTTTGCCTCGTATTCCTAGGGCTCTAACTTTGGACATTAATTTCCCGTGGGGCACCTTGTCAAAAGCCTTTTGAAAATCTAAATACAGGATGTCGACAGATCTCTCACTATCATGAATGGTGTTAATGTAATGAAAGAACTCTAGCAAGTTTGTAAGACAAGATCTATCTTTCCTAAATCCGTGTTGCGTGTTTCTTAGCAGTTCTTTGGTTTCTAAGTGGCTTACTATTTTTTCTGCTATAATACTTTCCAGCATTTTGCCAATTATTGATGTCAGACTTATTGGTCGATAATTGCATGGCAGATCTCTGCGTCCTTTTTTAAATATTGGAGTGACATTAGCTAATTTCCAGTCTTGGGGAACAGTATTATTTTCAAGTGATAAGTTACTCTTGGCACTATTTTATCAGGTCCTGGGGATTTAAATTTATTCCTTTTATCTATTCGTATTTGTACATCCTTGCTCGTGCATTTGAACATTTCTAGTGCGTTATTTCCTAAATACTCATTATACGGAGCGATATTTTGATTTGTGGTGTCGTCGGTGAAAACTGAGGCAAAGTACTCGTTTAGCGCAGTAGCTATATATTTATCCTTAACTTGTAAATTATTGTGACCATCGTTGATTGGGCCAATGATGTTTTTTATTGGCTTTCTACTGTTAACTAGGGCGTAAAATTCATTGGGGTTTTCTTTACAGTTTAATGCTACCCTCATTTCCTCGTTACGCTTTGCTCTCCTAATACCAGTTTTTATCTTTCCTCTGAGATCAAAATATTTATTTTTATTTTCTTCTGAGCTGTTTAATTTAAACGCCTTATAAGCCTCTTTTCTTTTGTTAATGTCCCTCTTAATTTCATTAGTCATCCATTTGGGATTTCGATTTTTTGCACTTTTTCTGATTGCTTGAGGAATGAATTGGGATTGTTTCCTTAAAAGATTGTATTTAAACTCGTTCCATACTTCATTTATATCTGCCATTTAGTTGATAGTTAATGATACTTTGTTTTAACGCCGCGAAGTTTGCCTTTGTGAAATGTAATTTTGCATTACTTATTACAATTTTTTTGTTTGGTAAATTTAATTCGAATTCTATTAGGTTATGGTCGCTGCCACCGAGTTGATCGCATACAGTTACGTTTGAGATAATTTCATCATCTGAAGTTAAGATTAAGTCCAATATATTCTCTCCTCTAGTAGGCTCGGTGACCCATTGAGTTAGCAGATTTTCCTCTATAAAATTGAGTAATCTTTGTCAACAAGGAGTAACAAGGAAATTAAGTACCCTAGGAGACCTTACGGTCCATTCAAGGAGGGTACCTTTGGACTAGCTCAATTGTTTTGCGTCCCTAAACGGCCACTTTTAAAGACCTTGTCTAGTCTTGCCTTGAACTGGTCAACAGATTCACTGTTGACAACTTCCACTGGAAGTGCGTTCCACTTACCGCAGATACTGTAGGTGAAAAAATTTCCACACAGATTGCGGTTGTAACGCTTCAGTTCAAGTTTGAAGCCGTGATTGCGCGTTCTGTTCTCACTCAGTGTGAAAATATCCCGGTAGTCAACATTGTCGAACCCTCGAAGTATTTTGAAGACCTCGATGAGCTGACCACGCAGTCTACGGGTTTCCAGCGAGAACAGATCTAACTCCCTTAGTCTATCTTCATAACTTTTATGTCGGATAGAGGGAATCAGTTTGGTTGCCCTAGCTTGTACGCGTTCCAATTTCGCAATGAAGGACTCCAAAATTGTACGGCATACTCCAGGTGCGGTCGGACAAGTGAGTTGTACAGGCACAGTACAATCTCCTGGTTCCGATAACCAAACTGGCGCTTAATATAGCCTAGCATCCTTTGAGCCTTTTTCTCCGCCTCAATGCACTGTTTCGAGAACTTGAGGTCCCTAGTGATTTTTACACCCAAGTCCTTCTCAGTGTCGGTGGATTCCATAGCAGTGCCCTTAAGGATATACTGAGATTGAGGGTTTCTGTGGCCGATATGCATCACTTTGCATTTCCCCACGTTAAAAGGCATTTGCCACGTGTCCGACCACTCCCCAATCTTCCCAAGATCTTCCTGCAGGCGGGCAGTATTTCCATCCTTCGCAACGTTCATACCAAGCTTGGTATCGTCGGCAAATTTGTAAATCTTGGCAACCATGTCACCATCCATGTCGTTTACGTAGATGATGAATAGTATTAGTCCCAGGACAGAACCTTGAAGCACCCCGCTAGTAACGGGCACCCACTCAGAAGCCTGTCCATTCACCACCACCCGTTGCCGTCTGCCACTTAGCCAGTTCTCTATCCAGCCGGCTACTTTTCCGTCTATGCCCAGCCCTCGCACTTCCCGGAAAAAGCTGTGTTGTGGTACCTTATCAAAGGCTTTCTGAAAGTCTAAGTACACCACATCCACCATCTTATCCCGATCGTGCTCACTGAAGACGAAGTGGAAGAATTCCACAAGGTTCGTCAGGCATGACCGTTGCCTTCGGAAGCCGTGCTGGGCACTCCTCAGTAGCAACTTTGACTCTAAATGCGACGTCATTTTGTCCACCATGATGATTTCCATGAGTTTACCGACTATCGAAGTCAGACTGATAGGTTGGTAGTTCGACGGTTGGCTACGGTCTCCTTTCTAAAAGATAAGAGTCACCTCCGCCTAACGCCAGTCTCTAGAAACGCATTCAGTTCGGATTGACATGTTGAAGATTGCGCTCAGGTGTCGTAACACTTGATCGCGCACTTCTTTCAACATTTTAGGTAGAAACCCATCCGGGCCAGGTGACTTATTCGTCATTAGGTCACTGATCTTCTTTTCTATTTCCCCTTCGGTGAAGTCCATATCCTCCAGCTTTTCCCCCGAGTAGGAACAAGTTGGCTGGGAAATGGGACCACACTCTTCAGTAAACACTGAAGAGAAGAAGTCGTTGAGGAGGTTAGAGTGCTTTAATGTCCCCTCCTCATTCCTTAAAGTGCCAATCGTTCGACGGATTGGTTTACGGCTGTTTACATATCCAAAAAACTCCTTGGGATTCTCTTCACAGAGTTTCGTCTCGCGTCAGTCAATCCAGCACGAAGACCTGCAAAGTCTGCTCTTCTCAAATCGAGTTTCCTCGATTTACTAGTTGCAGGCCCTGCCTTCGGGACTTTGACTACAAATCTAATTAGTCGGTGGTCACTGCCACTGACCTCTTCGCCAACAGAGAGGTCCTTAACGATGTCATCCTCAGAGGTGAAAACCAAGTCGAGGATATTGTCTCCTCTCGTTGGCTCTCTCCCCCATTGAGTCACGAACTCGTTGTTCGCGAACTCCAGGAGTAGTGCGTTCTCGCCAAAGGGTTCCCTGGTTTGCCAGTCAACTTGTGTATTGAAATCCCCCATGACGATACACACTCTGTCTTCGACAAGTTCTCCTAGTAGCTGGTACAGATCTCTGTCGTTTTCAACGAGTTGGGCAGGAGGTCTATAAAGCACCGGGGTCCTGTATTTGGCAGGACCTATCTCTAGGTCAACACCTAGTAGTTCATGATCGGATACGATGTTGCAATCCGTCGAGTTCAGAGTATCCTTGACATACAACATCACACTGCCACCATCTCTGCCTGGCCTATCTTCCAGGAAGAGCTGGTAACCATGAATCGTGAATTCACCTTCAAAATCTCAGCTTGAGGTTTTTCTCCACGACTCCGTTATGGTCACCATCTCAGGTTCTTCTGTTGCTACCGAGCTGAAGAAACTTGTTCCTGATTGACCTCGCATTGAACAGAAGAACTTTGAGGGAGTCCCCGAATGTAAGACTGCCTACCCTCTTCCGTTTCCCGGCTTACTTGATGGAGCGGTGCCATTCCTCTTTGCGACCTCCGAGAAGGTCGTTCCACGAGTCACACGGGCGTACTGGCGTACTTCCGCCTTCACTCTAGGCCTGACACTACTTACAGTCCGTTCCACGACATCCTGTATCATGTTGCAGAGTACGGCCTTTCCTTTAAAGGAAAGATGTACTCCATCCCTTTGATAGAGACCATTTCTACCATAGAAGGTGCGGTAAGGGTCCACAAAAAGACCCCTCCGCCGTACACAAATCTCCGAGCCGTTGATTAAAAGGGACGTTCATCGAGTGAGCGGTCCAGGTTGGACCTCTTCTCGGGAGCATCCCGACCACTACACGTCTGCGTGTTTTTAGCCCACAGTCGTCCACAGCACTCATAACTGTGCTGAGAATCTTTTCTGCGGGGTCTATCCTTCCTACTCTGAGTTAGAGGTCGTTGCCTCTTACCATTAGGGCAACGACTGAGTTCTCATTAATCTGAGATTTCTCCCCCTCTACTCTGATCTGCTGGTTTCCCCTTCCTGGTAGGCAAGTTACCTTCACACTCGTGCGAAGGCGTGCTGCTAGCAGGGGTTGCAGGGCCCGTACTTGAGAGTCCCCGAAAAGGTTGACCCTCGCACATTTGACTGCAATCTTTCCTTTCGCCATAGACTTATCTCTTTTCTCTTTCGTCTCCGCATTTCCCTTGTTTTTCTTCTTCTTCTGCCTTTTTTTCGATCTTTATTTGTCTTTTCTTATGTTTCTCTTTTATCTTATTTTCTTTCCATTTTTCCTTGAGCACCAGTAACGCTCGAATCCTCTACAGTGGGGTGAGCTGCATTAAGGTCGTTTTTTTTTCGTTTTTTCTTTTTCTTATTAGTTTTTCCGCACGGCTGAAGTGGGACTGCTAATGCAGTTTCAGCTCCTTGAGTTGGAGTCTCGCCGGCGGAACCACCCAAGTCAGTGGGAGTTTCGTCTCAAGCTTGAGCTGACTGGGCCTCTAGTTTAGAGGCTAGCTCTAGGATTCTCTCCTCGAGACGCTGAATCTGAAGCGCGTGCTGCATTTCCATGGTCTATATTTTACTTTCCAGTGCCCTATATTTTTCTTCAGAGGTTGTGAAGAGATCTTTGAGTTCATTGCAGTATGCCACTTCCTCTCGGACCTCTCATTTAAGGATGCAGTCGGTGCATATACTTCACGGGTGGCATTTCGAAAAACATCCTTCCGGAAGTCCACGCACCACTTATCCTTCTGGCATATCGCACATGTATATTTGAGTGCAGCTGGACCTTTTCCCCCTGTCATTTTGAACACTTTCTCTCTCTCAAAATTTTGCGACCAATCAATAGTAAAAAAAGGGGTTGGTGAGTTCTCTCCGCGTGAGTCGCTCCCACCTATCCATCAGAGAGGTTTCGGATCTTTCAGAAGGCCCGCTCCATGTGCTACTGTTCGTCCGACCGAGTTGTCAAACCTCGACGTGCCGTGGCTCCCAACCAAGCAGCACTAACGGTCCCCGAAGGGGCCATCGATTTCTCACAAGGTGAACAACGAAGCATGCCTCGCACTAAACTCCTACTAGTTCCCTTCACGACCGCCAGGATCTCGGAGAAGCGTTCACTGGATATCCCGCCACACCAAAAGACTCGACCCAAGGCTTTTAATTGGCCTGGCAACCAACCTGGGAACAAAGGGCCGTCCCCTCTGACCGATGCTACCAGAGGCACCCGTACCCGTCAACGGTCACTAGGAATGGTCAATAATTACGCGCCAGGGAAGGGGTTAACGGGGCACTACCCTTACCCCATTCGTCGTGCCCCAACGCCTAAGACCCCTCAAGTCCTAGTCTCTCGCAACCAGAGAGCGTCGATTGGCGTTGTTTATAGAGGTTCCAAAGCCTCTATTCTGACGCGTGAGGTAGCTGCCAGGTCCTTATATGTAGATAGAGGAAAAAAAGGGTAAGAGTGACACGATAGGAGTAGGCTTTTTTCTTTTTTTTCTTTTTGTATAAGTGGAAGAGATAGGATAAAAGTAAACAAGGAGAAGGATACAGTAGAAAAATGAAGGAAGGATGCACTTAGTCTGTAACTTCGTTTTCGACCAAATCGACAAGGAAAGCCCTACCAGGGGTACCCAGAAGAGAGGTACCCCCACCGACATAGCTCGAAAAGTCAAAGGTACACACAAGCTCTCTTCCCGCGACAAGGGAGCGTCACCCCTCCCTCTACTGAGATATATATATATATATATATATATATATATATATATATATATATATATATATATATATATATATATATATATATATATATTGGTAGAAAGATTTATAACTAAAATTATAAAAAAGAAAATCGTTTCACCAAAGAAAAGTAGGCATAGCTTGTATAGAAAATATGGCTAAAAATTTAGAAACTATTGGTAACATAACAGAATTTACAATATTGCTATATACGGCAAACTTGCATAAAAATGTATGATTTTTGGCTCTAATGCCGAAGGGGTGTTTAAAGACTTTTCAGAACAAAATGCAAATTTAAATTAGTTAACTGATACTTTGACACAAAAAATAGTATTTAAACCCTGAAGTAGGCATAGCTTGTATAGAAAATATGGGTAAAAATTTAAAAACTGCTGGTAACATAACAGAATTTACAATATTGCTTACATAAGTCCTTTAGAACAACTTTCTGCCGCCATGTTTCAGCTTTTAGTGAAAATAAATCGAGTTGCCAATTATAGATTTTTCTAAAAATATAAAATATTGAAAGAATATTTACCAAAGAGTGTTTTAATCTTGAAAAAGTAAAATTCTGAAAATAAAACAATAAAATATAGTACTTATAAACCAAAGGTCTTTAATGACCCCGCAGTCACTAATGGGTTAAAATCCCAACCTTCTCCCGATTAAATTCTGTTTAGAGAAGTTAAGGTATGATTAGATACACTGCATATTCAACATGTAAGTGTGCTTCTAATATATCTATATATTTATACACATGAACATTTCTAAGTTATACACTTCAGGTGTTCCGAGAAAATCGGCATTTTCAGCTCAGAGGAAGAATATAATTGAGCTCTCGTTCACTTCAGCTCACTAATGAAGCCTTCTTAAAATAAAGGCAAGATTTTTTTCCTTGCGAGTATTCTAAATCGGTTTGCTCTTTGAATTGCGAGACCGTGGTTATTTACCACAGCATGGTAGTTGTGAAATGTAATTAATAGCCCTAACCTATATCACCGAATTAGACTAAAATAACGAACGATTAAGCTTCGATAGGACTATACAAAACGATGTGGTCCACCATTAACCAATGAGTAATCCACTGTCATCAAATCTAGACACATATCAATATAATCCTTCAAAGAGCAATTTAACCGTAGTTAAAAATAAATCTAAAAAATTCCCTCAATGACTCCTATCGAAATGGTGGGTCAGTTCGTTCGGACCCCGCGCTAATATTTAATAAACTGTGAAACCGAGACAGAATCACGAAAGATTAAAATAAAATGCCGAACTCTCTTCAAGGGTCCTTGCCCCCTCCCTCTTCCCACAAACCCCAATCGATCCAATTAAACAAGTGAACCCATAAAATATTTCCACATTCGGGCGAAACGGCTCTCAAATGCACCACAAGTTTTAGCAAAGATACTACAATTCTCAAACACGGCAATTCACATACCCTCACTTCACGAAAAGTACAAGTTAAACATAAATTGGCTAATACGAAATTGAATATTCGAAAGTGAAATAAGTATGTATTCATGAACAAAGAAAACTAAAGAAAGTGACGGGTGGAAGTATTATAACAATAAGTAGGAAATCAACATAAGTTCTCAAACAATCAAGATCGTCTTCCTAGCTAAAACGCTAGTCGACTTAACCTAGCTCGCAAGAGATTTCGCGGGAATCAAACAGACCTTTAGAAGTTTAATTTATTAAATCATAGAATCACACAAACACCGGAACTGATTAACACCATTTAGAAAACCCTTACTTAAACTAAATGACAAAGTGACACTTCGTTCGTAGGGCTTTTCAAATCTTTAAACGCAATAGGAGTTGCTAAATACAACGCCCTCGGCGATTAATGATTTCATAGAAATCATGCTATGTAAGCAATCAATCAAGCGAAAGATTTTAAACTTAAAGCTAATTATTGAATAAACAAGGTCTGCTGACCAAAAAGTTGCGTGCACTCACTTATTCTGATTTATGTCCTTACTACTTTGAAAACTTTCAATAATTCCCGGACTAACCTTGGGAGGACCTTGGCAAGTCTATCATTCGAAAGAGAGGGTTTTAAATTTCGTTATAATCGTCCGAATAGTTATGATGTCATTGCCCCCGAAAATTAATTTCTTGGCTAACCTTGGGTGACTTTGGCAATGATATTATTTGAAAGGGAATGTAAAACAATATAAGGGTTTCAAATTTCGCTAGAATCAGCCGAATAGTTATGATGTTATTGCCAAAAAATACTAATTCCCGGGGTAACTTAGGAGGCCCTTGCAATTATATCATTCGAAAGAGAATATAAAACAACATAATGGGTTTGAATTTCGTTAGAATCGGACGAATAGTTATGATGTTATTGCCAAAACAAAATAATTCCCTCGTTAACCTTGGAAGGACTTTGGCAATTATATCATTCGAAATATAATGTAAAACAACATAAGGGTTTCAAATTTCGTTAAAATGGTCGGAATAGTTACTTTGATGTTCTTTGCCAATTGTATTATTCGAACGAGAATGTAAAACAACATAAGGGTTTCAAATTTCTTAGAATTGGCTGAATTGTTACGTTATAAAAAAAAAAGCAAAACGTGGACTGACCTACATAGTGAGAATCACCTAGAATCACCCATGACTAAAGATTCACAACTTTCTAAAAGTTGATTAAAAAGCAGAACTAAATTATATAAAAATATATATTTTTTTAATTAAAATGGCGGGCCTTAACTTTTTGTCACACCTCATTTATGGAATTGGAAAGGCGAAAAAATGGTCACACCCTAATTGCATAGTCTAGAATAGTATAGCATAGTATAAGCATAACATATTATAGGATAGTATAACATGGCATAGTATATTATAGCATAACATAGTATAGTATAGCATAACATAAAAAAACATAGTATAGTAAAGTATAATATAGTATAGTATAGGTAGTATAGTATCTCTTAGCATAGTATATCCGAGCATAACATATCCTAGTATAGCCTAGTATTGTCTAGAATAGTATAACATTATATAACATAGTCTAGTATAGTCTCGAATAGTAGCCTGGCAAAACCTAGCTTACCGTAGGATAGCCTACCATAGTATTACTTCAACCAGCGATAATAAAGCCTAGCATAGTATAAACTAGCCTAGATTGCCTAACATAGTATAGTATAGTATAGTATAGTATAGTATAGTATAACAGAGAAGATTATATTATAGCATAGCCTATCAAAGTATAGCCTAGCCTAGCCTAGCTTAGTATAACCAAGTCTAGCCTATGATTCCCTATAATAGTATAACTTACCATACCATACTGTAGCGTAGCTAGCATAGTATAGCCTAGCCTTATATAGTATAGTTTAGTCTGGAATAGTATGACTTAGCCTAGACTAGCCTAGCAGATAATGTACAGTATAATATGGCTTATATTAGCCTAGAAACCATAGTAAAGCTTAGCCTAACATAGCTTAGTACAGCCTAGCCTAGTATATTCTATCTTATCTTAGCCTAGTTAGCATATTCGGGCCTAGACTACCATAGCCTAGTATAGTATATCATAGCCTACCTTACCTTACCCTACCCTAGTTAGTATAATATAGTATGTCATAGTATTGCCTAGACTAGACTATAAGATCTTAGCCTAGGGTTGGATAGCATGCCTAACATAGCCTAGACTACCCTAGCAAAGCCTCGCTAATCCTAGCCTGGTAGGTATAGCGAAGACTAGCCTAGTGTAGCATAGTTTAGTAGCATACCTAGCTAACCTAGCATACTATAGTGTAGCCTAGTATAGCCTTCCATTCCATGCCTAGCCTAGCCTAGTAAATCTTAGCCTAGCCTAGCATAGCATAAACTAGCCTATCATTAACTATCCTAGATATGTATAACCTATACTATACTATTATACCCTAGTCAAGCATAGCTTATTATTGTCTATCCTAACATATGTACTATATGCTATCCTATCATAGCATATTATAGCCTAAATTAGCATAGTATATTTTACCCTTGTACATTATATCTTAGCATAGCTTAGCATAGTATAGCCTAGCCTATAATATCCTAGTATAGCATAGCCTATTCTAGGCTTGCCTAGCAGAGTATAGCATATTATAGCGTAGTCTAGTCTAGCAGAGTATCGGCCGAAAAGTTATGATGCTATTGCTAAAACAAAATAATTCCCGGAATAACATTGATAGGACTTTGGCAATTATATCATTTGAAAAAAGAATGTAAAACAACATAATCGTTTTAAATTTCGTTAGAATCGGCCCAATAGGTATGTCATTGCCAAAATAAAATAATCCCCGGGCTCACCTTGAGAGGACTTGGCAATTAACCCATCAGTCACCCGGGGGCCTTTATAAGTCCTCGATTCAGTGCTACGTAATCGACGAGGCACTTTTGTGGCCTTTCACGTATAGACTCGTATTTGCCCTGATAATTATGATAATCTGTTTTTTTTTTCAAACTCTTATGTTAGTGATTAAGCATCTAATTAAAATACATAAATTTCTTAGATCAGGCCTTCTGTGCTTGTAAACCGAGATTTATGAATGAGAGTAACCTGACTCCGTTCTATGCCTCACCGTTTTTGATGACTCTTCCTTATTTTTTAGTTAAATACACTTATGTTTTTCATTTTTCATCCAATTTAAACAAGGAAATGCCTTAAGTTAGTATGTTATTGAAAGCACACAGACCAGCAAGCCTATTTTGTCTGGAAAATACAGTTTTATAGGTAAAAAATAGGCCCAGAGCAAAATTTTCATAAAATTTCTGATATAAAATAGTATCCCATGAAGGGCGGCCCTGTTTTCTATAATTAAATATAGGTTTTAAAGCTTAACTGATATAAAAAGCATGAAATAACCATGGGTGTTGATGAAAATTTGTGTAAGAACTGAGAATATTATCAATCATAATTATAAATAGGTAGAAGGTTATTAATAATTTTTTAATTATGTCAATAGAATGGTTCTTTTCAATTAAAATTATATATTATTGGATTTATAAAAGAGAATTTAAATATTTTATTTTAATTATTTTCGATAACGTTTACCATTTGTAATTTTGCAGAGGGCGAGTTCGAGCATATTATGCGGGGGAAAGGATAAAGGATTAGGACTTGGGACAGGACGTGGGTTAGGAGTTATATGATGATTTGTGATCCTATTCCCAACTGTGTCACGAGTGGAGCTATTAACTCTTGGGTGCTGCGGGGGAAGAATGAACCCCCATAAAATGTCAGTACTTGTTTGGTATGTGTGGTATTTTAGAGTGTAGCTGAACCCGATTTCCTCGAAATACGATTCATCCTCGATTTTGCCGCATTTTTCCTCTTCCGACCGCCAATAAAAGAAGAATAGAATTGAAAAAATAACATTGACATAATAAGAATAATTAAATTTATTTGTGATTGCGGTTTTCGAAATACTAACCTTAGTAAATTTAAGGTTCAAATTACGGTAAATTTTTAGAACATCCCCACCAATTATTTCAGGCATTTTTATTTTTTTAAGCGCCAAGAACACGAATATGATCTTCAATACTGCCATAATTAACTTAATTCAACCCAATCGCCCGAAGCGCAACTAAAAAAACAAGGAACATTTGAGCGCCTAACGAGTCTTAACGACGTCTGGCAATTGCTTTGAATTAGAACTTAATACTAGGCTTTCGAATTGTGTAAATTAACAGTTTATTAGAAATAGCGGGGGGGAGGCAGCCTCCACTATCAAGGGGGAGGCTGGGGCTTCTCCCCCTCCCCCGATTTAGAAAATAATTATCATAGGGTTCGAATCGAATTTAAATGTAATTGCAAGATATCGCTAGGCGCTCCATTGTTCATATTTTTATGTACTGCCAGAAGCATACGCGCGCCCTGACCAATCGAATTATAATTGATAGAAAAGCTTTTTGAAAATTAAATTCTCACTTAATGGCTCGGGTAGAGAGCAAATGGAAATATCAAATTAACGTATGTTGTTTTTTGTCGAGGGACGAAGGCATGTGACCCAAAAGTCCTAAAAAAGGTACACAAGTCTCTAATCCAGGCCGCCACTGTCGGCTCTGGCTGGGCTCGGGTACAATTGAATTAGGGAATGGTAAATACCTTCCAACTAGAGTGCAATATTATTAAGGTTGGCTCTTTGAATAGGAATACGTTTGCCAGGTTCGTCTCAAGGGTTATTCGAAAGATAAACGCCTCTACAAAAATAAACTTTAATACAAATAATAAGAACAAGGGCACAGATGAATATGGAAATCTAAATAATAATTAGTACGACCAAAGAATATTATGACGGGCAAAAATTAAGGAAACTAGTCCTGGGAAAAATATATAAGTGATCCAATAAGTTGGATCATGGTGACAAAGACCATGAGCAGGTCTTCGTCGATGGGGTCCCGAGATTCGTCTGCGGGACGGCAGGAAGTCTCAACCAATGTAGTGAGACGAGAGAAAACCAAGACAATTTCCTGGGGCGTAAACGGGGTTTCTGTAATCTTCATCTGATCAGGACAGATTACGCGAAGACGATCTGCTGACGACATCACAAGGGCGAAGGGACCACTTCAAAGGGGACAGATACTCTGATCTGGACGGCAAGAAGCTCGGGCTTTCTCTATCTGCTGAAGCTTTGCAGACATCACCTTAAATAGGAGCCACAGCCGTGGTCGTTAGAAGGCTGTGCACAGCAAGGCGTCCCAAGAGATATCGGACGACACTTAAGCAAACATAAACCTTGAAAATTTCATAGCATCGACGAAGCGAAAGGGAAATAAGCGAGATTTCCTTCTGCCCCAAAAGGGAGGAAGATGAACACGGCTGCTGAGCCTCGGAGCGGGACTGCGTTATCAAACTTGGGGAAGACGGTAATAAAGCACCCCAAATTAAATACAGCTGCACTGATCCGCCTCAACCAAGGAAATTCTGTGTGATAACCACGTATTGAGTTTCATGCTCCCACACGCCTCCCTTCCCAAGATGAAATTTCACAGACACGTAGGGGATGGGAAATGTCATTCCCCACAAATGGAAGAGATATGAATTGGAGAAAACAATTTACGTGACAGGATACAAGCTAATAGGGAAATCTTTAACTTCTGGCCTACATAGACGCAAACAAAAAAATAAATTCATATGAGCTTGTGGAACTTAGGAGTTAACGATAAGTAACAATAATACCGAAAAAAAACAAAACATGGTGACCATTACTATTAATTACAAAAGAAAAGAAAAAAAATAATTTAAGGCAATATATATATATACAGAGGGACAAAGCTTAACAATATATACAATTGTGAGTTCACACCCTAGGTGACTCGATCTTACGAGGTAAGGGAAAGCTCCTCTATGGGGTTCCTACTAAGGCAGTCAGCCATACAATTTTCGGAACCTTTAATATAAAATATACGAGATTAGTACTCCATCAACAATAAACTCCATCGCATAAGTCTACCGTTCTGACTTTTACTGGGTTTTTTTTAATAGGCTAATGGGTGGTGATCCGTTTCGATCACGAACTCCTTTCCCAATAAATACATTTTAAATTTTTGAACTCCCCAAACTATCGCTAGAACCTCATGTTCTATGGTTGAGTAGTTCTTCTAACGCGACGAGAGCTTCCGGCTCGCGTATGCAATCGGATAGCTGCAATCATCGTCGGATTGCAACAAAACGCATCATAATCTTTCGTTAGACGCGTCGGTCCTGATTCCAAAGGACTTGGCCGGATTGACGAGTCTTAGAATGGGAGCAGAAGTGAGCTTATTCTTAAGTTTATCAAAGTGGGCGGATGGATGCCTTGGGGTTCTACACGAGTGGATCTGGAGATTGTTTCTTTAACAGGGCGCTAAGGGGAGAAGCTAAGGCTTCAAAATTGGGGACAAAACGCCGGTAGATAGATGTGGATCTCCAAAAGGAGCGGAGTTGTTTCTTTATACGCGGAAGGGAAATGCTGGTTTTTCCCGATATGAAAGTCTAAATAACGAATGGAATTATAGACCAAATGACATTTACTAGGCCCAATGGTCAATCCGTGTTCCAGTAACCTCATGAAAAGGGAGCGAAGGGAGACTAGGTGTTGTTCCCATGTACGCGTGACAACGTACACATTGTCGAAATAAAACGACACGTTACCTAGGTCATCCAGGATTTGCCGCATCATTCTATTATAGTTACTGCAAGCAGTAACCAAACCGAAAGGAAGACGCCCAAATGGAATTAGGCCCTACTCAGTGGGAAACGCAGTGTACTTCCGAGCACTATCCTTGAGGGGAATTTGATAATAGGCCTTACATAGGTCTATTTCTATATGATGTTCAATACTGCTGTAGTTGACTTAATTTAACCAAATCGCCCACAGCGCACCGCAAATTTTCAAGGAACATTGGAGCGCCTAACGAGTCTTAACGACGTCTGGCAATCGCTTTGAATTAGACCTAATACTAGACTTTCAAATTGTGTAAATTCGAAAATAATTACCATAGGGTTCGAATCGAATTCAAAATTAGTTGCCATACATCGTTAGGCGCTCCATTTTTCATATTTTTATATACTGCCAAAAGAAGGATACGCGCGCTCTGCCCAATCGGATTACTGCCACACAGTACCGCTGAAATGCAAGGTAAATGTACTTAGTTCAGACAAAGATTACATAGAATTGATTAAAAGCGTTTGAAAATTAAATTCTCGCTTAATGGCTCGGATAGACAGCAAATAGGTATATCAAATTAACGTATGTTGTTTTTTTATCAGAGAAAAAGTACTCAAAGACGTGGCGGCTCGCGTATAGGCACTGCAGAACTGCCGCACCATCTATTTCCACTCGTTATTATTGATAACATTCAATATAATGAGTCATTTTTTCTTTAATTCTTTCTTTATACTTGTACATTATATAATCCTTAAGCTTAGTGTCAGTAGCCATCCCCTAGTTTATGAAAAAGTACAAAAATCCTTGTACAGAACTGTGCGCTTCACAGTTCCAGGGACGCCGTGTTTAGCTGTTGTGTGCATGCTCACAATTCCGAGATAGTAAGCTGCACGCTAGGGAGAGAGAACACTGTTGCTCACGCAGTGCTGATCCTGGTATATTTGAGGAAGGTAGTATTTCTTTTAGACTATGCGTAGTTTAGGAAAAAGTACAAAAATCCTTGTACAGAACTGTGCGCTTCACAGTTCCAGGGACGCCGTGTTTAGCTGTTGTGCGCATGCTCACAATTCCGAGATAGTAAGCTGCACGCTAGGGAGAGAGAACACTGTTGCTCACGCAGTGCTGACCCTGGTATATTTGAGGAAGGTAGTATTTCTTTTAGACTATGCGTGTGTTTATATTCTTGAATGTGATAAAGTGTAAAATTTAATTCATTTTTTTTCGGTTCTTGTTATTTTATGAATTTTAAAAGACTAAATGCACTTGCAGTGTTTTCAATGGAGAGAAAAAATCCTCAGTAGTCATCCCAGAGATCAAGGAGAAAATAATTAATCTTTTCGCGCAAATTAAAACAAGAAGAATAGATTTCGTTGAACTATAACAATTTAGGCTATTAGTAAGTAAAAAAAATGTTTGATTTTGTTATGTTAAGGATTTAATCAAGTTTATCTATAAATTTTCTTTTTATATGTTTATTTCCTTTGACACAATATTGAAAAAATGCAAAAAAAATTCTGATGCAGCACCCCCGCTAATTTTAACTACGAACCGCCATTGAGTCCGTCTCAAGTTATAAACACTAACCATGCAATGGCTTCGCCCCTTCCCCCTTACGGAGGGAGCTTGCGCTTCGCTACTAAGATTAAAATTTAAAATCTAAAAAAAGCAGCCATGGTTAAATTTTATAAATTTTCTGAACTTCGCCAATTATAAAAATTTTAAAAAAGAACTATAAACTAAATTTCCCCCATTTCAAATATCACGTTGCTAAAATATAGCTATAAAATAGAAGATATATAAAAATAAATTTCATGAACTTCTCCATTTGTAATTCTTTCGGTTTTAATAAATTCACAAAATTTCGATACTTATATTTATTTCTGAACTTTGATAAAAAAAGCAGAAGTCATAACCAAACTAAGATGAAATTATTATTCAAATACTCAAAAAAATCCCCTTCTTAAATTATAGAGTTAGTGATGATGATGATGATAATGTACATAGTACCTTATCGATTCAAACACAGTGTTCATGCCCAGTGAAACTAACTCTTCGAAAATTCGAGGGAATCTACCTTATTATAAGTGCGATTATATCAAGAAGAGAGGAGGACAATGGAAAGAAAATATAGTGGTAATGGTGAAGAGAATCCAACCATCCATTTCGACGTCGCTGACATCAAATAGGTCAGGTGCCTTCCCGAATTTGTTATCCAGTTGCTTATAAAAACTACGTATATAGGGGAATCAACCTTCTTCCTTCTCTCCCAGTTGAGACACGGGACGTTGACCGCAAAAACATCCGTGCCAGGCACCTTGGGTCAATCTCGTAATCACAGCCCCTCGCCGCTCGTTCCTATGAAAAGCCGAACGGTTTAAACGGCATTTAAATATTTGGTCTCAGGTGTGTGGGGTCTTTCCGATACCATGACATAAATATTTGGTGTCAGGTTTTATGGGTATTGGAAGAACTCAGTAGAAGTTGCGTTGTGTATTCCCTTCAGTAAGAGTATAGGTGTGCTAACGATTCGAGGAAAGATTAAACATAACAAGGTCGGTATAAATTTGTAGTGATTAGCCTGTCAACGGTATTAATTAATTTGTTGGTATAGTGGTATTTCAATAAGCCTAGTATTGGGTTTAAGGGGAAAGTTTCGCAGCGCGCTACCTGGTGAGTTGGTGCATAAGTACTTTTAGCATATCGGTGAGGTTTGACACGAACGGACAGAGATAAAATGGAATCTTCGACATATTCCACCAACAAGCCCAAGCGTTAGGACTAAAAGGCAAGGAAGTAGTCGCCTACATCAGAAAAGAAAGAAAATTAGAAAGGGAAGCAGAAGAGAGAGAGAACGAATACGCGTGCATGAAAGAGAAATGAGCAAGGATCAGGCGAAAGCCCATTCCATAGGAGCCCGAGCGGGGGCTACACAGATAGCCGCCATGAAACTCCCAGCGTACAAAGAAAACGAAGACCTGTGTTCGTACCTGACACACTTCGAAAAGATCTTCGAGTTGAATCACTGGGACATAGAGACAGAGGGGATCGCCAGATTAGTACCTCTGCTCAGTACACGGCTTCGGGACGTATTCATCTCGTTACCTGCCGAGGCTTCCGTGGACTACACCACATGCAAGCACGAGCTACTGGCCGCCGTCAACCTAAATCCCGAAGAGTATCGGATCAAGTTTAGGCAGGCCAAAATTCAGCCGGGCCAAACATACAGGCAATTTGGATTTATCCTCAAAAGACATCTCCAGTTCTGGCTGGATTCAGTCCAAGTGGAGAAGGAGTTCGACTTTCTTGTCGACTTCATACTGAAAGACCAATAGTTGTGTACCCTACCCCCAGAGATACGAGCGTTCGTCAAGGACAGGCGAGCCGCTACCTTCAATGACTGCGTGGAGGAAGATGACCTGCATGCGGTCAACCATAGACTGTATCCGAGAGAGTTTAAAAGGACTCAGCCAGTGTTTCCCAAGAAAGGGGATTTTCCTCAGAAACCCCAGCAAAAAAAACTCCCTAAAGTAGTCCAGACCTCTGGAACCCCCAAACCCAAATTCTTTTCTTCCAAGGATCAGAGGGAAATTAAGCCCCTAATGCATCAAAACCTCACGCTCTCGTTATTCGCCAGGAGCCCAGTTACTTGCTTTAGTTGTGGCGCTCCATGTCACATTAAGTATAATTGCCCCCAAAATTCTAGGGTTAAGTCATCCTCGAGCCAACAGGTGCACAACCTCACGGCAACTGTCCATCAAGAATTACTTCCCACTTCAACGGCTCCTAACTTCCCCTCCAATTCCACTGACCAACAGGTGAATTTTTATTTAATAAGAGTTCCCCCGGGGGACTAAAATTCGAGACGGGATCGGTAAATGGGTGATGAGTCTCGACACTAGTACGCGATACGGGGTGCACCTGTATCGTCGTATCTGATAAATTGCTTCATCCAGTCAGCCCCCAGCACCAGAGGTTTGCGATCGCACAGGATTTCCTGGGCCGAGCCAATAAGTTCCCCGTCGTCAGATGCCACATCCAGTGCCAATATTTCACCGACTGGAGCAAAGTAATGGCTGCGCCTATTAAATTATGTTCCGTATTAATAGGCCAGAGCACGCAGCTCTCTTCAAATCATGTGGCTCAGCCGGTAGTCATTCGGATTCAAGTTAATAAGAGGGCCATCCTCCCGACCCCTTTATCTCCTCTTGAAAACCCTGAATACGAAGGGTTAAATTCTCAAGCCTTCGCGACTGCCCAGAAGGACTCCCCCACTCTTCAGCCCCTGTGGGAGAAGGCCGCTATGAATGACGTAGAAGCTGTTCGGGGGAACAAACGAATAAGTTACGTTGTGGAGAAGTCACTGCTCTACCGAACGACGACTGAAGTAAATCCACCCTCGTCGGATAAAGTCTTATGCATCCCCCAGGGGTACCCTCAAAGAGTATTAAAAATCGCCCATGATGGATTATTGGCTGGACATTTCCGTCACAACAAAACATCATTACGTATTTTTAAATACTTCTTTTGGCCCGGCGCTGCTAAGGAGATCGCTATATACTGCCAGTCATGCGAGCAGTTCCAGAAAAACTCCTCTAAAGGCAGGGTACCCCCGGCTCCATTACAGAAAACCCCCGTCATTACCGAACCCTTTTTCAGGGTGGCTATAGACTTGGTAGGGCCGCTCCATCTCCCGTCTAGTGAAGGGCACTCTTATATACTCACGTTCATAGACTGCACCACTCGTTTTCCCGACGCCGTTCCCCTCAGAAAAATAGACAGTATTTCCTGTGCTGAAGCCCTCATATCCATTTTTCCCGGGTAGGTATCCCGAAGGAAATTCTCTCCGACCGAGTCCGTCAGTTCACGTCAGAACTGATGGAATACGTGGGCAAGTTACTCCTTGTCAAACCCCTATTCACGACCCCATTTCACCCTTCAGCCAACGGAATGTGCGAGAAATTAAATGGAACCCTAAAGGCAGTATTGAGAAAGCTCTGTCAGGCTCAGCCCCGAGAGTGGCACCGGTACCTTCCAGTTGCCCTCTTCGCTTGCCGAGAAATCCCCCACCGCACGCTGGGATTTGCTCCCCTTTGAATTATTGAACGGACGTAACGTCCGAGGTCCCATGAGTATCCTTAAAGAACTCTTCACCAATCCCCAATTAGATGAAGAAGTTAAATCATCCTACGCCTACGTGATCGAGTTACGGGAGCGCTTGGAGAAATGCGCAGAGTTGGCCCGCTCCAATGCGGAGCGAAAAGTACCGAAATTATTTCGACTTAGAATCCAAATCTCGAAAGTTAACGCCGGGGGATGAAGTATTATTACTGCTGCCGACTGAGGCGAATAAATTACTCGCCCAATGGAAGGGGCCCTTCCAGGTTATAGGGGCTCGTGGCCTTATTTACTACGTGGTAGAAACTTCATCGGGCCATAAACTGTACCATATCAACAAGCTTAAGAAATATCACCGTCGTGCGTGTATTAATAACATTGTGACACTGGACGAAGTAGGCACTATGGATGCCGTATACCCATGTGAACCTCTTCAGGTGGTTAACACCGTGTGTGTAGAAGCAAACCACAAATATCCTCTTCCCACCGTAGTCTCCACGCAGGATGAAACCTTCACTGAGTTAGATTTGAACCCCCACCTTGGTCCTCTCAGAAACTCCGAATTGTCCGCCCTATTGAAGGAATTCTCAGATGTAATCTCTGAGAAACCCGGTTGCTCCAAACAGTTCGTTCATGAGATCAAGTTGAAGACTCAAGAAACTATTAGGTCCAAACCTTATCCCCTCCCTATTCATCTCCGCTCCGTTTTCAAGAAGAAGTAAAGAATTTGCTACGGCTGGGTATCATCGAGCCGTCGTCCTCCGATTATTGCTCGCCGCTAGTGATGGTCCGGAAATCCGACCATACTTTTCGTCTGTGTGTGGATTTCAGAAAACTTAACTCGGTTACCGTTTTCGACGCCGAGCATATTCCCCTGATTGATCAAAGTTTACACCTGTTCGAAGACGCCAAATACATATCCGAAATGGATTTGTGCAAGTCCTATCACCAAATCCCCTTGGCCGAGGCGTCTAAGAAGCTAACAGCGTTAACAACGGACAAGGGCTTAAGGCAGTTCACCCGATTGCCATTCGGTTTGATCACGGCTAGCAGCAACTATAATCGGATGATGCGTCGTATTGTGGATGGGTTGAGCGACGTGTCGTTCTATTTTGACAATGTGTACGTGGCTACATGTACATGGGAGCGACATGTACATTCACTGCGAGCTTTGTTGAAGCGCCTCCGTGAGCACGGACTAACTGTCGGCCCCTCTAAGTGCCACTTTGCCTATGAGTCGATCTCGTACCCGTGATTCAAAATAGGGAGAAATCGACTAACCACTCAGCAGGAGAAGGTTGAGGCCATAGCGAAGATGCCTTTACCTCGCACCAAGAAGCAGTTGCGATCTTTCTTGGGGGCTGTTTCCTTTTAAAAAGATTTATTCCCCAATTCTCCGTGATAGCCGCGCCCTTTAACGACCTACTAAAAAAACTTTCTCCCGACCCCGTTAGATGGAATCCAAACGCGATCGCCCAGTTTAACTTGCTAAAAGAAAAATTAATTTCGGCTCCCATCCTTCGACTACCCTATCACCAAAAGAAGTTTGGGATCCGCACTGACGCTTGTGGTGAAGGGATCGGGTGTGTATTGGTGCAATACGATGACGATGGGACACCGTTCCCCATAACGTACGCAAGTCGAAAACTATCAATGCGAGAAAGGGCGCATGCAACGATAGAACAGGAAGCACTAGCCATAATCTGGGGTATAACCATATTCAAATGTTATTTAATAGGGCGGCAGTTCATCGTGGAATCCGATCACCGGCCGCTGTCCTATTTGCGTAACAGTAAAACTCGAAACAGGAGGCTCATGAGATGGAGCCTATTGTTAATGGAATACAAGTTCACCATAAATTATATCAAAGGCTCAGATAATTGTCTAGCT
Organism: Ceratothoa steindachneri; assembly: GCA_963969495.1. Taxonomy (NCBI): domain Eukaryota; kingdom Metazoa; phylum Arthropoda; class Malacostraca; order Isopoda; family Cymothoidae; genus Ceratothoa; species Ceratothoa steindachneri. The sequence continues at coordinate 155,291,454 of OZ018321.1, read as the reverse complement.
GACAACCTGAGCCGAAATCCCACCGAGTGTTAAGTAAAAAAAAAAAAACGCCCGTACACCTTAAAACCATTGTTTTTGAGGAGGCGTGTTAATAGTTAGGGTTAGGATTTAAGTCCTCGCCCTTGAAGAAGACCCCCCACCCCTCCGAGTACACTCCTCGCCCTTGAAGAAGAAGCCCCATCCCCAGAGTACACTCCCTCCAGCACTACCCTGAGTCAAGGTATTCTAGCCTTAGCGCATCGCTAGACAGTGCGAATTACTCCTCAAAGTAATCCGAAGAGGAGAAAGGAACCTTCTTTCACTATCCCGTGGTGATATCCCTGCCTGCCGAAAGCGTGTGGACCCCAGCTGTCACACTCGCCAAAGTCAGTGGTGTCTTTCAAGTTATTCGTTCGCAACCTCCATGTGGCCGGTCAGCACGCGTCTTGGAGGCAATAACATTCCCGAGGTAAAGTGCTCATTGAGTTCAAGGTCAGACTCAAACCCGTTCCAAGGGGTATCCACAAAGGTAGTTGCGGCCGGTAAAGGCCGTTAGCATTTTTTTTTTTTTTAAATTGAAGTGAGTGATGGGTCAACCATCACTATAATGTCAAGTAGGTCAAGTTAGAAAGCCTTACTTAGAAATTATTGAAGTCCTTATTGTGTATTTAAATTCGTAGCATTTCTGTGGTTCATCTTTATTTTGTTTTTGTATTTTAATTAAAGTTTTAGTTTGTTTTAAAAATTTTGTTTATTCTTCCTCAAATCGCTACGTTGGCACAGGGAACTTTTAAAGTTTAAAGAAGTCAAGACCCTAGATAATAATAATCAAACGTTATACTCTTAGAGAGGTATAACGTGAGACAAAGAGTCTACTTTTTTTTTTAGTACGTAAACAACCCCTACGTACCAGTTCCTTCCATCACTCGGTCCTTCCTATACCTCGTTTTTTGGGGGGGTGAGTTTTTTTTTGTCTCGTGATCCGCTAAAGGAGTATCTCTTCTAGAAGGGAGTTTTATTTCTTTCGTAGCCCGTCAAGCTCCATTAAAGGAGAAGTAAAGAAAGAGGAAATCTCCGCCCACATTGGGTAACAAAGTTAATAGAAATGAGAATAATAAGTAAGAAATCAGTAAAGTTGAGGGTCTCAAGTACTAATTATTCAAGCTGAGGAATCACTAATGCGAATGCAGTTCGAATACATATAAACTAAGAGCAAAGTGAATAGCCTTCACTAAACTTGCAATAAGGTAAGAATGAAAAAGTCCTTCCCAAGAAGGAAGGAATGAAAACTTATGATTGAGGAACCCAAGTTTGGATTCGCTGTGGCATCTTCTAATGAAAAAAAAAAGAAAGGCGACTTTAAGTTTTTACAAATAAATAGGAAACTTGGATAATCTTAAAAAATCCCTTCTTTCGGAATTTTTCTCCAACTTTAGAATAACTAGTAAAAACTTTCCGGAAAACACTCCTTGATCCTAAAGCAGCCACGTGGACTAAAAACATCCTTAGTGCAATTTTAAAATTACTCCTTTAATATCATCAGGCCATTCTGCATTCATTCATTCACAACAAGAACAACTACAGGGTGGCCGATAAGTCCCAGGACACTCCACGTACAACTTTTGTATAATATATTTTATCAACGGAAAACAAATGTATTTTTTATGTAACTGTAACTGTAGTGTCCTGAGACTTATGGGCCACCCTGTATTGCACCGTTCCACACCATGGTGGAACGAGGACTGTCAAGAAGCAAACAAAAATCGTGACAAACTGCATAAGACCTCAGCAGATTACATCCAATATATACATCTATGCACTGTTATCCAAAAGAAATTTAACGAAGCTAAAAGATCTTTTGATATATACGTAAACCATAAACTCCAACAGACCCATCCATAGAATATGACGACGAGTAGGGCGGATGTCGGGAAAGCACAGTCCAACACTTCTTCCAATTCTACAGATAAATGGTAATACTATTAGTAACCAAAAGGAAATTTGAAAAATCATGAGGAACCAAACCACACTAAACTTCTCGGTTAAACTTCAGAAGATTTACGCCGTTTTTTTAGTAATAAAAACAGTACTAATGGTGTTTTAAGGCATTATAGTCCTCATATATAGTTTAGTTTTGGCGCGGAAATTACATAGTTTTTTGATACTCCGCCTTGATGGGGTCAAAATGAATTTAAATTTAGTCTACCTTGCCCTCTCTTGATGTAAAACGAAATCATGATTTCAAACACTGATTTCAACCTAATGCTAGGCTTTCGAATTGCTAATACTACTAAGTGATTAAAAATAGCGGGGGTATTGAACCCCCACAAATAAGGGGGGATATGGAGGGCGAAACCCCCCATTCTGAAATAATTATCTTAGGGCTCAAAAACAATTGAAAGCCTATCATACGAGTAGGTGGAAATCAGGGTTGCCAATTTTTGAAGTCAGGAATTCTTTACAAATCAAGAGAAGGTAAGGTGGACTTATTTTAATTTCATTTTCACCCTATCAAGGTGAAGTATCTTAAATATATGTACAGGATGGTCCGAAAGTTTTGTTACCCCCTGTAAATATTGTTTTAATTTTATATTTCAGATGACCGAAGGTCCTGTCTCCAGCTCCCTCTACAACAATACAGCCGGTGTGGTATGAAGGTTCACTTCTAGACGACTGGCAACAGGCGGAAGTTCAGCCTTTCCTAAAGACGGGTAAGAATCCATCTAATCCTAATAATTACTTGCCCATATCACTGACATCTTACCTATGTAAGCTGCTAGAGAAGTTAGTGACTAATTGGCTGAAGTAGAATTGAGAAAACAACCTTCTATCACTTAACCAATAGGGTTACGGAAAAACTGTTCCACTCTGAACGCTCTAACCATCCTTGACCATGACTTCGAACAGTCATCCGCCGAAGGATATTTCCTGACGGCTGTATTTTTCGACCGGCATAATGGATTGTCCTCTGCGCGCCCCTATATATCATCGAGGTAAATGAATTTTCCCTTCAAGTCTTATGTATCACCAAATGCCCCTTGTAAATGGACGATTTTGCATTTTGGCTCCTCCGGTACAAATTCGAATCGAGTAACAAACCAACTACAAGAATCAATAAACAATATCACCCAATATGTTACACATCATGGCTTCACCATATCGGCGGAGAAAACTGTGGCCATCAACTTCACTAGGAAAAGAAGCACACCTACTTTGGCCATACAGATATCTACCGTTAAATTACTTTCAAAACTCAAAGTAGATTCATAGGCCATATATAGATAGAAAGTTAGCATGGAAGAATCACTTAAGTGACCTTCGGAGAAGCTGCTCCAACATAATCAACCTCCTCAAATAGCTCTATTACCTCCAATAGGTCTCAGAGAGAAGCACTGGCATGCTCCTCTACAGAATTGGTTACGGCTGTCATCTTTATTGAGTGGCTTCAAATTCAATCCCAAACAAATTAGACCCGCTTCACTACCAATCCCTTGCGTCTGGCTACAGCCTCCTTTAAATCCGCCTCATCCTTCTGCGTCGAAACAGGAGTCTCACCATTGGCTTACCAAATGATGGAGTCGGAACTTCAATAACTAACTATTACATATCTCATCAACTTCAGACCTCTCCGGCTTAATAGATTAGTACCAGTCAGGGGACAAAGACCTAGCATCTACCTGTCCTGGATTCAAAGAGTCAAAAATCGCATTATAGATTTACACTAAGTAATTCAAAAATCGTTTTAGAAAAATACACCCAAATTCCCCCTTGGGCAACATTTGCACTTCGAGTATGGCTACTATTTCTCATAACAACGAGAAAAATAATCCCATCAACGGTGCTACTTCATAATTTGCATAGCCATCAGGTCACGTAGTGGTGTGTGCAGTGGTTCTTTCCACCTCAATACGCATAAATCTCTTAACAGAATGCACCTCAAGCCTCGCTGCTAAAGATACAGAGCATTTCACCTAGCCAGTCTTAGTAATGAAAATGCTACTATATTTATGGACTCCAATCAGCGCCATGTTGTTACAAACCAAAAATAAAAAAACCCACTGGCCATAAAAGTACAGAACCAGTTGTCATTGACCCCAACTAAAAGCACACTGCTGGTGCCCTGCTCATATGAGCATTGAAGGAATCGAAAAGACAGACACAGTGACCTAATGGTCGCAAAATTATCGAAAATAAGGTAGCAACAGTATTTAAAGCACGGCCTAGTCTCGCTGAAGGCTGTCAAATAGACTTCACCTCCAGGAACGGGGAACCCTTCTAAGACCTCGTTTACACTAACCTCCATAAGGGGCACAGCGATTTGCTTTTCTGACCCCTGTGCTGACGGGTCACAGCGCCACATCCGGCCCCAGCTTAGCCTCTTCTCCTCACCTTACCCTGCTTCTTCGCTTTCCCTACAACCTCTCGCACAACTGTCTCTGGTTGGCCTCTAGTTTCGCACGGTAGACACCGACTAGCTTCCTCTCACCCAGCTATCCCGGATCGGGGGGGGGGGGGATGTCAATGCCTCCTCCCGTCTTAGCTTCTATTTGGTGTGGTATTTTTTTAACAACGTGCCTCACTCCACCCCCTCACCTTCCTCGCATACCCCCTCTCTCTTTTCACAGTCTATCAATTTTACACCCAGGGCCAAGGTGGAGCCGCCATGCTGATAGGCTGCCTGGACACTGGGCGAAAGGAGGAGCCTCTAATGGCGACAGCTAGCTTTGCTGGCCACGTATTCACCCATCACAGAGCGGGCTACTGCGCTGGGTGATTAGCGTTTGCATCACGTAGTAATGATAGGGTCCCTATGCCCATTTATGAAAACTCTCCACTTAATACTCCCTCTTTACCATCGTCGGAGCAGCTCTCGGGAAGCTCCACAGCAGAAAAGGAGCCCCCCCCCAAGCTTTCTCAGGGGACCCTCAAAACTAGTTCTAATGGAGATGAGGCTTACTCCTCTTCTAGGCCTACGGGTGCAGTGGACTCCCCGTTCACTCTATTCTCTGGAAAGGCACTTGGGCGACTCTATCTTCTCTACAACGGCAGTCCCTCTTTTGCTTCCACAAGGGACTGTCAAGAGAGCAAGCAGGCGGCCCATAATTGACCGCACAAGGAATAAGAGGCTCGATTAGGCTAACCCCCTTAGGGGAGCAAGGGATAACAGAGCCCGTCGGTCAATGCCCCCTTAATGACCTGCCAATATGCAGGTCAAGTTTAGATTGGGTCGGTGTATTTACCCACCTCTCTTCCCCGACGGATGCCGGTTCACCCTCATTAGACGAGAAAAAAAGTAACCTCGAAATAGATTCGTGATGTCTTCGGGGAAGGAGGGCACATAGAGGTCCCCCTGATATGGATACTGAACCTGAGTCCGCCCCTATGCAAGTTTATTCACAGAAGGCTCGGGCCACCGAGTACTCATAAGGAGAGGAGGGATCTCCTCCCCCGGCATGTGCCCCTGTGACAGCCAAAACCTTCTCCATTTCAGAGAAGGATTTTGCTGTGGCCGGAGGAGGAGAGAAACGTGTTTATTCTCCACCCTGCTCTCCTAAACATAAAAAAATAAAAAGACTCAGGGCTCCTCTTCTTCCGCAGAAGCCACAGAGTCTGTTGACGTTTCGGTAAACGACCAAGCCGAGATTGGCTTATCCGGCCTTGGTGCTTGCCCGAGTGAGGAGTTCCAGACAAATAGAAAAATTGCAAGCGCGCAGAGCGGAGCCTCGACAACGTCGAGCCCCTCATTCAGAGCCTACCTGGCATTTTTTAGCCTGATGGCTTCAAACGATTTCTGGTTATTTGCTCCACGCATGGCAGCATGTTGGACAATGGCAACATGTTCCATCAGAGAAGAGCACTAAGTTGACTGATTGATAGAGAGCTGAAGGTGACCCGTTTCTCGGACTGGAGCCTTATGGAGAATGCGATGGATCCCTCCGATGCAGCCATGATTAGTGCCCTACGGACACTTGATCTCACGCCGGTGATCGTGACGCTGCACTCTACATGGACTTTGTTAAAAGATTAGTTTATGCGAGGGAACTCATGGGCCACTCTATATATGACATCCCATTAGAGCTGGCTAACCAATGAGTGGTAAAGGGTGAACGTGTGATGAGAGAGCAGGGAGGGGCCTCAAGACCCACACCTACACTCTTCATCACATTCGATTGTGACAGGTTCCCTCAATCGGTGCATGCCGGTTGCTATCGCTACTGCGTGAAAGAATTTGTCCCGCTGCCGCGGAGGTGCGGGCGCTCGATCAAATAGCGGTGCGTCCCGGGAGTTGTCCAATTCGGAGACGTCATAAAGCAACCTGAAGCCGTCGCGGAATTGAGGGGTAGTTCCATGGAAACACTCGCGGCGGAATGGCATGCAACTTTAAGTTCCCCTCAGCCGCCTCCCATCTTCTTTGCTAAGCAGCCCGGAAGCCTACCCATATTCCTGTCATGTAATCGGTGTGAGGAAGGGCGAAACGCTGGTCTGGTTGCGCAGTCATCGCAGACTCTTTGACACCCTCATTGGCGCGCTCATTTCCCGGAATTCCTAAATGTCCAGGAACCCAGCAAAGGATAATCTCAACATCCAAAAGGCTTGCCAGAACCATGGTGCCAAAGATATTGCAAAGCTGATAATGCAGAGATTCCAAAGATCAGTGAGCACTGAGGTCGCTTTGTGAGTCGCTATAAATCACAATCCGGTCTCCAAACTGGGTAGGTCACGTTATTAACCAGACTGAGCGGTGTATTGCAACCAGCTCGGCCGTAAAGACGGACGTAGCGCCTGGTAGACCCTCGCTGACTTCAAACAGAGGCCATTTGGCGTGGAAACCGACTCACTGTCGGGACTTGGAGACATCCGTATACACTGTTACGGTTCTAGCGTGACACAGTGTGCCGATGGCAATACTCCAGGCGCTGTAGTAGCTTTGGTAGGAGAGGGGGGCGACAAGTAGTCAGAGGGGGTACCATCCAGGGTGGCATCCTGGGCAGAACCAAAGGCGCCACCGGCCCGAGAGCTATACCGAGCTCTCGAAGGAGTTTCCTAGCCCTAAATCCAAAGGGCGGTATAGGCACGGTCGAGATCAGCTGTGGATGTAGTGGGAGTTGTTGACTACTCAGTGAGGTGCGGCGCAACGCGCGTAGAGGCAAATAATGCACTGTGCATGGTGCAGTACGAGTGAAATCTCTCCAGCATCGACAAGTATGCTCTCAAAGGGGAACTTGAGGAAGACACTGGCCGCCAGGCGAAGGCTGGTGTGGTGGTTAGAGTCCACCTTCCGAACGAACAAATGATCTATACAAAGAAAGGAAGTAGCCCTATTAAATCCCCAGGCGCTGAACGTCATGGAACGAAGAACATCCATGGCGTAAGTACAGTGAGTCGGTTTCCATGCCAAATGGCCTCTGTTTGAAGTCAGCAAGGGTCTACCAGGCGCTACGTCTGTCTTTACGGCCGAGCTGGTTGCAATACAACACTCGGTCTGGTTAATAACGTGACCTACCCAGTTTGGAGACCGGATTGTGATTTATAGCGACACACAAAGCGACCTCAGTGCTCACTGATCTCTGTAATCTCTGCATTATCAGTTTCGCAATATCTTTGGCACCATGGTTCTGGCGAGCCTTTTGGATGTTGAGATTATCCTTTGCTGGGTTCCTGGACATTTAGGAATTACATGAAATGAGCGCGCCGATGAGGGTGCCAAAGAGTCTGCGATGACTGCGCAATCAGACCAGCGATTCGCTCTTCCTCACACCGATTACATGAAAGGAATACGGGTAGGCTTCCGGGCTGCTTAGCAAAGAAGATGGGAGGCGGCCGAGGGGAACTTAAAGTTGCATGCCATTCCGCCGCGAGTGTTTTCATGGAACTACCCCCCAATTCCGCGACGGCTTCAGGTTGCTTTATGACGTCTCCGAATTGGACAACTCCCGGGACGCACCGCTATTTGATCGAGCGCCCTCCTGCGCCTTATTATGATGAATGCGTTTTCCCCAGCTTTTTTCGGCACATTCTTGTTGAATGTCTTAGACTGGGTGATCTACGCGCACGTTACCTGTCCCGGTACCTGGACGAGCGGGGTCGCTACCGCTCGTCCCTTGTTATCGGGACAGATTCGTGCGCACACACTTGCGGACTATCTGACTTTTGGGAAAAGGCTGGCAACCTCCACTTTATTTGACTGTTTTTAGTTCTCATGTTTCTGTGCCTGGGGGAGGCTGACCTAACCCAACGCCCGAACGTGCTTTCTTCTTGTTGCCTTTCTGCTTTCTCTTCTTTTTTGTTTGTTGTTGTTTTGTAGCCTCTCCTTAGCTATTGTTTTTAAATCTTTGTTATTTGTCATTTACATATTGTTATTTGTTTTGTTTTTTTAATTTAGCCTAGTAGCAGGCTGTGGTGATTACGGCGACTTTTCCCCTAGTAGGCAGTCACCGAATGGGGTCTCAAATTAAAAAAAGGCACCTTAGAAGAAGTCGCTCGCTGCAAAAATGTTACCTCCTCTCTCAATCTAGCTCGTTTTCTCTGAAAACGCTAGAAATCTTGGTGTTTCCTTTGACAGTCAACTCAATTTCAAATTACATGTTGCTAACTAATATCAGCAAGTTATCTCTGCTTTATCCATAGCTTCAGCCGTTTTCGGTCCCACGATGACCCAAAAAGCTTTGAGAGAGCCATCCATACATTTGTTACCTTCCACCTTCATTAATTTAACTCTCTTCTCACTGAAGCCCCCACCACTGCAATTCGTTCCCCGTCAGCTTATCCAGAACTTTGCAGCTCGAGTTTTCTTCCATGGTTCTTGGTCCATTCGTGCCACTTACCTTCTCCGCCAACTTCACTGGCTGCCCATTAAAATTTAAGTTACTTTTAAAGTCCTCCTTCTCACATTTAATATCCTAAACACCGAGACTCCCCCTTACCTGTTCCTCACATTGGCTGTGCCTAGATAACAAAAAGCTCTTTGCTCAGGAATTGCTGTGCTGCTTTTGGTTCATCGCACTACTCTCTGCTTCATAGAAATCATGCCGTATCTATAGATCCTCCTAAGCTTTGGAATAGTCTGTGTGGTGACAAAAACTACTCTTCTTCGTTTCCCACGTTCAAGCGGGCTCTAAAAACTCGCCTTCTCTGTCGGGCTTTTTCATAGTCGATGGAGGGGCGCCCTATAAAAGGCTTCAAGGTCTTGAAGGGGGCCATATAAAACTATGATGGGGGTGGGGGCATTCCATATGTGTTTATGTATTTATCTAGAATTTTATCTTTATCGAATCTATTTACTTTCTGAATTTCCTTTATCTTTACTTTGGCCCTTCAAACATTGTCTTCCAATATACTTCTTGGCTGGCTGGGTTAGTTCTTGATCTTCGATTTCTTTCTTGATGTATCTTCATTTTATTGCATTTGTCTTGAGTTGATGATTCCTTGTTTGATGAGTTAGTCCTTGAAGTCGTTTTTCTTCCGTTTTCTTTCTTGAGGCAATCTTGAGTTGGTCCTTCAGCGTTTTCCTTGAATTCCATTTTCTTCTGGAGATTTCTTCGTAAAAGGTTTTGGACTATTAGGTTTCGAACTCGGTACCGGTGAGTTTAAACCTCGATGCTCCTAGCCATTACGCCACGGCTTAGTCCGTGCTGAGTTGGTAATTTAATGGGCTATTTATATTATCGATTTGTAAGGAATTTTTCTCTGATACATCTTCGCACCCCTAAAAAACTTTTATTAGTATTATTAGTTTTTCTTCCGTTTTCTTTCTTGAGGCAATCCCTTTTATCTTGAGTTGGTCCTTAAGCGTTTTCCTTGAATTCCATTTTCTTCTGGAGATTTCTTCGTAAAAGGTTTTGGACTATTAGGTTTCGAACTCGGTACCGGTGAGTTTAAACCTCGATGCTCTTAGCCATTACGCCACGGCTTAGTCCGTGCTGAGTTGGTAATTTAATGGCCTATTTAGATTATCGATTTGTAAGGAATTTTTCTCTGATACATCTTCGCACCCCTAAAAAACTTTTATTAGTATTATTAGTTTGAAATGGCATGATGAAGAACTTAGGGACTTTTGGGCGTTAAACTGTAGCATTACCAAACGAAACATTGTTAAATCAACTATACCCCTAAACTTCTACATCGTGGGCTGGAAAATAAAAAATTAATCATATTAACCTTAAAAACAAGATCCCTTGGCTCCCTAGGTTCAAACGAGCGAACGAAACTGAAGAATGATTTAGAGCCTAAAACTTTTGCGCCTGTCTTATTCAAAATTACCTTAATTTGTACGATTAAATGTATATGGTAGCTATCCTATAACATAATCTTACAAAGTGGAACCCAACCTCTTTCTAAATTCAATTATCAAAATCGTATATGAAAAACAATTCTCCCAGTAATCTTTTTTCTAGTTTCCTTGTGTCCCCCATATTTATTTTGATTCCTATGATTTTCAAAGAAAACGTTCTATTTTAGCATAAACTTATTAATGTTAAATTTTATCCTCTTTAACATTCATTTTTATTCTTTCTTTCCATAATTCATCAATTATTTTTGTTCAATTCTACAAATTAACGTCGACATCGTAAAAGAAACGCTTTGTTATAAATTCTTGTATTTTTTTAATTCTACATATTAACAATTCGAACACAATCGAATGCGCTTTGCTATAAATATTTGTATTAAAAAAAAACAACGCCAAATGCTATATAGTGGATATCGTAGATATACTATATGACTTTTATTAATTAAGCCGACTAACCTCGTGTAAGAAAAACGGGGCAGTTTTGTGCCTCCGTTCAACATATACCAAATTCTTTTTAACCTTTTCAGTTTGTGCTCTCCCCAAATTTTATAACCCTGTTTTTGCGAACCAGTCTTGGTGTATGATAATTCCTGTGTGTAGTGTTAACTCTAGTGTTTCGTGATTGCTTTTAAATAATTGTTTGCTTGCTTGCGTTGTTTTAACAATATTGATTTTGCCCGTCCCCTTATTTCCGTTAATAGTTTCTCCTTAGTGTTTGTTAAATTATTATTTCATCTAATGCACTTCCCTGTGTTTCCGTTAATTACAAGGGTCTCTTTTTGTGGGTTTTCCCGTTTTAATTTTCACGTGTCTCTGCTATTATCTGTGATTCGCCTCACACCATACCACGCTTGAGTTTTTGGTTGTATTTTTTTTTTTACTTTTCATTTTCATTTATTTTGCATTTTCCATGTCTGTGCATGTTCTCTTCTTTTATCTGTTTTGTATTTCTCGCATACACATTCATTTGTCTGCGCATTTAATTTGTAATTAAACTGTATTTTTTGTTGTTATTTTTTTTAAAGATCATTAAGCACACACCGGCTGAATGGTTGCTTTGACACAACCCGCTAGTTTCTTCCCTGCCGGCTTCCCTCCCCCAATCACATATCTGGGACTCAATGACACACAAACCTTAACCTACTGCATCCTTCCACTTGCAGAAAATTGAAGGTCCACAACTTGCTAAAATGTTCTACAAAAGTCGCTCGCTGTGTTCCATTTTTAAGGGACTCCAACAGCACCACCTCTCTTCCCTTGCCTGCAACCCATACGGTGATGACTTCTTTACTTGTCCCAATGGCGTTTTTAAATTGACGTGCACTGAGTTTAACAAAGACAAGTTTGATCTCCGATAACATTATATCGAATAAGATTGAGGTATTCTGCTTCTGTGAGACGTGGCGAGGACCTTCTACAAATTCGATAATTGCGGCCGCTATACCCACCGGATACACTTTCCTACATCATTGTAGAGCTATCAAGAGAGGTGGTGCGGTCGGAAATATTTTAGCTGACTTTCTCTGCCTCTCCTCACAACGATCAACTTCCCTCCCAATACTTGGTACTATAGCCCTAAGTTCATAGTTTAAAGTCATAAACATCTACATAACACCTGGTCACCCTTCAGATCTCTTCTTTGACGAACTATGCAATCTCCTTAATGTCACCTTATCAAACTCCTCCGTCATCTCTCTCCCAATTCATCACTTCCCTAACCCACACCCACAGTAACATTCTTGATCTCGTTTCCTCCTAATACCCAGTTCACCAACTCTGCCACAGACCCCCCAAACGCTGTCTAGGATCATTTTATTATTCAATTCGGTGTGAATCTACCTTCGGAAGCTAACCTCATCAATGGTCCTGTCGACGGTCACACCACCGTAAACTCTCCTCTATTAACTTTGGGCTGATGCCTTGAGATCCCACCTCACTTCACTCAGATAGCCCCCACTGTCTCCAGCTTCTCTGACATCAACTTATCCCTCCGCTCCCATTTCGCAGTAACTCTCATCATGCCTAGATACTCACGCTCCCCTTCGTCCTGGCTCCACTCGCACATCCAGCGCCCCTTGATTCTCCAACAGACTCTTAGAGGATGTCATAGGGTGACCCCACTCCTAACACCAGTTTAATATAATATAGATGTCGTAGGGTGACCCCACACCTGACACCAGTTTAATATAAAATAGATATTACTATATGTCGTAGGTTGATGTTAGAACCTAAACCTTTGCAAAATTCCTCTGGGATAATAGAAACGGACTACAAAAATATACTTTACTACTATGCAGATAATATATTTACAAAATTAAAAGGGTTTTAATTGAGGTATAGAGACATAAGAAACGTACACGAGTCTCGGCTTCAAAGATCTGGCTGGGCGGGATCTGCCGCCGTACAAACAAACGGACAATGGCAGATGGGACGCTCAAATGACCTTGAGCGCTCGCGAATACAAATGACAGAAGGTTGAAAGATGGGGCAGGGGTAGAGAGAGCTTGCACAGGAGAGTTGCGCGTTGCGGCTACCTCGAAGATTTGGTCCAAGGGAGTAATTCTGCCTTGTTAGAGACGGCGTAGACTCCACAATAACAGCCTTTTGACAAACGACTATTACGCGAGGTGAACCCATATCTTGCTTTCGGGTTTAAAATACTGAATCGAGAATTTGACGCTTCGGGTTCGTGTAACGGTGTAACGGGTACCAACGAGTACGGGGTTGACTCTCGCGAGTTCTAAGGGAATACATGGAGCTTGACGGGTTCTACAAGGGTTCATGTAGAACTAACGGGAACGAGGAGATCGGAGATACTCCTAGGATACTTGGGACACAGGCGGTTACTTACTGCTGCCAGCGTCGGACGTTTTATAGGAGTGAGACGGAGGGGCTTTTCCCAGCGCCAGAAGGGGGAGGATTACAGTGGACAGACGTTTTGCCGGGCGAGGTGGACTTTGCCCAATTCCTGCCGTCGTAGAATAATCCCCAGCGGGACCCTTCGTGTTCTTAAGCACATCTCAGGCTTCCGCGAAGTCAGGCCTTCAGCCTGTCACAACCTTCGCGCTTTTGCGCCTCGTTAGCTTGGATTAAAAAGGGTCGATCACATGTGTTCTCTCTCTCTCTCTCTCTCTCTCTCTCTCTCTATATATATATATATATATATATATATATATATATATATATATATCTTTGAAAGAGGCAAGCGCGCGCGCCTTCTCTCTATCTCTCTCTGACATAGGCCAAAAAACAGAGAAGAGCATGGGAGAGGCGCTTTCGTTCCGCCCGCAAACGAGTCATGGGGAAGAATTAAGCTTCTCTCCCCTATTTTCTTGCAATTCCTCCGTACACAAACTCCTGCTATCCTCCTCCGAGGCTCATACCCGTAAATTACTTGATAAAAAACAAAACAAAATTTGTATGCACTTTTCAAACTCCTCGCTTGTCTCTCGTCTCCCAGGCTACCCAAAACTCTCCCCCCCCCCATCTACCATCTGTGCTTTTTTTTCTCTTAAAAGGTAGTTATTATTCTGTTTGGTATCGCAGCTTTGTTTGCCCCCCATTACACTGTAACCCTCCTTACTCTACCTCTTAATCTTACCTCCCTCATCCCAGGCTCCGCTGACGAATTCGGGTCATTATACCGATCATCGAAAAACCGTGCTCTCCGCTTGAAACCTTTCCACCCAGTCTCTATAATCAGTTCTTCCTTTTCCTCCTACCACACCTACTAAGTATCTTCAATGTCTTCCTGTCGCTAAGGTAAGGTGTTTTTTTTTCACTTTAAAATTGCTGCTGTCCATCCGATCTTAAGGAAATAAAATCTTAATCCTAATAATCGTTCAAATTATCATCCAATCTTTCAACTTCTGTTCCTTTCCAAGGTTCTTGAGAGGGGAATAACTGCCTGCATCAGTGAACACATATCCTCCTATAGCATCGACGAACCCTTCCAGTCCGGCTTCAAGACAGGTTACAGCTCTGAATCGGCTCTCTTACGTGCGAGTAACCACTTCCGCCGTGATAACGACGCTGAGGAGGCTTCCAATTCTGGTACTCCTCGAGCTTTCGGCAGCATTTGATACTGTTGACCACTCCGCTCTTTTTTGTCGCTTTCGTAACTTCCTGTGTGTCTTTGAAACTACTCTACACTGTTTCAGCTTTTATTTATTATATCGTACTGATTCTGTTCACATCGGGGATGAGGTCTCTCGGCCAACTACTATGTCTTACGGTGTTTTTCAGGACCCTCTCCTTGGCCCGTTCCTCTTTTGTATCTATCTCCTTCCTTTTGGCCTTCTTCTGCATCGCTTGGGTCTATACTTCCATTTCTATGTTGTGGACACGCAAATATTTCTCTCCTCCTTTCTAAACTCGTCTACTGTAATTGTTACTGATATTTTATCCGGATATGACACGATTACTGAATGGCTATCGGATAACTTGCTCAAATTTAACCATGACAAACCTGAGGTTCATTTAATGGGCACCTCAGCAGATGTCACTTCCTATAAAAATGCAGGCTAGAAAGAACAAGGAGGAGCAATACGAGTGCCCGAAGGTCCTGGGTCCGAATCCGAGGGTCTCTGTCGGTGTGCTGGCTTTGAAAAAGGCCGAGGTAAGCGCGTCGTACGTTGCGGCGTTACTTTTAGTGACTATCTTAGTACTGTAAACAGTTCTGACACAAAATATCGTAAAGGGAACAAGGAACAACTACCCTACACTCAAACACTTGATCAGTGCACACCGTAAGCAGGTTTCAGGAAAAATGCCCCCCAAGTCTTTTCTTTGAAACCTGCATGGCATGGATTTCACCAGAATTTCACAAAAGAGACTCAGAAATGCAGGAAATCTGCAAAATTGTTAAAAAAAAAATTTTAAATAACAAAAATCCAAGATATGTTTAAAAAGAATTACGTATATGACTTGTAAAACAATAATACATTAGTCTTTCTTACATATCTGATAATTACTTTCATCTTATCAGATAACTGGCCACATTTTTTTCGGTCTTTGGCTCATTGAAGACGTTTTCTTCTCTTGATCTCAGACTTTCATGACCTCTTTATCCCCGTGCATTCTTTTAGCCCTTGATTTTTACAAACCTTTAAATGTTCTGGGTTATATTTTTTAAAATGAATCCAACAAACCGCAAGAAACAGAAAACGGGAAAATTTTCTTCGCCGTGTGTTTACCTCAATTCTCCTTTGTCCTTTGAATACCCTATTAATTTTCTCTTTGTTTCCTATGTCCAGATCAACCTTGCGATCGTAACATAAAAGCTTGTTTATTCGGAAGATTTGGGGATCTTCCGCGTAGCCAAGTGGCCTAAGATATTATTTAATAGAGATCAAAGTGGATGCTCGCTGCCTCAGTGTCCGCGGTTCGAATCCCACCTGTGTACGGAAATTTTGCGAATTAGGAAATAATATTTCCGAAGAAAATTTTCCCCCTCTTCTGTTTCTTGCGGTTTGTTGGATTCATATATACATATATATATATATATATATATATATATATATATATATATATATATATATATATATATATATATATATATATGTGTGTGTGTGTGTGTGTGTGTGTGTGATGGAGTCGTTCCTTGGGAACCTTATTCGTAGTAGGAATATGAAGACATATGCGAGGGTTACGAACCTTTAATTTTCCGGACGTTTCGGTCATTAACGATGACCATCATCAGCGAATTCTAAATACAAAGAATTATCTTTATAAGAATAAATAAACACACCAATAAAAACCGAAAGGAACAAAACAGGACAGGATTCGAAAATGATAGCTATCTCATGATTCCACCATAATGGCTTCCTACATTTCTTCCTAATGACTTTCGTTGGGATACACTGCTCTTGGACTACGTTCAATATTATAATCTTAAAAGTATTCCACATCTGGCAAGTATTCTTACCACTGAATCCTACATTCCAGTTAAGCTGATTCAGCAAGTTTCTTAGTTTTTCATAATCTCTCTTATGAAAAATTGGAGTTTTAGTAATGTTTGTTGATGTTCTCTACCTTTCCGTATTCCACAGCCAAAACGAACTATCTGATGGTCACTACATAATTCTCAATACTTGCCGAACTGTCAATTACGGAACCAAATTATCATCATTTGAAAGTACTAAATCTAATATATTAGTATTCCTTGTTGGTATATTAACAAATTGACTCAAAATTTATCCTCAAAACATTCTATAAACTACTTGTTCTATCCCTTCCTATCATATTTTTCTAATCAACAGAGCTTAAATTATAGACACCTAGAATAACTGTATCTGATTCACATCCTTTACTTATTTTCCTTGTCATTAGCTCATCTATATCATCAGTCTACCCAGGTGGTCTGTAGAAGTCTGGCAAGTGTAGTATCCTATTTTTACTGCCCCTAATATCTATCCACAGTGACTCAACTTTTTCCTGTTATATTTATTTTTTTTAGATTTGAAGAAATGCCATTTCTAATATAAATAATTTTATCTCACCACCAGTTCTACCTCTCCTTTGACTAATGTACCTATCATAACCCTGTAAATCAAATTCACTCACATTGTCATTATATTTAAATTCACTAACCCATGATTCTGTCACACATACTATGTTTATATCTTCATCAATACCATAACTAAATAACTCATCTTTCTTATTTCGAAGACTAAGATCATTGGAATAGAGGCAACTCAGCCTTCGTTCCCTGAAGCACCTCCTGTAGCCTGAATACCTTGATACCCCATCGCTTTCCCTACCCCCCTCCCTGTCTAACTTCGGTACAATTGTGTCCTCTTATATTATTTCCCTGACCACTATCATTACTTAGTTTCCCACCTTCAAAGAACTAATATCCACATTTTCACACTTTATATCTTACACATACTCATTACATATTCCTTCAGCCAACTGCACGAGACATCCATTCCAATTCAATATCAATTCTCGGAAAAACACTTTTCATTCGACTTTCATCTTTTCGATTAACCTCTTACGAACGTCACATGCACCTACTCTCTTAACATCATTCACTCCTACATGTGTAATCACAACTGCATCACTTGCACAGCCAGACACTAGCCCCTCATACCTGTCACTCAGATCACTTATTCCAGCACCTGACAAGCAAAACCTCTACCCATTCCATTTACTCGTTCCATCTATTGGTTGCACTCGAATTCCTATCTAAATACCTAACACGAGAATCACCCATCACAAGCACATCTACCAGAATCCTATTTCTAATTCCCCTAGACCTAACTTTCTCTCCCGTCCTAGTTTCAATTACATTAACATTCACTCCACTTTCATATCCATCCTCACTTCCAATCATATCACTTGTATTTGTTTTCTATCTCAGGGCACTGAGTCTATTAGCTAAGATAAGAGGTTCTGCGTGCCTTCGTCTTAGCCACATTACTTGCCCTGCCTCAATACCCTACAGTCATATCCATACTCTCTACATTCACCCACAATTCATCTTCATTCGTATCTTTTGCTCCAGACTCTATACTAGGCCTACCCCTACAAACTACGAAGGGCGGTAAATAAGTTTTGCAATTCGGAAATAAGGAAACGAGATATGAGGAAAAGTGTTTTATTATTTTTAAAGTGAACGAGGAACCTTAAATTGCCAATCAATAAAAATGTAAACGATATGGAGATAAAATTAGGCAGTTCTGAAAGGTAAACAAAAAATATAGTGACACTTATTCCTACTCAACTGTTTGCGCTTATTTTTTATGATACACTAAGTTAACTATATTGCAATATTAATAACTTATATTTTATTGACAATAACTACTCTAATAAAGTTAGCAGCTGTCCAGTGTGAACTTCGTGTGAACTTCAACCAATACGTTTTATTGCTCTGCGATCCCGCCCACAAAAGTTTGCTTTCCGTCCAGAGGTATGGCTTCCAGAGTTGGCGTTTCCTGCTTTTGATTTGCAAACATTACTTCAAATACAGTTCTTCTCAATTCTTGGTACAGCTCAAGAATTTTCACCATCGGTTCTCTAACAATTGGCCCTCTTTGAAAATCTGAATAGTCTTTCATTTTGGCGTGGATTCATATATATAGCGAAAAAGGGCATAGCATGAATTAACAACATCAGGTATGAGCTATTTGTAATTCATGTAAACACATTTTCTTTACAATTTGAATTGTTTATTTTTGTATAATCGCTAAAAGAATTATACTAGAATAAACATAGATGTTTTCATTAATTTGTCCATCTTTGAACTATAAAACAAACAAAAAATGAATGATTACTTGATCTTCGATAACTACAATCAAACCAATGAAATAAAGTATTTCAACTTAATTTACGATTTCATGTTGGAATGCAAAATGACAACCAACTAATACGAGATATGCTTGTGAACAATGCCAAAAGTGAACGGAAAAATGGCCGCTTTCCCATGCCCATCATAGAAACTATAGGAATCGAAGAAGAAAAACAAAGATTACCACCCAAAGACGGCTATACAATGGATACTAAAAATATTAATAGTTTAGGCGTATCATACTGATAACTGAATTCATTTTCCAACCACCACGCTCTCGCTTCCCAATTTATCCCATTAGCTTCAAACATTCCGCATTTCATTACTTTAAATCTGTTTATACTTCTATTCCTTGCTATTTAAAATGATTTTATACCTCCGGTTAATAAATAGAATTGTTTACTTTATTTTTAGTATAAAATATAACTATTTTATGATTGAAAAGAAAACTTACTCCGAAGATGGTCGCATAAAATCGAAATCTTAGCTCCCGATCATCCTCAACCGCTCCACTGGTAGAGGAGGCACGTTTAATGAACAGCGGAATATCACCCCCGCCTCGAAAACAGCGAAGACCCATACTCTTTAGCTTCTGGATTAAATTGACAAGTAAATTGATTTGCTAACGATACTAACGATAAGGAAGACTCAAACTGATTACAAAATTGCCTGAATATGTTAATTAAATGGTGCAACGAATCTAGCATGAAACTTAATGCTGCCAATTGAGGCGTTTTACACTTCGCAAGAAAATAATGCTAAATTTAAATACTATCTCCAAGATACCGAGATTGTAGAAGTTAAAGAGCAGGTCGATCTAGGAAATAAAATAGATAATAAATTAAATTTCTCTAGTCAATGCATTGCAATTAGAAATAAAGCAACAAGAGTAGCATCATTTATCAGGCAATACGTCTCAACGCGTAATTCAAAGACGATGTTAAAACTACACGTCATTAGTCAGACCAATATTGGATTATGCTTGTCGAGGTTTAGTGAGTGGGTAATCCCAGTCTCAATTCCTGGACATATATTTTATTACCACACCGAGGTGAAGCGGAGGTGAAGTGTATCCAATACACCTACCCTAGCCACTTCCGGTGAATAAGAATAACCCCGATGCTTCCCTTTTGATCAAAATTAAGATAATGATCCCCTGAGTGTGTCCCCACTAGGTAAAAGCCAGTCATGGGTGGACCGGTGTAATATTGAGATTTGAGCTGAGTGGATTGCTTAATAATTCCAAAGGATCGTCCAAAATAGTTAAACACACAGATACAAAAATAATCTTTAATGTACATGAATTAGAAATAAGAAACAGCGTATATAGGTATAAATAGAATTAATCTTTGCACTGAATAAGTAAGTCTACAACATGTCGTGGGAATTATACTTGAAAATTACTCACTAAGATGCTTGCGTCTTAATGGTACCCGACAGAATGAATGGAATAATATTATTGAATTAAGCACTGAATTAATCACTTTAATACTCGAAGTTATGGGCTCGGGATGGGAATTGAATGACAGTGAAGATCTTCTTCAGGTGACGATGATCGCACTTAGTTCGACCGTCCGAGGTTACCGAATGAGAAGGTAATCCTAGACCGGTGATATACTGATCCTATGCCGGATCACGAAGGCGAGCCAAACTGTGGCTCAAATCGGACTTCTTCTTCCTCGAAGTGACTGTCCGATTATTCGGCTCCTGGAGTGGGTAGCCAAAACCGATTCCCTAGCTACGTCTAGGGTAATCCGCAGAGGAAGGTCCTATGTAACCTCTGACTCTGAATGGGGGGAAGGGACCTGCGAGAAGTTTGGCACCTACAAGTACCGTGACGGCAACAACCAATTCCCCGAGAAGTTCCTTCCTTGCAACGGGCGAACTGCTTCCTTTGTGGAACGAGCTCCACACACACTCAACGTAGTTCCAAGGTCTTCTGCCTGACTCCAGGGAGAAGTTTCCCTTTTATTTCCCTCACGAGCAGAAATCGAGAGAGAGCACCGAATTCTCACAAAATCAGTATCCCTGCGTGAAAGACCTTTTCATCTGCTGCCAGACAGAGTAAATCTTTCATACCTTCGCCCCACGTCGCAGTTTACGACGTCGTGAAAACGCGGACCTTCGTCGGCTAGCAGGTTTCTTTTAGCGGCAGAAATTTATCTGAACGGCTGCCTCGAATTTGGTTGTCTCAAATGAGCGAAAAGGGGCGAAGGGTGAATTTGGAATACGGGAGGGACGCGCAGCTTGTGTCGGGTTATCTCTGCGTACACTAATGTACGTGGTATTTAGACTTCTACAATGCTGCTTCCTTCTGGTCTCCACAATTAATTATAGGGGTAAATATTATAGAACTAGTACAGCGTCGCTATACGAAAATGATAAGGGAAATAAAGCATCCTAGCTACAGTGATAGGCTTAAAAAAACTCAATCTCTTTTCCCTCGAACATCGAAGGATAAGGGGACAACAAATAAAAACATAAATTATTGATGAATATGCCCGATGCTGCACA
The DNA here is from genome assembly GCA_963969495.1 of Ceratothoa steindachneri. Taxonomy (NCBI): domain Eukaryota; kingdom Metazoa; phylum Arthropoda; class Malacostraca; order Isopoda; family Cymothoidae; genus Ceratothoa; species Ceratothoa steindachneri. The sequence continues at coordinate 155,270,383 of OZ018321.1, read as the reverse complement.
AAATCTTTTTAATTTGACAGGCGTGACAGCCACACCAGGACACGACAAATATATAAAGAGGTGGACATTCAAAACATTAACGGGAAAATTTGCCTTCAGCAACGGCATCATACAAGTCTGGAACAAGCTACCACAAGAAGTAGTCAGTGCTCCAAGCACTGAAATTATGAACAACAAAAGTTCGATAAATATTTAAAAGAAAATAAAGTTAAAATAGCTTACAAATATTTCTTAGAGGCAATTCCACCCAAATTAGCTTTATTCTTAATAGGGCTTACCTAGAATGTATGAGCTTTTATAGCTCTCTGTAGGTGCCAATAAATTGTTTGTTTGACAATTCATTTCATGCCATAAATTTCCTACCGGAGTTAGGTCTGGTGGTTGTGTTGTTCATTCCAAAACGCTTATTTAACCAGGAACAAACCAATATTGATGTTTGTTTGGGTTTGTTGTCGTATTGAAAACCCCATCTTCTTCCTAAGCCAAGCTTGCGAGCATCACTCTTCAGATAATCTTCAAGAATCATTCTGTAGTATTCTTTATTCATCGTTCCGTTGATTTGAAGAAGTGTACCAACCTAACCCATCTCTATGTTTTACTATGCTAACAGTGTTTTTTGGAATACCAACCTCACTGATTTTCCTCCAAATATACCCGAGATCATTTATGTCAAACAACTCGATCTTAGTTTCATATAACCATAGCAAATGGCTCTAAAAGTGTACATAAATCTTCCTCCAAATGATCGTTGGTGTACTTCAGACGGGCTTTCAAATGAATAGTTTTCAATAACGGTGTCTTCTTCGGATGACTTCCATTCATTTCCGCTCTTTGCAACTTATTTTAGCGCACTGTGTTCAAACTAACACCTATGCCCAGCCCCCTCTCTCTTAACTGATCGGTTAACTCCATTCTAACTATCCTTGGGCTATTTTTAACAGATCTAAAGATCCCCTGAACCGTACGGAGTGGAATTTTCCAAGGAGCATCTGCAGTTGTCTACAACTCCTTAAAGTTCCTTATTACTACCTGCATTGTAGACTTAGGTTCACTTAGTTTTCAGAAATCTTCTTTTAGCTCTTTTGGTTGCAAAGTTCTTAAAAAGTTTTACTACTTAACTATTTGTCTAAAATACTTGTTGAAATTTGTGGGTGACTATTAATACATTCGGGAGCAAGTAATATATATATATATATATATATATATATATATATATATATATATATATATATATATATATATATATATATATATATATTAAGAAAATTATTGCAGTAACGCAATTAATTATGCGGTTAAAAGGCTATTTTTGGGGGCAAACCAGTCTTCCTCAAAGCCTTCAGGAGGAGCTCTTCTCACATACACGAAAAAATAGCACGCCTATTTTAAGTGCTACCTTTCCGTGTATGTGAGAAGAGCTCCTTCCGAAGGCTTTGAGGAAGACTGGTTTGCCCCCAAAAATAGCCTTTTAACAGCATATATATATATATATATATATATATATATATATATATATATATATATATATATATATATATATTATTAAAGACCAGGTCTAGTTGAACCTTGATTAACATCTATCTTTGCTTTTCTAATTTCCTTATTATTCTTTTTTCGTCTTGCGAAAGGTTATAGATAAGTGTTCCGATATTCATGGTTTATTTTAGCTAGCTGAGCTTTCGGTCACGTTTGACCATCTTCGGAGCGAATTAATTTTACACTGGTTAAACATTTAAACGCATTGCATTTATATACTAAAGATAGTTTAGATAATGAAAAGAAGGGGGAATGTGGTGGACAGGAAGTAGTTAGAAAAGGTACATTTGGGAATGGGATTTCGGTCATTATTGACCGTTAATTCGAAAAGAGTTTTAAGGTTCGCTGGGTGGCGGTCAATTGGGCATTAATCTTCGGTTCTTCTTCTTGGATTAGGATCGCTTCCAGGATATGAAGGCGTGTGCGGTCACTTCTCCTTTTGATAATGGTGTTTTGTACTCAAATTTCTCGTGTTAGTTGAATTCCATGTTTCATGTAGTGGTTCTTGATGGCGCCATTTTGCAGATGCATGGTGAGTCTACGAGATAGGGATGTGGTTGTCATTCCAATGTATTTACTCTTCATGCGGACAGGTGAATTCATAAATTACATTGGAAATTTTCAATTCCTTTTTCGTACTTGTGTGGTTGATTACTTATATTTTCGGTTTTATAATATATTGTGACTTGTAGCGTTTCTTCTGGATTCGGGCATTTTGTATTTTGGTGTATAATATTCTTGATTGTTCTTTCGTCGATTTTATACGATTCACTCATTTGGTTCATATAGAAGATATTTATTGGGTGTTTCTTATTGTCTCGATTTTTATTATTGTTATTATCATGTAAGTTTTTCAGGAATGTATTTGTTTCTTTGTCCACCATAGTGTTAGAGAAACCATTATTGATGAGGACTTGTTATATTCTTTGAATTTCGTTATGGAACAATGCCCATGACGAACTGCATTTGTATGCGCGTCTAATGTATGTTCTTATGACACTTTTTTTATATCTTTCTGGACATTCGCATTAAGCCAATTCACAGAATTCGTTGGTTTGGGATATACCTGGGTTGTGTATTTATTTTCACTTGCTGTCACTTCAATATCAAGGAACAGTAATTTTCCTTTAGAATTGAGTTCATACGTAAATTTTAGTACAGAGTGCTTTTCTATTCTTGTTTTAAGTCTTTTCAGTTGATTTTCATCTTTAATTACAAGATATATATCGTCAACGAAACGGCAGCAGGTTGAAGGTTTGAGATGATTCTCCGTCAATATTTCTTTTTCTAGGCGACCCATGTAGAAGTTTGGTGAGCCCATTGCAACTCTGTTAATTTGTTTGTAGAGTTTTCCGTTAGGGTCGCGAAATGGTGCTTCCATTGTGCACGCCTTAAAAAGATTCTCCAATATGTTGGGGTCTAATTTAGGAGCAGGTTTGTTCGAGTTTTTATATAATTCGTCAATTATTATTTCTAACCACATTCCCCCTTCTTTTCATTATCTAAATTATCTTTAGTATATAAATGTAATGCCTTGAAATGTTTAACCAGTGTAAAATTAATTCGCTCCGAAGATGGTCAAACGTGACCGAAAGCTCAGCTAGCTAAAAATAAACCATGAATATCGGAACACTTATCTATAACCTTTCGCAAGACGAAAAAAGAATAATAAGGAAATTAGAAAAGCAAAGAAAGAAGCTAATCAAGGTTCAACTAGACCTGGTCTTTAATAAAACATGCATAAAAGAAAAACTCCTACCTAAATATACAAATATATATATATATATATATATATATATATATATATATATATATATATATATATATATCAAGAACGCGAGAGAATGATGTAAATAAATCAATCATACTGAAAAGAAAAAGAATATAAACAGAATAATATGCTTCGGAAAAATGTATTTTCTTAATGACGAAAATAGATAATCCGTGCCGGGGTTGCTTTAATTGAGATCAAAGTGGTTGCTCGCTGACTCGGTGTGCTTGTTTCGATCTTCATCTTTGCACCGATTCTCTCGTAATTAGGAAAATACATTTTTGCGAAGGAAAAATATTCCATTTATAACCTTTCTTTGCGGTATTATATATATATATATATATATATATATATATATATATATATATATATATATATATATATATCACATAATTTCGTATTGATAACTTTGAACTTTCTTTTCGAGTGTCTCGATTTGTCGCCTGTTCGCACTTAGATGAAGTTCAGCGAAATTCATTGAAAACTAACTTTTTCCTTAGAAAGGAATCAAAAGTCTTGAAGCCTTATTATGAAACCCGAGAGCTACATCTAAAGTCAAACAACGAACCCATCTGGTATGAGTACACATGAGTACAAGCTCCAACCATATTCATATAATGGAATGACCGAGATATGTAAAACTATCGAGAAGGATGATATACGACTTAAACAATGAAGCCCCTAAAACACACACTGGAGCAAAGCATGGAATTTGGCTTGACAGGAAAATGGAGGAAAACACTAGAATTTTAGACTTTGCCCCAAACCGCCGCCAATTACTCTTCGTCGGAACTATCCATATACTAGACCAGGGTTGGGGAACCTGCGGCCTTTAGGCTGTATGTGGCCTTCTTCCTCCTTCTGACTAAATTCAAATTTTGCAGATCAAATCATTTTATTTCTGTCCTACACAAAATATTCGCCACAAAGTCATTAAAAGGTTAATTAACTTTAGAATTTCTCTTTTTTTCATTTTTAAGCCGATACATAATCATAGTAGTTAGTTATATGGAAAATAATGTGCACCTTGCAGTATATCTAATTAACATTTGATGAATGTGGCTTACAGCTCACTTAATGAGGCCTTTAACACAGAAAAAAGTCCCCCACTCTTGTACTTGACAAACAGCCAAAGTTGAACATACAAATTAATTCGCACGGAATACTTCCGAGTATAAGATCACGGAGCATGAAGCTACTGACACCCCTTTTCTAACCTTTTGTTTCCTACCTACGTGTTTGTTAGTATGTATGTCACATTTAATATGAAATACACAACCCTTTTGGCTGTTAGTACATTCGTAACCATTCATTATTTTAATACAGTACATAAACATTTTCTGGATATATCTTCACTTTGTTTCTGAAGATGATATCAGCTGTATTGAAAGGAATCTATTAAATAAAATTCTGTGCTAAAATGCTTTAGTCTTCTGAGTCCTTTCTAAAGAAAAAAACTTAGCTTTCGACGAATTTCGCTGAATTGATTCACGAGTTGAAACCAGACATAAAGGCGAACGAACATACGACAAATTGAGAAGCTCGAAAAGAATAATCGCTTTTAACAAAACTCGATATGATGCATATATACTGGCCGTATATATATATATATATATATATATATATATATATATATATATATATATATATGAATAACTGAAAATTAACTGAATTTATTAGGTGTAGTAAAAACTATATATTATCCTGTATTTTAAAATATTGCTAGGATTTAAAGACTTCAAAAGGGTTCCATAATGCCATGTAGGATTTAGTTGATTTGAAATCCTCCACCTGGATTTAATCCAGAAGGTCCCAGAGATAAGAGTTCGGACTGGAAAAAATTATCGGATTAAAGGATTAATGGACAGTTCAGTTTCAAAGAAAATGATCTTTTCAAATAATTTTGTACCGAGTTGTACTGGCTAAAAACGCATACAAGAGGCCAAAGTTTGCAAAGAGATAAATAAATATGCCCGAAAAATAACGATAAATTAAAAATATATAAACAAAAGATGAATTAAAGAAACGGGTGCCCAGACATGTTAATAGGAAAAAACAATAAGGAATAAAAAATAGCCAAAATATATACTAGCTAGTTTCAGGTATGAAAAGTAACTTGGAGAAAAAACAAAAAAACGTGATAAAGAAAAAAATCAATGAAATAAAAGGAAACATCTTTTAAGTTATTCGGTAAAGGCTGAAAGAATCGATGAATTACTTCATCCAGAAAGTTCGTGCCGCTTTTGAAAAAAAAATTAAGTAAATTTAATCAATTATATAATTACGATTTCGTTCTTGAACCGTTCTCCATTTTATCGGTTAAATAAAACGAAAATCAATTTTCTGAGAAAATAATAGTTGCATGAGTAACCACAAATAAGGACTAAATTAGCCTAGCTAGGCTAGTATCTAGGACTGGGCTAGCCTATTATCGAAAAAAAATAAGTGATTTTTTTCAGGAAATAACCGGTTAAAATTTGTTAAACAGAGTAGTGATTAGCTAACTAGGATAGCCTAGTTTCAAACTGTCGCTCAAAATTTTTGGCTTCTGTTTTTTCAAGCCAATAAAATTGGGCAAAGTTGAAGAACGAAATAGTGATTATATAATTGATTAAAAATATTTAAAAATGTATATAATTTAGATTTATCCGAAGCATCAAGAACTTTGAGGATCAATTCAACCCTTCAACGCGCTTCAAATGCACTGCAAAATACAATATTCGGAAACCCATTCCCGATTGCGATTTTTAGGAGGCTTTCAGATAGTGGTAGGAAAGTAAGGAGGTTAGAGAAAGGGGAAATGGGCGGAAGCTACTTAGCCGAAGTAGCCCAAATAAAATAACACTTGGGCGCACTAGGAAACGGGAAGATTACGTAATTTTACTGAATCTATCCCAGTCTACAAGGAACCTAGTTTCCCTAGCGGGGTCGGAGGAGAAAGAGTTAAATTAAAGAAAGCAAAAAAAGGCAAAATATAAAGAACAGTAACAGAGAAAAGAGTTGAAAATAACAAATCTTAATTGGCTAGATTCATTAACACTAAATAGGACGCGACATTCAACTCTTATAAGTCTACTCTTTCATACAAAGAGTAGACTGACATTCAAAATGACGAGTATGAATATTCGTGCGTGGCTTTGAAGAACGAATTTTGGCCGAATGAAGGTACAAGTATGAGCAGCCCCATAAGCATGAAAATCAGCGTTCACACCTTTTTCCAAATGTCAGGTGCTAGAATAAAAAAAAAAATTCAGCTCAGTAAATCCCCATAAGGGGGTGTATGGCTTAGCAGGGATAATGAATGTCCTTACTACAACTCAAACCTGGAAGAGCGGCACCCTCCAAACCGATGCGCCTAATAAGAAACTGATGTACTCTCTCGGATCGTCATTTGCACCACTTTTTAAATATTCCACTCTCTTTTCCGCGCCCATATAGGGCCAGCAAAAGCAGAAGAAGGCGTTAAACCTTAATATAAAAGCCCAGTAAACAAACGAGCGATAAAGTCGATTAAATCAGCGAAAGACCCGACCAACTGAATTCCTCCCAAGTACGCAAAGTCTTCCTTAAATGGTACAGTGGCAACATCATTTCTGCCGTGACAGAGGATCTCTTAGCTCTTCCTTTGTTTAAATAAAATTGTATTTTGTCGCTCTTCACTTAATATTTGAACTTTCAACACATCAAATTCACACTCTTGCGCGTACCCCAATCCGGGGCAGGCCGACTCAGCTAGTTAGGCCAACAAACCCGACTAGAATGAATTTTTTAAGCTTGACCTTTCCTGCAGTGAGGAAGAGCGTCTCACGGAACTCTCAAAGCAGTGGTGGTGTTATTTAATGCTTTACACGAAACGCAACAATTGTCATGCTATTTTCCAAAAATCGAATATGTTGAACCATATAAAGTTCCAAACCCAGATAAATGAATGGGAGGAATTACCTGAAGGCTTTCATATATCTGAAAAAAACATGCTTAAACAAAATGAAGACTTTCTGCATAATCTCCTAGGCACAATTACATTTTAAATTGAAACTAATTATTCGAGGGATGATCAAAAAGTACTCCCCTCCTGCCGCTATGCAGTGTTCCATCCTCCTTTGCCACTTCATTAAGCAGTCACGGTACTCAGAAGCTGGTATAACTCGTAGCACTGAATTGACTGTTTGTTCCAGGTCTTTGATACGATGAAATTGCTTCCTTGCAGTCGACCCCTTGATCTTTGGAAACAACCAAAATTGCATGGGGCAAGGTCAGGTGAGTAGGGTGGGTGGGCAAGAATTATGATCCCGTGCTGCTCCAGGAATTGCACAGTCATGCGCACTTTGTGGGGTGCAGCATTGTCGTGGTGCAGCAAAGAGCGAACGGCGATGGTTTGGTGCGGACTTGTTCTGATGTTCCAGGACTTGATGAAGGACTTTGTAAATGTACATAGTGTTTGTCTTGTGGTAGTAGACTGTTAAAGCACCACATCCACACACATTGGTCCTTGAGAATTGAAGAAGATAGTGTCAAGGTGCTTCCTGCTGCGAAATCCTTCCTTCGAAATCTGAGTTCGAGTCTCTTTATCACTCAACCACATCATGTTGGACTGCTTGTCTCTGGTGGTGAAGAAAGAAATCCAACACCCATCTCTGGTAAGCAACATCTGAGAACCGTTTCAGACCATTTGGTTCGAATTCAGCTATCCAGAGAGGACAAATCCGCACCCGTTGGCTCTTATGTTAGCAAATGGGGTATCCATTGAGCACACTTCCTCCTCAGTCCTAAGTGTTTATGAACAATGCTATGTGCACTCCAATAACTGACACCAAGCTCCAAAGATAAGAATCGAAGAGTAACAGTTGAATCTTCGTCAATGATAGTCCAGGCACGGACCATTGTTGCCTTGGTCTCGGATGTCCGGGGGCGCCCAGACCGATGATCATCTTCCAGCTAGGTTTTCGGGTGCAAATGCTCGAATCTAGCGGGAAACAGTTTCCAATGATGGAATAGACTCGGGGGAAAAACTTACAATAATTCCTTTCTGATCTCCGTCGCATTTTTACCGAGTTTCCACCTAGTGAACTTGTAGAACCTGCAACCTTCTTTCGAGAAACCCATGTATCCAGTTAGAGGGCGAAACAAACAATGACGCAATCGCACAGCGCAACGAGAAAATGTAACCCAACCAAGTTACGACAAGTTCAAACACGTCACAAGAGGCAACACTCAATGCCCGCTCTCCCCTCCATGCCATCACTCATGGTCTCTCTGCCATGAGTCCGACTGTCATTACTTTCTGATCATCCCTGCTATTGATAATCTAGGGGATTAGGGTTTCGCTAACTTATTTTTACTTTCCAACTGTTGGTCAAGTAGCACTTCCCAGAGACCCAAAATGAAGCCTTACGGTCTCCATGACTAATATCTTTGATCTTCTGAGTTCTCAACAGGACAATAAGGAATTAAACATTTCCAAGACAGATGATTTGATTGTAAAAGATCAACTAGATGAATTTCGCGGAACGTATCCGACCAAGAGACGACTATGCGTACAGTTACCTAGGGAAGTCTGGGATTTGTCAGACTTCGATGACGACATTACAGCTGCAGGCATCGGAGATACCGCATTCATAGTCTAGGCTTTGGGACAAAGTTATTTTTTCAATCACATTGTGAAGAACTTCTCGCTTGCCAGAAGCAACTATTGATATAGCAACATAGATATAGTAGCAAAACTAGTTGCTAATCATTCTAAATGGTTACTATTTGCCTTTAAGAACTTATTCAATCAGGAGCAGAACTGGTTGCATGCCCTGATTAGGGCGCTGGTGTTGGCCGCATGATCCTGCGCCAGTAGGTGGCAGGTCTTTTCCCGACGTCGGAGCCTGCTTTCTTCTTCTTCTTGCTTTTATTCTGTTTCTTATTGTTTTGCTTTTTTTTTGTTTGAGGTTTGTTTTTATTTTATTTTCTTTGTTTGGTTTGGTATTCGCGAATTTTAAAGTAGCCTAGTACTAGTAATTGTGGCAACTTAGGCTCTTGGTGTCAGTGGCCAGATGGTCGGTCAGGGAGTCCTTGTCAATGGATGATATTATATCCACAATGGCGGCCCTCAGAGTTTCTAGAGTGTTGTGAGCAGCCTTCTTAACAACGCCCAAAACGAAATAATCTAGGGGATTAGAGGGTTAGAGTCAAGGGAGTTGGACAGTCACACGTCTAGTGCCCATTGGTGCGGGATGTCGTTGAACAACCACACCTACGTCTTCCTCTCCTTGTGGGCTGGAGCAGAGTCCTGCTTGAAAATGTAAGGCCTTCCCGCGGCTACTTGGTTCATCCAAGAATAGACTAAAGTCTCGGCACCTCAATGTAAATGTCCGCATTTACCTTTAGGTCATGGGAAAAGATGTGAGGAGACATAACGTGGCACTCGCTGCTGCCTAAACCCAGAACTACCAAAGAGGCGGGAAATTTACTGTGCAAGACAATAACGCTTCTCGCGGCGGAGAGGGCAGCCAGTATGGCTAACCCTTTTTCGATTTCAGTTGGCATTCTCAAATAAACCTAAATGCTGTTACGCACATTAAAGCCTAAATTATTACTGAGCGTGCCCAACTTCAAGTAACCTACATTGGTGCTGTCATTATCCCCTAGGCACACTCAACTTTCTATCGATTCATCTGAAACATACCATATATATATATATATATATATATATATATATATATATATATATATATATATATATATATATATATATATATATATATATATATATATATACGGTCGTACTGCTAGAGTTTTTGGTCATCAAAACTAAAGTTTTAAAGTTAGCAGAAATCCAAAGTGCACAACAGGTAGCCCACAAAATACCTTTATTTCACACATACAGAACTTTTAAATATGTTTACAATTCAGATTCATGGTGTCATTTTTGAAAAAAGTGTTTTTGTACGGATCGTGACCATTTAGGACACGCTCCGTACGCCCTTTGTACCACATTTTGTCATTTATTTATATGGCACAACTGAAATTAAAGGATCTACTACTACTAAATGATGCACAAATGTTATGAAAAACATAATATTAAAAAAATGTTAGAATTGCTATTTTACAACATTTTTACATAAGTATCGAAAATATTATTTCAAAAATAGTAAATTTCTTAATTTTATCGAACATTTTTGAGCAAGTAATGCACAGCTCTCTTTGTTTATCATTGCATAAATATATTAATAACATAATTATGCAATGTAAAATCTACATCTTACAAACCTCACAGAGTCGGCATGAATTTCAATTTTCTCGAAAATATTTTTAAAATATAAACACTTATCCTATTACTTAATACACTTGACACAACACTGTATATAAAATGTCCCAGAAAAAAGTCAACCGTACTTTGAATTAGTATAACTCAAAAACTATTGGAGATTTTTGGATCCTGCAAAAAGTGTTTTATTTAACAACTATTTATCTTTTGATTTTGGAAATTTCCTTAAATTCCATTTCATGATCTTGAGATACACTAATGGATTTATTGGAGGCTATCAAAAATACGTTTGGGCAAGGAAGTAAAATAATGAAACGAAGCCTAGGAAGGCTAGGCCATCGTGCACTTTCAAGTGAAGCATAGGGAGCCTAGGTAGCCTAGGTCACTGTGCCATTCTTCAAGCAAAGCCTAGGCCATTTTACAGTGGTTTTTCAGCCACGCTGTGGTATGGTCTCATCATTATTGCTTACTAAGCAAATCAAAGCGTTTCTGTGTAAAAGTTTACTTCCATAGAACCTCTTTAATTATGCAGTTAACAAAAGATCAAACGTATTTGTAGTCACAAACTTTATTAAGACTGGCAGTATTAAACAAGTACAACATTCATTTGAACAACGTTTTCTAGATAGGCACCCACCAAGCAAGCCCACAATTTGGAAAAATGTTCGCAAATACCAACATGAAAGAACATGCTTAAATCTAAATAAAGGTCGTTCGGGTCGTATGGGAATCATAAGAACAACAGAAAATATCGAAAATGTTCAAATGACACATCTTCAAAATCCACATGTATCAGTCAGAAAGAATGGGTTACAATTGTTAAAGTCATCATTTAACCGCATTATTAAACATGACTTAAAATGACTTCCCTATAAGATGCATGCAAGACACCAGCTTCTTGAAACTGATTTTCCTCGTCGTAGACAATTTGTTGAATGGCTTCTTCATAAACCTGTTCGTTTCTTGGAAAACATTGTGATTGGTGACGAGGCAGCCCTTTTTCATGAATGGAAAGGTAAGTAGCAATAAATTCGCCAATATGCGCTGCTGAACCACCCCCCAGCATTCAACTTTGACACACTTATTTGTGAGCAGAAAGTGTCTCTGTGGATCGGAATATGCGGGAATGGCTATCTTGTCAGCCCATTGCTTTACGAGAATAACTTGAATGGTGCTGCCTACCTGAGCATGATCAACGAAAGGATCTTCCCGGAACTCTGCCAGATTTACGGCAATCAATTCAATTGACTTTGGTGGATTCAGGACGGCGCACTAGCTCATAGACAGCTTGCTGTAAGAACAAAACTAAGAGAAACGCTTGACAGCCGCATTGTCGTGCTAAATCATGCAATTGAATGGACCCCAAGATCCCCTGACTTAACACCGTGCGATTATTTCTTATGGGGATATCTAAAGAATAAAGTGTATTCTACTCCACCACAAAGCATCAACCAGTTAAGAGATAGTATCACACGTGAAGTCAATAGACTTAAGGAAAATCACAAGTTAGTCAAAAAAGTTGTTCAATCAATGCGATCAAAGGCGCAACTATGCTTAGAAAGAAATGGAGGACATGTGGAAGGAAACGGTGCTAAGAAAATTAAAAAATGAATTTGTATTACCCATATGAAGAGGTGTTTTTGTTAAAAATGGATTTAAATATATTTGTTGATTTTAAACTTCGAAGTTTCATTATTTTACTTCCTTGCACAAACATAATTTTGATAGCCTCCACTAAACCCATTAGCAGAACTGGTCAAGTGCGTTCTTTAGTGCGTTCTGAGTTCTTGCGTACGTACGCACCGCCTTTTTAGGAACGCAAAGTTTTTCAAAGGAACGAAAATAAGAGGAACGCATCGCACGAAATTTTAAAGCGTTCTTGCGTTCCGAGAGTTATGAAACGATTTTTATTTTTCAAAACGTTTTCAATGGAAACAACAAAGACGACATTCACTACCCGGCAACATTCTGTCGTTTACGTTCAGGTGGGAAGCTCTCCCCAAAAAGTGAAAGACGACAGCAGGGAACTGTTTGACCAATCATAGAAACGTATTGCGCACAGTAGTGTTTTTGAGGAACGCAGTGGTTTTATACTTTTTTCAAGTTTTTTGAGGAACGCACTACTTTTTTTGACGGACACTTTAATAGTTAGGGAGCGCGATTGCAGGAACGCACCGAGCGAAAAAAATTGAGGAACGCTATTCCAGGAACGCACTAACCGCGGCCGGAGGAACGCAGTAACGCTAACGCACTACCCAAAATCGAGGAACACGTCCAGCTCTGCCCATTAGTGTATCAATATCGTAAAAGGAAATTTAATGAAATTCCCAGAATCGACAGATAAATAGTTGTTAAATTTGTTTTGTTTTGCAGGACTCGAAAATCTCTAATAGGTTTTGAGTTATACTAATTCAAATTACGGTTAACTTTTTTCTAGGACGCCTTGTATAGTTAAATCTTGCATCTAACGTAAAATAATGTTAGATAATAACACAAATAATATCATTTAACACTGATAAAAATGGTCAAATTTGCAATTTGATATCTTGTATTTTTATTAATTTTTTTGGTCGCTTTTTCACATTTAAAACACGAAACAATGTTACATGATCAACATACAGTAGTTTCAAAACGAAATGTTCATTAGTATAATTTTCACGAATTTCAAAAATTCGTACCGACCATGTACTAAGCGCCATTTTATGTAAACTGTAAACAAGAAATCCCCACGCTGTTCACCGTAATGAAATCACACTCATTTTCCTTCACAATAATCATATTCACAATGGAAACCATAACCAGTAATCCGCGGAATCATGCAATATTCACGAACACTGTGGACTATAATTGTAACTCGTAAAACTTATATCAGGCATGTAAAATATCCAAAAACCTACATAGCAAACAAAAATGGCGTCGGAGCTCCGCAGGAAGTAGAGGGAGGAAACGTCACATTAGACCTATGTATATATATATATATATATAAGGTGAAAAATAACTCATGATTCTGGTAAATAAATCTGTCATTTTTTTTATAAGTATAGATTTCGTATCCAGGAGAGAGAGAGAGAGTTACAAGGAGTTACAAGGAAAGAAGGTACCCTAGGAGACCTTACGGTCCATTCGAAGAGGGTACCTTTGGACTAGCAATCGAGCGGGCACATGGCTGCTCAATTGTTTTGCGTCCCTAAACGGCCACTTTTCAAGACTTTGTCTAGTCTTGACTTGAACTGGTCAACAGATTCACTGTTGACAACTTCCACAGGAAGTGCGTTCCACTTACCGCAGATACTGTAGGTGAAAAAGTTTCCACACAGATTGCGGTTGTAACGCTTCAGTTCAAGTTTGAAGCCGTGATTGCGCGTTCTGTTCTCACTCAGTGTGAAAATAGAGAGAGAGAGAGAGAGAGAGAGAGAGAGAGAGAGAGAGAGAGAGAGAGAGAGAGTTACATAGAGTTACATAGATACACAGATTACACGGGCCTTACGGCCCAGACTAAGGTGATCTGGCCTTAAATCTACTGCCACTTACACATAGAATAGTAGAAGTAAAGGATAGAAAAGTTTGAGGCTCTCCCCACCCTCCACTCCCTCCGGCAAAAGCCGTACATGAAATAATTTGGGAAAGAAATTTGCATTGAATAGTAATTAAATGAAATGAATGTGAAAACCACTTACATACACCTGAAAGAGTTATATTTTTGTAATATTATTTTATTTTGTAACTTATGCTAAACAATTCCAATATTTGTTAAGTGTTTGTCTAATCTCATTTTAAATGAATCTATAGTTCTGCTGTCCACTACTGCGTTTGGCAAATTATTCCAATCATTAATAATCGAGTAAGTGAAGAAGTTTTTTATTACATCCATAGTGGCTCTTTTACCCTGAAGTTTTGAATCATGTCCACGGGTGGGACACTTCCCTGTCAGTGTGAACAAGTTATTGGCATTAACGTTGCTTAATCCTTTAAGTATTTTGAAGCACTCTATAAGCTGCCCCCTTAGTCTTCGTTTTCTGACGGAAAATAGATTGAGTTTTTTTAGCCTCTCGTGGTAAGGTTTGTTACGTACTGACGGGATAAGTTTTGTCGCTCTGTGTTGTACAGCTTCTAATTTATCTATGTCTTTTATTAAGTAAGGGGCCCAGAACTGTACAGCGTATTCGAGATGGGGCCTGACAATACTTTTATATAGTGGCATAATTATCTCCTCGCTTTTATAAGTAAAGTTTCTTTTTATAAATCCTAGTGCTGTGTTAGCTTTGTTTGCAGCAGCTGCGCATTGGTTTGATGATTTAAGTTTTCTGTAATTATTACTCCTAAATCTTTAACCTGCGGGGTTGTGTTTATTAAGCCGCCTTGCATTGTATAGTTGTATTTTTTGTTTTTTGTTCCGCACTGAAGGCTTTGGCATTTGTCGATATTAAATGGCATTTGCCATTTTTCAGACCATTCGGTAATTTTATTTATATCAGCTTGCAGGCTAGCCCTGTCCTCTTCGCATAATACTGAGTTACCTATTTTCGTGTCATCTGCAAATTTAGATATGATATTATTTATTCCAACGTCTATGTCATTGATGTATAGAGTAAATAAAATAGGCCCCAGGACTGATCCCGGGGGAACACCGCTGGTAACAGATACCCAGTCCGATTCCACGCCATTTATTATCACTCTCTGCTTCCTGTTTTTTAACCAGCTACTAATCCATCCGTATATATTACCGTTAATTCCTAGCGTACGCACTTTGTTCATGAGTTTCTGATGGGGAATTTTGTCAAATGCCTTTTTGAAATCTAGGTAAATTATATCTCAAGATTTAGTATCGTTATATAGGTTGAAAAGGTTATGGTAAAAGTCGATTAGGTTTGTTAAGCACGATCTCTTAGACCTAAAACCATGCTGGCTATCACGTATAAGGTTATTGTTTTCGAGGAACTCTACTAGCTTGTCTCTAATGATCGTTTCGAGCAACTTTCCAACTATTGAGGTTAAGCTAATGGGTCTGTAATTACTGGCCTGGTTTTTACACCCCTTCTTAAAGATAGGTGTGACGTTAGCTTCCCTCCAATCATCAGGGACGACCCCATGCTCGAGAGATTTGTTAAAAATGAGAGCAAGTGACTCTGCTAACTCATTATAGACATGTTTTAAGATTCTCGGGTAAAATTTATCAGGACCAGGAGTCTTGTACGAGTTCATTTTTTTTAATTTATCAATTACTAGTTGCGGATTTACTTCCAGGCTCCTTAGTGATGGGTGTCTGACCTGTATAGACTCGTTATTAGTATATCCTAAGGTGAAGACTGAACTAAAAAACTCGTTTAAGATATTAGCCATACCCATATCATCTGAAATAATTTCACCCAACTGGTTTTTCAAGGGGCCAATCCCGCTTCTCATTTGCCTATTTCTATTGATATAAGTATAGAAGTGCTTGGGATTAGTGGTGCTTGCTTTCGCTATCTCGATTTCGTATTGACGTTTCGTTGATCTTATGAGTGTTTTAACCTTTCTTCTGCTAGTGTTATATTGTTGGTTAACTTGATAGCTTCTATTGTGTTTTAATAATGTGTGGAGACGGTTCCTATCTCTAATTGCTCGTTTGATGTCATTATTAAACCACGGCGGATTGCCTCTATTCGCGTTACTATTCCTTGTCTTAAGAGGAACATGGTTTTCTTGGGCTATAAAAAATAGTTCTTTAAATTTATTCCAAAGTTGATTTACATCTTCTATTTCTATCAGCTGCTCGTGAGAGAGAGAAAGAGAAAGAAAGAGAGAGAGAGAGAGAGAGAGAGAGAGAGAGAGAAAGAGAGAGAGAGAGAGAGAGAAAGAAATTTGGTCTCCCATTGGGTTTTTATTTATTTATTTTACTTGCTTGTTTTATTTATTTTTATTATTATTTTCTCCGGATGCTAAGCAATGTTTCAATTATTGCGTACTTGTAAAATTGCAAAAATGAACTTTTTAAAAATGTTTTTTAATTTTTTACAGCACAAGTACAATATATATATATATATATATATATATATATATATATATATATATATATATATATATATATTAATTTTAATAAACTATTTATTTTTTTGTGTAACTATTTAGCCTGTGTATACATTTTCGTTTGACTCAACTCTTTAGAACATTTATACTTATTCTACCTTTTTTTTCAATCCTGACCTCTGATATTAATCGCTCGCTCAGTTTTCTCCCTCCCTAATTGCTTAGGCTTTTAATCCTCTTGTCAATCTTTAGTCTTTTGAATTTAACCTTATTTAATGATCTCAGTTTGTATTTATCTTCGCTCCTCCTAAGGTTTCCATTTCTTATTAATACATCTTGTTGATTGGTTTTTTGCTTTTTTGTGGGCATTCCCTCTCCTCTGTATCATCCTTATATATTAAAATTCTTAATACTTTTGTTATTCCTTGATAAAAAACTCGTAATAAATTTCGAAAGTGCTTGGAATCCTCATATTAATTTTCCCTGTGGCTTTGTTGCATTTATTGCTTACTTATGCGATACTTTGTGAGTTTTCCACACACACACACACACATATATATATATATATATATATATATATATATATATATATATATATATATATATATATATATATAGGGTGTCCCTAAAAATGTATACACGCTTTAACAGTTGATACGAGGGGCAGTCAATAAGTTTTGCAATTCGGATATAAGGAAACGAGATATGAGGAAAAGGGTTTTATTATTTTTCAATATAACTACCCTCGACTTCAATGCACTTGCGCTACTGGTCCCTGAGGCTACGAATTCTCGACAACCAGAAATCTCCCGACTGCTCTTCAATCCACTCATGGACGGTGAGCTGGACATCTTCATCGTCCCCAAACCGGCGTGCACGCAGTGCAGGCTTGAGCTGGCGGAATAAAAAGGAGTCGCTAGGGGCCAGATCTGGACTGTAGGGGGGATAGTTGAACTCCTCGAATCCGCACTCGCGCACGGCAGCTTGTGCACCTCTGGCCTTGTGGACTTTGACGACGTTGAAGTCGATCATGGGGCGTCAGGTTTCTAAGGACCCAACGGGCAGAGACCTTGGCCATGGCCAAATTGTCGTGGATGATATTGATAACACTTCCATGTGATATTCCAAGTTCTCACTCAATTTCTTCGACCTTCACCCATCGATTTTCGATGATCATCGTCTCCACACGGGCCACATTGTCCTCGTTGGTCACGTTTAACGGGCGTCATCTTCAAGGGACTCACAACCATGGCGGAACTCCCTATTCCAGCGAGCAATGGTTGTATAGGAAGGGGCGGTGTCGGTGTACACTGCAACCATGCGTTCATGGATCTCTTCTGCATTCTTGCCTTCCTTGGTCAAAAATTTGATCACTGCGCGCTGCTCATCCTTCTCCATTGTTGAAATATTTGTGAGTGACGATCTTCGATCAGCTACGTCTTCTTAAATAGACGAGGCAGGAGCGTGCGGCTGCATGTCCTGACCTGACATAACTTGTCCTAACACCCCCACAAACAGCGATCCCCCTTCCTCTGTTTTTCCCTACCGATTCGAAAAACTTATTGACCGCCCCTTGTAGCTCATTCGATGTTTTTTTTCTTTCCAGGTTAAACCCATTAGAATTAATAATGGCAAACAGACTAAGCTTTATACAAAGGAAATTCATTCTAAAATGCTACTAGAAGTTTGAAAAGTGCAAAGACAGTTTTGGAGGGAACTTCAAAAGGATCCACTAACGCGATTTACCATCACTAGAATTAGAGATAAGTTTGAAGTCAATTGAACTGTTGAGAATGTCCACGAGAAGCATTCCGGAAGACCACGGATATCGTCAAGCTCCACTAAGCAAGAAAGAGTACTGGAAACGCATCACCGAAGTCAAGGAGAATTCGTACGGAAAGCGAGTCGTGAGGTAAGTGTTTCATAATCGTCTGTCCAACGCATTTTAAAGCGTTGTCAATGGAAAAATTACATTTAAAGATTAGTCCATGATATTAATGAAGATGGTCCAGACCAAAGAGTGGAGTATTGCGAGTGGAACTTGGCACGATGTGTAGAAGATGCACACTTTCCAACAAAGATTCTGTGGAGCGGTAAGGCTACATTGAAATAAAATGGTTCAATTAACCGCCACAATTGCACCCATTGGGGACCTGAGAATCTGCATGTTATGGTAGAACATCATCTTAATTTACCAGGAGTTACAGTGTGGTGCAGCTTATCATCGAGAGGATTAATTGGACCACTCTTCTTTGACGCTACTGTGATTGGTCTCGTTTAGAGAGGACTTTGAACATGAGGAGTTTAATTTTTAGCAAGATGGGGCACCCCCACAATACCATAACGATGTTAGATCTTAGCTTGATGAAATCTGCAAAACAGGAGCATTGGACGAAGGGGTTTCGTAGAATACCCTCTGCGTTCACCAGACCTCAGACCACTAAACTAATTTAATGGGGATACTTAAAAGACAAATTTACGCTGTAAAACCTACAACAGTTGCCGAATTGAGAGCAGCCATTGAACGAGAATGCACCCAAATACCAAACGAAATGTTTAGTGATGTTTGCGATTCCCTCGCTCCGCGTTATCGGCAGTGTCTAGACCAGAACGGACGCCAGTTTGAAAACAAGCGTTGACAAAACAATTAAATAGTGTCTATAGATTCTATTATATTTTGAAAATGAAATGTATTTTAATAACCACTGACTTTATATATATATAGTTGGAATAAATAATATGAAACATTTGGTTATTAATTAGGTGTTGTACCCCCATTTGTCTTCAGTAGAGCTGCTATTTTCTATGAAATAGGATCATCCAAGCATTTTATCGGTCCAGCGGAATATAGTCAGGGAAATATTGTCTGCCAGGATGTAGCCGCCCAAACCATTATGGATCCACCCCCATGTTTGGCGGTTGAAAGCGGGCAGTCCGGATTGTATGCTTATTTACGGGTTCTCCATACATACAGGTTGCTCTGGGTGATTTGTCGCCGTTGGCAACTCTGAATTTCTTGCATGCGTGTTGTCTGGCGTCAGTTCTCTTTTCTTCCTCTCATAGTAAAATCAGTTGTGCATCGTATGTGAAGCAAGCAATACCATGGCGGAATTCAATCCTCCGAAAATTTGTAAAAGGCAAGTTATACTGCTTGGGATACACCCTGGGAGCTCCAATGCGAAGATCTCCTAGTCTTTGTTTGTCAATCTGAAGATAGTGCAGAAGATGAAGAAAGCCTTGGATGAGTCAGGCTATGATTACTAGGGTACGGCGGCTCAGAAAACTCATTCTAAGAGTTCTGATACGACCCCCCATCCCGAATTTGTCGCGGAGATCCAGGCAAGCATTGGCAACGATGCCAGCAAATTAATGATATCTGTAGCCAAGAACAAGAGAGTGTCAGAGTTTCATCAGGCTGTTAGTGCATGAGGACATCCACTACTACTCATATCAGATGGGAAAGGGTCAGCTTCTGTCGCTGATGATAAGGGACAAGAGGAAGGAACGTGCTGCGGAGCTTATGAACAAACTGAGCATCCTCTCAGTTTTGGTATGCCTTGGTTCCCTTCAGATGAGAAGAATTTCTGCCAGGACCAGGTGGTGAACTCGCAAAACAACTGATTGCTTGCTCTCTCCCCCTAGGATGTACCGAGAGTCATGGATACTAAGTTCCAGGTCCACATCCCAATAAGAAACAAAATGACGTATAACATAGTGGATTTAGAGTATATTCCTTTTTTGCATATCCCTTTTGTTCTTTCTTCGACAGAACTTGTTAAGATCCTAAGCTCTTTACTGCTATGTAATTTTGTAACTCTTTTACGAGATTTATATTAATTTTCTGGCAGAACTACTCCCTTAATTTCTATTGTTTAAAACAAATAACGCTCACATTTTTCAATTGAGTACACGTTTTTGGAAAAACCTTTCGTTTCCCAATAATACGATCAGCCGATTTATTAAATGTCCTCCCTCCAGGAGAGAAATGTTTTCTTCTAGATTGATGTCAATAATCAAGCATATTTAGCCACGTCAACAAATCTCCTGTGGTAATTAATAAAAGCTAAATCTCAGCTACAAGCTCATTCCTGTAATTAAATGAGCCTTCATCTTGGCTACAAATCTCCTACTCTAAATAGAAATAGGTTTTATCTTAGCTACAAAAATATTTTTTAGTCAAAAGAGGCTTCATATTGGATACAGATCTGTACCTGTGGTTAAAGAAGGCTTCATCAGAGATATAAATCTTGTAATGTAGTTGTTAATCCCTGCCAAATCATTATATTGCTGTTAAAAGATGTTTCATCCTTGCTAAAAGAAATATACTGCTCTAATTGATCGAGGTTTCATTGCTCCAATCTTCTGTTGTAATTAAAAGATGCTTTACCACTGCTAAAATTCTCCGGTCGTCATTTAAAGTGGTTTCATCTTTGCTCCAAATCTCCCTCAAGGAGAGTCAAGTGTAACACATGGGCAATCATGCTGCAGCTTACATCGGAACATTGCGTGTCCTCCCTTCCCAAACATCAAGAGAAAGATTTGGCATAATTGGATTCCTTAGGAATATCCTGGAGAGTTGCGCATTTTCAAAGTCTCAAGCGTCTCCAATCTATTGGGCCCTGCACCTTTCGTATATTTTCATTTTCAACATCTCCGCCTTTATTTTGAACCGCTTTTCACAAAGTTTTATGGTGGAGATGCCCTCATTGATTATCGCTCCTTTAGTTTTAAAGAATGAATAACACTCATTTCCTATTTGGGATAGTTTTAGAAGAGGCAAACCCTCTATTTTGTTCCATAATACCTCAAGTAGTCTTATAGGTTTATGTACCTCCTACAGTTTCATTTCACCTACTTTTACGACTCTAATTATGAACTTTGAAACTTTATAGCTGAGTGGCAATTTTTTAAGTTTTTTTTTTAATTAATAAACTTGTTATATACTGTCTAATTTTCAGTTTTGTCAGCAACCCTAAAAGCTTTGAAACAACCCTGGTTTAGTGAGCCACGACGGAGTCTTTTTCAACTGTAAACGCAGTGACAAATATAATGCAAGACTCGGGGAGAGACTTTACTCTCGGCTCTCTCGCACGTACTCTTCAGAGCTCGCGACACCGAAAGCAAGCACTCGCTTTCTACCTAAGGAAAAACTTTATATATACAAAGAATCTAGAAAGAGAAGCCCCGTTGGAATAATAATAATAACTTTTAAAGGCTGTCAGAAATCTGAGAGAGAGAGAGGAAGATACACGCCACCTTGCCCTTCAATGGAGAGAGAGAGAGAGAGAGAGGAATATACACGCCGCCTTGCCCTTCGATGGAGAGAGAGATAGAGAGGAAGATACACGCCGCATTGCCCTCCAATGGAGAGAGAGAGAGAGATAGAGAGAGAGAGAGAGAGAGAGAGAGAGAGAGAGAGAGAGAGAGAGAGAGAGATAGATAGAGAAACAATAGACACCTGGGCGACCATTTTTGTCTGTGCTAATGGAGGTGTGGAATTATGAGACGCCACGGTGACCTGAAATGCCGCCATCACAGGAAACTGCGATAGGTTTAAGAGCCCAGAAGGTCCCATCTGAAGTCGGACAAAGTTCGCCTCGCCGACTTACGAACCTTCCCGCGCTCGCGCTAAAAGGCCGAGATTATTCTCGTCTGCCAATGCGTCTGACAATAGAACCCTCCCCCTTCGGACGAAAGGGGGAAAAACCCATTCGACCTCTATAAATCCTCCGGCGCCAGAGTTGGAAGTGAGTATCGGCCGCCCGCCCTGCCCCGTCCGTATCCGATCCGCCGTACGCGCGTCTCCGTTTGTACCTGCTATTCGCGTCCGTTGGACTCTACAATTCTCTCAGAACCCCTCAAACTCCCGATATTCTCGTTAATTCTCAAGGTCACTCGAGCGTTCCTCAGTCAATATTGTTCGTTTGTTTGTAGAGTGACCGTCCTCACCAAGTCTCCCCCCCCCTTTTTGCTACTGAGACCATGTACATCTAATGTGTGTATAGCTCGGTTTAAAACTCCTTTTAATTTTGTAAAATAATATTAATTTTTGTACCCGTTTTTCTGTTATCCAAGGAAAGCAGGTTTGAGGAATAGCCCACTGTGAAACTCGGAGCCATAGGTCTCCTGGATAATGGGATTTCACTGCAACCCCTGGGGTATTTTAAAAGAACCCCTGGGGGACCGACCAAGACCATATAGGCATATAAACCGGTCTCTATGAATGCAGTATGCAGCGAAAAGTAACCAAAACCCCGAGGTGGTGGCTCCCCGGGTGGTGGGGGTTGATTCACCCACCATCCAACAAAAATTCCGTGCTGAGTCATCCCTCGGTGGATCCTACCAGGCCCATCCTTCATCAATTCACCCCATAACTCACCCTTGGCAGCAACCCTATATCGGACAGAAAACGCCCCCCAAAAGGCAGAGAAAGCTCATCACTCAGCAGAAAAACAAAAAAAAAACATAAATAAATTTTCTCTCCAGGCAAAAAATATATAGGTACGATCTTCAATCAAGATATCACAGGACAGAAGAGGAACTGCAGGACCCGGGGACAAGCCCCCTGTGAAATAATGGAGAACCCAGAGGATGCCCCTCAGGGTCATCGAAGGCCACACCAAACCCGACCGTGAAAATACCCTCCATACGATTTATGCGGAACTAGAAGTCATTGTAGCCCTTTGCATAGCCCTCTGCGAGACGGAAAAGGACTTGGACAGACTTCTTAGTGAAAATGCAGCTAAGAAAGTAAGGAAAATAGGACTCTCCGCCCGGACATCACCAGCCGTAACCACAAAGAAATCGGTTATCTACAGACTCCTTGACCCTTGGATCGGGGGGCACTCCGAAGAAGAAATTAAAATAGAACTAGAAAAAAAAAGATCCTGGGGCAAAATCGAAGAAATAGTAAAATTCAAAAAAACAAACAAGAAAAGAGCACTCCCATGTATTCAAAGCTATCTTCGAAGAGACCAAGATGGTCAAAAAAACATCGGAACATGGACTACTGGCCTTCTACACCAAAATAGCACCGACAGAAAAAAAGAGAAACTTTCCTTTCATCCAGGTTTGTTTCAAGTGCTATGCCCTGGACAATCATTCAACAAGAGAATGCACTTATCAAAGTAAAAAGTGCTCTTAGTGCTCAAGTACAGAACACAGATGGGAGGAATGCAAAAGTCCAGATAGAAAATGTGCAAACTGTGGAGTCCATACCTCACAATTGCAATGACGTGCCCAATAAAGAAGGAAATGATAAGAAACAAAAAAATCATCCATGATTGAGGAAAAAGAACGCATGAAAAACAACACCACCTATGCAACTGCGACTGCCAATCAAACCAAAACAGCTCAAGAACGAAAAACCGTGGTAAACATCGACGGAAACATAAAATCTGATCTCAGTATGTGCATCCTGCATGCACATTTTTTTAATATGGCGAAACTCGGCTCATATGCAACGGAACTAAACAAAATGCCGACAAAAAACGGACTGAAACCCATGTGGTTCCCCGAGAACCCACCATCAAACGACTTGTATCGCATCTCAATGACCCCTGAACAAGAACAAGGGCTAATAACACTGGAAAAATGAACCCGAAGAAGATGAAATGGATGTATCCGAACACATCCAATTAATAAAAAAAAAACAAATGGAAGAAGCAAAGGAAAAGGAAACGATTTGAAACAACACAGAAAAATACAAAATCAAAATTTACGGATCGCACTCAAACCTTCTACCATCGATAACAAAACAAGGAAATAGTAGAAGGACTGGCTAAAGGAAGATTCAAATGGAAGTATGACTCAGAATATGATGACGAAACTGAGATAAATCACGCACTAAAACAAGGCCTCATCGAAATCTCAGCCAACTCATGCGTCAACCTCCCAACAGAACAGTTCCGGAAAAAACGCTCAGGACAGATAAGGTCACCGGCAAAGTCAGACAAGACTAAGGCAGTAAAAACCTCCAAATAATAATGGACCAAGTCGTAGGTTACCTAAACAACCTAAAGATCCTCACCCTGACCGTAGACGGATGAAACACAAAGAAACTCGAATTCTGCAACATAATAAGAAAAATAGACCCATAAATAGTTATAATCACAGAACACGGAGTAAACCTACTGGAAGAAGGAATAAAAATTCCAAATTAAAATGTAATTACAGTGAACCCAACGCAAACACGCTACGATGGAACAGCTATGGGGGTCAGAAGAGCACTAGAGTTCTCCGAAATAACAGAACTAGAAGAGTCATATATAGCCATCAAGTTAAAAATGAGAACTGGAGACCTTGTAATCGCCGAGGCATAAACTTCATACGAATTCTCCGCCGCCCATCATCAGAGATACTTCTAGGTGACTTGAACGCAAGGAGCCGGTCAACAGGCTATACAACCGGCACTAATGGCACCGGCAAAACCCTGGAACTCCTATTAAGGAGACGAATAGTGCAGAGGGAAGGTCCCGACTTCCTAGCGGGGAGGTCTTCAACCACTTCGGATATTATACTAACAAACCCGAACTTCCCATTAAACCTCACGCCATCACTAGCCCTGCAATACCATCAGACCACATCGGGTTTACTACAAGAATTTCAACTTCCCCTATTCAAATCCAAATATAAAAAAGAAAAGCACTATCCAGGACAAACTGGTAAGGCAATAAAGCCCATCTTGCCAAGTACAACATCGCCTCCCTTAATGAAAGCGCCCTAAAGGAAATAGACACGCAATTAAAAACATTACTGAACTAGTAACATAAACCGATCCACTCCATACTCCTAAAACAAGTTACAAAACAATCCCGCAGCAGTATGGAAAGAAAAAATAAAACAAAAAGTGCAACAAATTAACACCATGTTCGAGGAAATCCGCCTACACGGAAACAGCAGGGAAAGGTACGTACGACTGAGAAACCTAGATACAGAGGTGAATGAGCTTATAGAAAACAGAGTGCAAACGACCTGGAATGACCTCATATAAAGGATGGACATAGATAGACACCCCAAAAGGTTCTTGAATCAGTATAGAAAATTAAAAGGTTCCGAAGCCAAAGAAAAGGTGCACTTGAAAGAAAGAGAAGATACAATAGATGACGACAAAGAGATCGAAACCAGATTCAAGAACCATTGGTCAAAAATCTTCCCCATTACCCGGGAGGAGAATCAGAATTACGAGGTAGCTTTCGAACCAAGGGTAAAGCAAAAACTGGAAGAAAGGGATCCCAAACTTCGTCATCATTCACGGGTAGACGAAACCCGGGAATGAGAGAAAGCCCTTTATTCTCGAAGAACTTAAAACTGCCCTTTCACCATTCAAGCAGAAAAGCCCAGGAATAAGTGGTATTATCAAACACGACTTAACAAACGACCCATACAACATCTTAACATCATTACTCAAAATCTTTAACGCATGCCTAAACACAGGGCACTTTCTAGCAGCGTTGAAGACAGCGAGATTGCTATTCTTACCAAAAGCAGGTAAAGAGAAAGAGCACATCGAGAGCTACCGACCGATCTCGCTATTAGAATTTATTGGCAAACTGCTTGAGAAAATTGTCAATGATAGGCTTAGAAATTTCTTGGAAAATAACGATCTGCAGAATAACATCCAATATGGATTCCGTAAACACCGAGGTACCGAGACAGCACTGACACTCATCAGCCCAAAACTTGCCATCGAAATCGCAAGAGGCAACAGATTAGATTTAACGCCCCGCGATGCTACCAAAGCATTTGACAAAATATGCGTGCCAGGACTGAGGCTAAAAATAGCTGACCTCGGACTAACCTCAAACCTCACGCGAATCCTCTGTAGTTATCTTACAAAGAGAAAAGCAAGAATTTGTATTAATTGGTCATCGGAGAATCTTTCACTTTAAATGCAGGGGTCCCTCAGGGGGGTTTCTTCAGCCCCACGCTTTATACCGTGTATACGAGAGACCTCTCCCAATCAACGGATGACTGCGCGATGTATGTCCAATTAACAGACGATATCTCTCAAATCATTACCAGCGAACGACATAACGCGAGGTATATCGCACCGCGTACAGCTCGCAAAATAAAAAAAAAACATCAATGATTTCGAAAAAGCCAATAAAATTAAAACAAACATGGACAAATTCCGCACGATTCCAGTAAATCGATACAAAGTCCACCAAGTCACCGCAAACAACACCATATATCCATACAATGTCGAAGGAAAAGTCGTCGGCCTGAAAATCACAAGAAAAGCATACAACTCGCACGTAAACCAGAAAATTAACTACGCAAAGACTGTGCTGTCATCCATGTACAGGTTCTATAACCTGTCGGTGAATAACAAAAGAAAACTATACTTAGAACTAGTATGCCCAATTTTGACATACCCGATTACACCACTATCTAGGGCGAAGATCATGCAAATGCGCTTAGTGAAATAGAACCACTTAAGCTAAAAAAAACAAAAAAAACAAAACCAGGCATAACAGCATAAAAGTGCTCTAACAACCAAAACCATAAATAAAGATAAAAAATGACGAGGCAGGCAAGACAACATCATGAAAATAAAGGCTTGAATGCTAAACCAAAATAAACCAAAGAAAAACAAAAGAAAAATAACCTCAAGAAAGAAAAACTAAACTTGGGAACAAATCCTCCTATGCTGTAAATAAAAAAAATATAACGAAAATCAAAACACAATGTAAAACGAAAGCGTTAGCCAGGCAACATTACCATCACTCTCATTATAATCATTCATCACGATTACCGCTTCTCATCCACCTCATTAACACCACTCATCCCTCGATTACACAATCCTTTCTACCTTTTCTATATCTCTCCCACACTTTCACCTCTTCTTTTATCCCGATCTCGATCCCGACTTCACTTCACTTTTGCGCGTCAGTACAGAACCCCGCTGTGCCGCGGGGTTCTGTACTTTGTCGCTGAGTTCGTATTCTTTCTCTACTTTTATTACCCAGATCCCAGTTGAGAGCAACTTAGAAGCCTATCATTCGAACTCGAACACCATTAAATTGTATATATCCACGGTATAGTTTTCCTTGGACAGACGGCAACAGGGCAAATGGAAAGTGGTTACTAAATTAATGAACCACTGTATAATGTTCTTTAAGTAATTTCTTAGGATTCATTTCGGGGTTAAAATTATTTGGGGGACTAATGCTAGCGCGGCTACTTGCTTCCCGAGAATTATGAATGGTTAAGATTTTATGACCATTTGTTTACGAACATTTATTCACTTTTTTGTCATTTATTTAGAGAGAAGAAGATATAAATATTTCCCGGTCCATGAAAAAAATACATAAAGTTAGCATTAGTCAGGCCTAAAGTGAATCGGGAAGGAAAGAGTGAGTACGAAAGTAAGGAGAGAGGAACAATTTAAAGACAGGAAGTGCAGAATTGATCAAGATTGAAAAGACATTGAGCTTTAGAACAAAACTAATCAACTTTAGATGGCAGTTGTCTAGCGCGAGAAGAGATTTCCTCTATACAGGAATACCTGTGCGCAAGGGACACTTCAATATGTGAGACTTTGGCCTTCCAACCTAGATCATCGGAAAGGAATGGATGGGGGGGGATGCTAAATAGACGTAGTAGCGTTACAATAAATGGAAGTGAAGTAATTTTCCACTCGCGTTAATAAATTGCTAACATCTTTTTGCCATATAATGAATGAGATGATTAGAAACCGAAGAGGAAGAGTATTTCATACCACTATCAGACCACTAGAGACCACCACCTCTCTGGTTGCCAGATATTTTTCTGATTGCTGTACAATTCTCTCCTCCGGCATTTTGCTTTGCCAAACTCCTTAAGTTGAATCAGCCTCTCCAACCTGAAACACTGTCTTCGGGAGAATCTCACCTTTTTAACCCTTTGCCCTCCATCCTATGTCGTTATCAACCTTCGTAATATTTATTCTCCCATCCTTGGGCTAATTTGTGCTGCATTCCTTTAAGAAGTTCCAATTCCTCACGCTCAACGATAACGCTCCTTGCAATCTGTCGAATTTTCTTCACCTGAAGAGATGACATATGACGTTAGATTCATAACTCCTAGTTTGCACGAAGAAATTACCCTTCATTCGGAAATAGTATCAGAATCGTTCGATCGATATTTTTCTGCTGGAGACGCAAATATTTGAAAAAAATTTATCATGAATCCATATTCCTCCAAAATGGAGCAAATATGAAAAGAGGAGATGAAAGAGTTTTGGATATGTTCCCAGGAGTTGGTGGAAAAGCACACCGTACCATAATTCCAGTTATAACGATATGCTTGGTGAATCTAGAGTCCGTTCTCTTTTGCCACTCAAGACAAAATCTAGGAATCGCCTGGAGCCACAGGCAGACCTGCGAAGCGCGGTCTGTAAGAAAGTGCCACGTTTTAACAAAATCATGAAAATTAAATTGCTTATTTTATATTTACATTTAATAAACGGAGTTGACTCTTTTTTTAATTGTTTATTCACCTACAGTATTGTATATGGTTAATTTGCGATTAAGAATATAGAAGTCACTGAGTTTCATGTCTACACTGGGAATTTTGTTTTCCTTTGCATCTTTTCTAAATAAATAATAATATTCCTGCTTAATTTATGTTGACATTTATGCACTAAGTTAAAAACTTATTTTGCAGTTCAATTGTTCACGAACACTATTAGCATTGTATGAAGTTAAAAAAAAATTGACTTCATCTCAAAAGTTTATATTACTTTTTCTAGGTGATGCGAATATTAATCAAACATTTTCCTAAACGTGTGTGACGTAGAAAATGGTTGGAATTACTGTTTTAAGCTATGCCCTTTGAAAGGAAAAAATCTTTTACGGGGAATCAGTTTTTGACTTAACTACTCCACCGAGCTTTATGCCTCGTTCCTTTCGAGTGCGCGCGTCTGTTAGAATTTGAATTTCACTTTCGGGACTCGGTGATAAGTCGATGTTACTCTTTCCATGGGATGTTATTCACCTCTACACTGACTACCTACACCAGCGAAAAGAGCTTAGAGTTATTATGGCCAACATTCAACACATTGTTGTTTATCTTTTGGAGAATAAGCTCGAGCTTCTCCATTTTCCGTAAATTCCTGAATTTAGAGTTTTGAAATCTGTATCCCCCGTTAAGGATTTGGTACAGTGAAGGGTGTCTACTGTATTTTGTTTTACTCGACTCGCTATTCTACACTCTTCGCCTTCCACACTTCTCAGCTGGCAGTAGCATGGAAAGTTTTTACCATACTTTTAACTATCCGTTATTTATACGTTCCACCCGACCTTGCAGCGACCAAGTTTGATGTGTTAGATCTTTAAGACAAGCTACTCTTTTCCGTTTTAATTATTATGGGATTTAGGTGCCTGCGATATACTGTGGCGTGACTTCACCCGCACTGACAAAGGCCACATTGTTGAATCTCTCTTATTTTATATTTTTTGTCTATTAAAATATGGAGAGATTACTTCGTATCATCTTTAAGCTGAAACTTTAAACTATTTTGACTTATCTTTGGCTCTTCTTGCTGCTTTTTTAATTTTCAGTGGTCGGTTCTCGATGATCTGAACGAAATTTATATCATTAAGCTATCATTCTTGCCACTTTCAATCCATGTCCACAACACTCTTAGTCTCTACAGTAGAGGAACGATTTGGGTATCTTCTGGCATGCGTCTTACACCGCCGCCTCGTTGTTAGCGAATGCATAGTTGTGTAGAAATCCTAATCCTTGTTCCCGAATTGACAGAAGTAAACATTGAGCAGTCCTCAGAGGACCCTTCGAAAGGTCTGCGAACCTCATGGCATAACTATATATCTTCGATATCCTCCTTAACTCAATTACCTTTATCTATATTCATTTATTTACAGTTCCTGAAATGGGCGCTGCCCTTTTCCAATGTGCTTCGACGCCCTTCCTGCCTTGATGAAATTCATTATGACTTTTTACATTTTCATCTGTGCAGAGAATAGTTTCTATTGGATGATTATAATCTTATCTGAATAAAGGGCTATCACTTGACCTTTTGGCAAATATTGTTTGAAAGCCGACAGTTACAGACCCGTTTTCCTCACCAGCTGTCTGAACAAATTATTATAAAAATAGTCAACGCCCGGCTTGAATTATTTTAAAAATTGAATAGCTTTTCTTTCTCCATTTCAATATGGGTCTCGTAATCATTATACTACACTTGATCTCCATGTATGTTTCGACATACGAGGGTGGGCCAAAAAATTCTCAGAGAAATGTCCCCCAAATTTTACTTTTCAACCTAACATAATCATTTTTCTACATAAGCTCCATTATTGTTTATACACTTTTGCAATCTAAGTTTCTACCGGTAAATTTCCTCCTTGTATAATTGCTGGGGTTGTCTCTGACACCAAGTAATAACCTGCTTTTCTGTTTCGTCTAACGACTGGAATCGGGGGCCTTTCAGGGAACATAAAAAAGTCAAAGGGGGCTAAATCAGGGCTTTTAGGGGGATGTGTAAGAGTTTTCCATCGAAATGCGCGTAGCATAGCCCTGAGAGCCTTCGCAGAAAGCACTGGGGCATTGTCATAGTGAAACAAAATCTGTCTGTGCTGCTTTCCACGATGTTTTTTGGCGAGAGCAGTCTTCAGCTTCTTTAAAACACCTTCACAATAGCTGGAGGCAACAGTTTTCCGTCCTTCTAGAAAGTCTATCGATATAATTCCATTTGAATGCCCCTAAATTGTGGCCATAACCTTCTTAACAGACCTTTCTCTCTTGAATTTGGATCAAACTGGTAGATCCAAGTTTTATCTCCAGTGACAAAACGCTTAAAATAATTCTCCTAATTTGCTTCCATTTTGGTCAAAATTGCTAAAAAAAGGTCAACCCTTTGATTCAGTTGGTCTTTGCGCAACGCTTTAGGGACTCAGCGCGCTGAAAGCTTCCTCAAACCAAGATCTTCAGTGAGAATTGTAAATGCTGAACCACGCGAGTCTCACCTTATTGGCAACTTCGTCAATAGTGACTCTGCGATCTTCTTCAAATAAGTTCTGCACAAGCATGATGTTTTCTTGATTTTATTGAGGTGGAGGGTCTCCTTTCCCGTGGATCGTATGCCTTCCTTAAAGCGCTTAATCTAATCGTAAACCACTGCTCTACATGGTGAAGAGTTCCCATAAACTTGTTTTAAAGCCTCAACAATTCTAACAGGTTTCCAATCAAGTTTAGTTAGAAATTTAAGTTAGCTCTTATTTCAAAATTCATCATTTTGAGGGTTGAAAAGATAACTTTAAAAGAAGCACACCGTATGCACACACTCCCGATATTTATAATGTCAAAACTTAACGAAATTATTCGAGAAGCATCAAATATATGTTCGAACATGAATTACCTTGTAAAATATTGCGCATTTTGAAATTGTGATATTTGTCTGAGAACTTTTTGATTCGTCTTCGTATGAGTTCAAGAGGCATTTGAAATGAGACATACTATTTTAGTTAGCTTTGGGGGGTGGGTGATGGGGGGGGGGACATTGAAAAATCCTATGAAACTCTCTGGTAATATGTCATATTGCAACAACTTCATGGTTGGAGATGCGTTTTTTTACCTACTCT
This sequence comes from Ceratothoa steindachneri, assembly GCA_963969495.1. Lineage (NCBI taxonomy): Eukaryota > Metazoa > Arthropoda > Malacostraca > Isopoda > Cymothoidae > Ceratothoa > Ceratothoa steindachneri. The sequence continues at coordinate 155,238,231 of OZ018321.1, read as the reverse complement.
TATTTCGAAGAGTTTATTATCCTCTGATAATTTCAAAGTTCGTAATAGTGAAAATTATTCCGACTTGGGGGAAGAAGAAAGTGTATTGCAAGAAAGCTTCTCTTGTGTTATCTGTTTTGCCAAAGCAATAAATAATTGTTTTTTATCCCTCCCAATTATAGCTCTGCGATCCTCTTCGTAAATGATTAAGCTTTCATCCCTTTCTGCCCCTTGCATGCCTTAGGTGACCCACCGCCTGCAGTTGACGGTGTACAAAGTGTCCGAATGTCTGTTTTTAAAAGGTTTCCGTTTCATGGGAAGAGGCGCTCAGCCGAGTTCAGATTTCTGTCCTTCGGCTCGAAATTAATATAGCTATCCATTTAGAGAGGCTTAAAGCCGACTTTTCGAATTCAATACCTATTTTGAAGGTTTTGTCACACCTAGTCGGGTAGTTTCTTTTACCACATTTGTCCAATCCAATTTTGACTATTTGTGCCGGGCGTACACCCCTGCACCAGCAACCGCCTTATCATTGTTGTTTTTTTCCGTTAATGGGTGTCCAAGTGTCTTGTGGTGCATATCATACCTCTTCTGTAAAGAGCCTGTGGAGAGCAGTAATCTACCATTTTCTTAACACAAATTTCAGGTTTGTCTAAGATAGATCTTTCGTGTAGACCTCTTACCATCTCATGAAGCCCACAAGTGCATTTTCATAGCTTTACTTATTACACCGTTTGATTAACTCAGGCTGGGCAAACATTTGTTCAAACGTGATATCTCAGATTTCCTATACATCCCCACAAGGGGTTCGTCCAGTTAAATTCAGACAAACAAACAATTTTTTGTACTTACAGGTAGCTATATGAATTCATATGTGGTAGGCCTTATTAAGATTTCTATTTAATTAAACATATTTTTATTTATTTCCGGTATATTATTTAAACACGAGAGGTGGTCAATAAGTTTTGCAATTCAGATATAAGGAAACGAGATATGAGGAAAAGTGTTTTATTATTTTTCAATATAACTACCCTCGACTTCAATGCACTTGCGCCACTTGTCCCTGAGGCTACGAATTCTCGACAACCAGAAATCTACCGACTGCTGTTCAATCCAGTCCTGGACGGCTAGCTAGACATCTTCATCGTCCCCAAACCGGCGTCCACGCAGTGCAGGCTTGAGCTGGTGGAATAAAAAATAGTCGCTAGGGGCCACATCTGGACTGTAAGAGGGATGGCTGAGCTTCTCGAATCCGCACTCGCGCAGGGCAGCTTGTGCAACTCTGGCCTTGTGGACTTTGACGACGTTGAAGTCGATCATGGGCGTGACGTTTCTAGGGACCCAACGGGCAGAGACCTTGGTCATGGCAAAAATATTCGTGAATGATGTTGATAACACTTCCATGTAATATTCCAAGTTCTCGCTCGATTTCTTCGACCTTCACTCGTCGATTTTCGAGGATCATCCTCTCTACACGGGCTACATTGTCCTCGTTGGTCACGTCTGACGGGCGTCCTGGACAGGGGTAATCTTCAAGGGACTCATGACCATGACGGACCTCCCTATTCCAGCGAGCAATGGTTGCATAGGAAGGGGTGGTGTCGGTGTACACTGCAAACATGCGTTCATGGATCTCTTTTGCATTCTTGCCTTCCTTGGTCAAAAATTTGATCACTGCGCGGTGCTCAACCTTCTCCATTGTTGAAAAATCTGTGACTGACGATCTGCGACCAGCTACTGCTTCTTAAATAGACGAGGAAGGAGCGTGCGGCTGCAGGTCTTGACTTATCATAACTTGTCCTAACACCCCCACAAACAGCCATCCCCTTTCCTCTGTTTTGCCCTACCGATTCGCAAAACTTATTGACCGCCCCTCGTATGTTATTTTTTTATAAATTTATAGATTTTATTTTTCCTGATTTCGATCCTTCAAGCACTGAGTAGTTATGCATTGTGGTAGATTTAAGATTTGAACGATGTGGTTGCTGAAAGCAAATTTTCCCGTCGATGTTTTCAATCTCCACATCTTTATCTTTTTGCCATGTCATATTTTCGTGCCAAGCCTGAAAAATCAAACAGATTTTCTGCAGTATCGGACATTTTACTCGATAATTTATCAGCTCTTTATTTCTCTCCTTCTTTCCTCCCATGTTTGAGGGAAAAGAGATTGAGTTCTCTAAGCCTCTCCTCTTAGGTAAAATGTTTCATTTCTCCGAACATTTTCGTATGGCGACGCTAAACTTGTTCTATTATGTCTATATATCTATTTACTTATTGAAAATAGAAGGGAGCAGCATAATCTATCATAAAAATGACTAACAACGCGTAAAATTTTATCACGGTGTCTGCTTATCGTGTTGGGATGGACTGCTTGATAAATAACGCGACTCTTGTTACTTTGTTTTTCATTGCTATACAATGACTAAAAAAATTAATTTACTATCCATTTTAACTCCAAGTTTTACTTGTTCTTTTAATATCGTCAGAAAATTAATTTACTTGGCACTTCATTCCAGAACCCATAGTGTTCACGAAAATTAAAAATAGATTGGTCCGAAAACGGAGCCTTGAAGAACTCCATTTGTGATTGGTAGCCAGTCGGATGTGACCTCATTTCTCCCACCTTGTGGTACATGTATATCAACTGTTCTAAGTAGTATAGTAGAGTGGATGCAGCCGAGCTGTACTCTTGGTAGTCATTAGGGACGTCTCTGCCTGGGCTTTAGTCTATTTTTTTACATTTTGTCTGTCGAACTTTCTGCTATTCATCTTGCATTTCCCTTCCTTCTTACTCTGCCTTTTCCCGATTTTATTTTTTCACCGACTCTATAATTGTTTTAGATTCCCTTCCCCAATCTTGCTCTTTTCATCCTCTTGTACATAAAATTCACTCGTGGTTAGTTAGGAATGCGGTTAGATACTAAGTTTTGGGGCGAGTCCTCAATCATATTGAGATCTCGGGTGACACATCAGAAAGGGCTGCTCGTTCAGCTGCATTAACATCCTGCTAAATTCGAAACTGCCGTACAGAGACCTGTTTCTATTTATTTTGGAATGCGTATAGAATATGTAGAAGAGGGAGTGGGATGACTGCATGGTTTTAAGTTGGGGACTTTTAAAAAGTCGGTCCGTTCTTCACCGCCTGCGAATTGGCCATACCCGACTAACCCATCCAGTTAGAGCCCCCATTATTACTCAAATGTGCTCTAACTATGAAGTTACATGTCCATCCATTGGTCGACTGCCCCACTTTTGCAAGGCTTGGAATAACCTATTTCCTAAATCTATGCAGTGTGCTTCGGTGGCTGGCTAATGGGTTTCAAATTTACCACCAAGAGAATCTTTGCAATTCGCTTCATGATCGAAGAATCAAGTCAGACCATTTGAGAAGAGGATAAAGTTAATTCTTACCCCAAAGAGGCTCGCATAAAGGCTCTACTAACGAGGAAGCCCAAGAGATGCACAGCCATAAGTTAGAAACCAGTATTGAGGCTATCATAGGAATTGGGAATCTAACCCACCTTCTCAATTGAGCATACCATTCTTGAACCTCTTTGCATTCATGATTCGCTTGAAGTTTGTTTATGGTTTTAGGGCCGAAACTAGCGTTGTGGTTTTAGAAATGGTAGGGATCTTTATCAAGTATATGTTTATATTTTTAATCTTCCCTCAAAGAACCTCCAAACTGGTGTTGAAACGAAGTAAATTGAAATCCTGTATAACTCTCTCTATCTAATCGGTCTCTCTTCCTCTCTCTTCCTGGAACAATCTCACCTGCCCCCATTTACATGAATAGGCTGTGCGCCCAAGCGAGATTTCATCGGCGGCGCGTCAGCAGCAACGGCTTATGCATTATGGCACTTGCACCGGCGAATGACGATCGGGAGGGAGCCCCATCGATTCTCCGTCGTCTGCTTAAAGTCAGATCCCATATCGAGTCTGGTCTAAGCTTCTTTCTGCCTGGATTCGTGACCAGGGTTCGATTCCATTTGATCCGCCCAAATCCACCGAAAATCTGTAGCAAAATAGATTTTTCCCCTGTTACTTGGCCCTCTTTTAATTGATTCGAGTGTTACGGTTTAAATTCTAAAATGACGCCGTGGTTTACACTGGATAATAGCCGTCCAAAACTGATTTATAATTGCAAGGCGAATTTAAATCTTTTATACAGGTCACCAATTATAAGGTTTAATACCCACGCGTATTTGGTTCAAGGACGTTATAAATAAATAAATAAATAAATATATATATATATATATATATATATATATATATATATATATATATATATATATACTACAGAGCAAAAAAATAGGAGAAAGTTTTTTCCTTTATTAAAATATTTTTTGAAATATGATGAGTAGATAAATGAAATTTTCATGGTACATAAAGGCCTGCATTTTATATATTTATAGAGATTTCATATGATACAATCGTATGATCAAAAAATTATACTGAATAAATAAACAAAATAAAATAGTGACACGTGCAAAATAAAAGAAGTATTTATTCAGGAACATTTTAGAAGTTTCTTGAAATCATCTGGCAACATTTCGCTCAGTAGATAAGAACTCTACAACTGCCATTGCTATCGTACTCACTCTTCAGAGATGCCACGACACGTGAAAGTGATTCCTGACCTCCGTCAGAGAATTGTTCGCGCTAAGATTTCGGGGAGGATTATTTATACGATTTCAAGAGAGGTAGGAAAGTTCTAGAGTGTGAGTTCGCTCGTTCTGAAGTTATACAATGAAACAAAACCTATAAATCCCCTAAAAAATTCGGTTGATCTCACATTACCACACTCTGGGAAGACAGAGCTAGCATGCGTATCTCTATAAAGGATCCTTTCGAGACAGCATCAAGAATTTCTCGAAAAATTCAGACCAATAGTGGTAAAGAAGTGAACCGTTTCAGTGTCCCGTTGCCTCAATGCATCTGGTTTCAAAGTTCGTTTTCCAGCCACCAAACTAATCATCAGTAAGTAGAACCAGAGGGCGAGACTCGAATATGCTGAAGCTCATGTTGCTTTGGGGATGAAGATTGGGAGAGGATATAATTTCAGCGGCGAAAGGAAATTTAATTTAGTTGAATCCGAAGGCAGACGTTTTGTTAGACGCGTTGCAGGTGACAGACAACCCTAAATGTGTTTAAAAAAATCTGCCAAGCATGGAGGAGGCAGCGTCATGGTACGGGAAATGTTTTCGTCTGAAGGAGTTGCTCCGCTAGTGCGAATAATTGGAACTTGTAAATGCGAATGTGTGCCTAAGCCTCGTTCAACATCATGTTATACCTTCACTCCAAGCATCTCGGAACCAGCCAGCAGTATTTATGCAGGCCAAAGCGCCATGCAATTTTGCAAAGCGAGCAAAATACTATTTGAAATAAGAATATATTGAAATAAAGACGTGGCCTGCTCAGAGCTCGAACAAGAACCCAATGAGAACATCTGAAAAATCATTGGGGACAAAGTTCGAGACTAGCAGACTTCAACTGTGACGGATTTAGGACGAAAATTGAGCAAAAATGGAACAAAATAACACCAGAATTTTGTAATAAACTAGTGGGGTCCTGTAGTCGTCGTTACGTTGAAGTAATAGAAAACAAAGGATTCAACACTAAATATTAAGTGTTTTAAGTTTCATCGTTGTCAAATCTTGCTTTGTTTCTAGTGTGTTTGCTTGCTAAGCAATTATGTGAATGAGCGTTCTTTTATTTTTCCTAAATCAATATTTTATTTTTTTTTAGTTTATTTAGTATAATTCCTTGAATATACGATTGAATCTTTATAAAATATATTAAATGTATGCCTTTATGTACCTTAGAAATTTCATTAACCTACTCATCATATTTTTTTAAATATTTTAATAAAATAAATTGTTTTCTTATTTTGTTGGGTATTATATATATATATATATATATATATATATATATATATATATATATATATATATATATATATATATATATATATATATATATATATATATATATACACACAGATATATATCGGTGTATGGTGGGAGTAGCTTCTCTTCTATACATTTTTTGTTAAAAACTAGGTTGTATTATTTCGCAGTGTCGTGCAGTCAATGGGAGGAAGGAAGGCAATGCTCTTCCTATTTAAGAAGAAAATAAAAAGAAATTACACCCCAACAATTAATATGACACAAAATCAATTTTATTCTCACATTTATGCTTGCTTACCTATACTTGTATACGCCATACGGTATTGTTCCCTTTCAATCGAATTGACGTTAGACCCTGATGAGCCCGACTGCAATTGAAGAAATGCATCCTTTTCGTCGAGATTTCTACTCTTTTTTTTCTCTCTCTCCTAATTTTAATAATAGTTCTGCTTTTTGATGCTTTGGAATAAATAGTTTAAAAGATGTTTTGCTTTTCTTAGCAATAATATACAATCATTAGAGTTTCATGATTTTTATCTAGATATTTCAACGCCGTGTTAGAATTAAGAAAAAATAACCTATTTGTATACGGGAAAGTAGGCAAATTTAGCTATAAAGCCTAAACTCTGTATGGTTAGGCTCTTGTATCTTGAGCATTTTATTTATATTTCCTGGATTCTGCCACCCCTACCGGATTCACCCCTCGTATCTTTGATATCAGTTACTAGCGAGTAAGTGCTTAGATAAGTGTGTCATATTGTTTATTTATTTTTTTAAGTGATAACCCCCTTTCAAACAAAATTGATGCAAATAAAGTTGTGAGAAAATGCAACTGTATTATTAAAAAAAATAGTGAAAAGGAAGTTCAGTGCGATGACTTATAATGAAAAAGAAACTATTATTAAAACAGGGGTAAATATGTAGATTAGCGACTCGAACGATGGGACGTACTATTTCGTCCGTGTTCCAAAATGTTTCACGTTTTTGGAGTACATTTATGGGGACAGCTCGTGTGGGGTTAAACACAATGGGGAGACCACACTACGATGATCCTGAGTTTCATTAAATTGGGGGGGGAGTCTGGGGGACACAGCCCCCCAGTATATAATCCTAATTGTTTATAGACTAATGTCCTAACGTTTACAGAGGTGAATGATTTAACCAAATCATGTCAGCGCCTTTAATTCTTTTGCGAATTACAATGGGGGTGGGGGTGGGGTCTGACGCCAGACGACTCACGCGCATGAATATTACGGCAGGGGTGAACGAAAATATTTACCAAAAAAACACTTTTTCGGCCGAGTCGCTAATCTACATATTTACCAAAACAGGTAGGCCTACGCCAAGACTAGATGTCATCCAAAACTGTTGCACTCGCAAATATAATATAGGCCAATTTGATATAACATCTTGGCTTGTGGTTGTGCATTCTTACAGAAGCTATTTTAACATTTAAATAAAGTTTTAAAAGAATAACAATTAAAAAATAACATTTAAATAAAGTGAGTAGCTTACAATTTATAGTTATTTTTAATGAATAACATCATATTTATTTTTGTAAAACTTGAATTGCTTCCTCGTCTTCAAAAGTCACCATACGCCACTGGTATTTCGACTTTACCAATTTTATTTTTAGCACGTTCTAACTGTCGGAGGCAGTTTTTTATATGAGGCTGAAGATTGAAAATCAACCGAGGAAGATCCATTTTATTTGGTCTTATTTAAAATATTCGTATTTTTTTTACAAATTTTGGCCGTGAGCTTTCGCTTTTCTTCAGTTATCCTGACACGGAAGTCTTGGTTATTTTTGAGGCGGCATTGATGAAAGTTTTTACTTTCGTTACCTCCTTTAAGGCTGAGGTAATTGTTTGGTAAGCAGCAAGGAATGAATTTCGTCTTCGTTCTTTAATGCCTTCTATAGGTCGGAGTCAGAGTACGGTTCGATTTTCTTTTAGCTGGTTCGCTGTGTGCTCCGGTTCGGGCCCATCTCTTTGTTGAAAAGAGCCTCCAGAATCTTCAGGCCGCTGAGATCAGAGTTTTTTCCTGAGAATGGTAGTGTTTTGAACAAGGATCTTTCTTGTAATCTGTTCATTGTAGTGTGCTTTGATTCCTCCTTCATGCAAGTGCATTGTTAGGCGTCGGCTGAGGGCGGTAGGGGTCATACCTATATATTGGTTGTTTGGATGAGGCTGGCAGTCCTCATGGGGGCATTCAAATTTGTATAGCACATTTGTAGCCTTTAGGCTAGATTCTTTTTCACGGAGGTTGTTTTTCATTAGTAGGTTGCTGACTTTTTTGTTTTTATAATATATTCGTAGAGATAATTTATTTTCTAGTATTCGTTCGTCTGTTTGGTAAGCATCCGTCATTTGGTTCTTGCAGTAGAGTGGTATTATTTTTTTTCTTTTTCTCTTTCCTCCTGTACCTAAACCTTTGAGTTGAGAATTTTCTTCTGTAGTTTGTTAAATTCTCTATTGGAGTAATTGTTGTTTATTAGGATTTGTTTGGATTGTCGAAATTCTTCATCGAGTGTGTTCCACGTTGAGCAGTTCTTGAAAGCTCTTCTTATGGATCACGGTTCACGGTTTATTAAGAATGAATTACAAAGAGAGATTACATAAATGTAAATATATAGCGGACAGTGTTGAAAAGAGAATATAGCAGAGAAGAGATAGTTATAAATATAAGTAGAAGGATAAAGGTTTCCGGAGACGTGGAAATCAAATTTTTTAGCTCTATACAAAACAAATTTCACATTTACTCATAAGAGTCAATAAGTTTATAGTTCTAAAAAAAATATTCCTCAAAATTTACATATATATTTACACATTATTATATATTTCTAACGTTAACTACACATTATTTTAATACTTTACATTATTTCTACGCGTTTGTTATAAAAACATTTTTAGAATTCTATTTCAATCCAGCTGATCATTTTAATTTAATTTTAAGTCACCTTTTTGATTAATTCCCAATAGATAATTTGATACTAGATATCTTTCGTAAATTAATTAAAACACACTTTCTATGTACAGTTTTTTTCAAATCACTAATATTATCATTTATTTTATCATTATTTATTTAATTCATATATTTCTAACGTTAACTACACATTATTTTAATACTTTACATTATTTCTACGCGTTCGTTGTAAAAAAAATTTAGAACTCTATTTTAATCCAGCTGATTATTTTAATCTAATTTTAAGTCACTTATTTGATTAATTCATAATAGATAATTTGATATTTGATATATTTCGTAAATTGATTAACACACTTTCTATGTACACTTTTTCCAAATCACTGATTTTATCAATTATTTTATCATTATTTATTTAATTCACTTTTGGGCTTATCGTTATATTTTATACACTTGATTTTGCACTTCCAGTTTATTCCGGACGTTTTTTTGTCCACTTCTTATGGCTTTGAATGTTGACATGTTCACGGCGTGCACGTCCGATGGTGGGATGAACAACGTGCCCTTCAACCTCAATGCTGCAATTCGTCCGGTGAAAAAGGTCCCTCGAAGGTCCACTTGAATTTTCCCTTGGCAATGCCAAGTAGGAGAAATTCTGGGTCGTCTCTTGGGGGCGAGCACAGGGGAGAGCCAAATACCTTGAGGCCCACGTCCTTGCCGTCGAAGAAGTAACCGCTCTCGTCTGCTTCCTTCTTGTCGGTTAGGGGGACCTCCGTGTGTTCCTCTTCGTGCGCTTCTTCTTCGTCCGACGAATTTTGTTCGTTTGTCTTTTCCTCTGTTTGTTTCTTCTTCTTCTTCCCTTTTTCCTTTTCTTTTTTGTGCATTTCTGCGTTTCTCCTTCTCCTTCCAAAGTTTCTTTTGTTATTTTTGGTTCTTTGGTAGAGGACTGCGTCGCTCCTCATTTGGTTGATGTTCCTGTTGGGGTTCGTCGGTAAACTGGATATTCAGTATTCCCGACGAGTCTGGATTTTCGGGGAACCAGAGTTTTTTGGTAACTCCGTTCTTCTCCAGAAGACGGTTAAGTTCTTCAGAAAAGGAGCCGGGGTTAGCCATGTGAGCAAAGATGATCATTGTCATGATATATTTACCTGCCTCTGGCATCATCAGCTTCGGGGCCGCTGCTTGAGCGTAGTTGGTCTTCGTTCTTGCCTCTTTTTACTTTTTTATATTTTCCCGTTTTGTACGGATGGCTTCTTAACGGATGGGGCACCTCATGACCAAGGACCTATTGTCCCCTCCATAGTTTATGCACTTTTGCTTCCCTTCCCTACAATCTTTCCAACCGTGCCCGGATTTGGCGCAGTTGGAGCATGCAACTACCGTCGTCGTTCAGTCCTTTGTTAAATGTTTTTCAACTGCATAAGATTTGTAGCAGTAGTCGATCGGTATGTAGTCTTCTGTTTCTTTGTTGGCTCTTCTTGCTATCTCTATGCTCGAGAAAATGATTTTCACAATACTGTTTCCTCTGCCGAATTTCTTCACCTTTAAAATGTTGGCCCATGTCTACTTCGCTGACAGCTCTGCCTTGATTTCTTCACAGGTGTTGTCAGTGAAGAGTGGGTCCCGCCGACGAAGAATTTCACTACGCTGCACTAGTATTTCTTGAGGGTAGGTTGCCTCTAGTCCGATTTTTAGAGGTGGACCTTGGCCTCGTTCGAGACCAGCCGTTCCACATCTTTCATGGTGTGGCAGATTGACGCGTAACTAGTCGGGGTGTCAATTAGCTTGATTAGGGCTACATTATATACTCGTATGTAACGGGTGGCCCAAAAGTTACTTCACATTTAAAAAAATTAAGAACAAAAACTAATGAAGTTATAAAAGTGGGTGATATATAACATGGAAGAGGAGATCTTGGGGTTTTATTATGGTCCAAAGTTACTTCACATTTTTATTGTGCATCTAGAATACGTATATAAAGAATATAATACACAATAATATCCGACTAATTATTAACCCAAAATAGCAAGATACAGAAAAGAACAGCGAGCAAGAATTGTGACTACTTATTTAAAACATAATGGATCAATTGTTACTGTGCATAGGGACTTTAGAACAGCATTTAATCAACGAAAAAGTCCCTCGAGGCATTGCATTCTTGCAATGGTATCAAGGTTCAGAGAATCCAGGTCTACAGGTGATAAAGAACGCTCTGGTAGACCGAGATCTGTGCGAAATGCAGGTGTCATTCAACGTGTGTTAACCAGTGTTTAACAACAGCTTCAAACGTCAACTAGGATACGTTCCAGTCAACTAGGAATTTCTCGAACATCATTGCAACGCATCCTAACAAAAGAATTGAAATTTCATCCATACAAAATTCAAATAACTCAACAATTAAATATTGCAGACCATCAAAAAAGAATAAACTTTGCACGCGCATTTTTGGGACTAACAAATGATCCGACTTTTACCTCGCACCTAATCATGTCCGATGAAGCCCATTTTCACATTACTGGATACGTTAATAAACAAAATTGCAGATTCTGGTGTGCTGAAAACCCCATGATAATTCATGAGCAGCCTCTTCATGCACAGAAAGTTACGTCAGTATCCCTACTTCTTCGAGGATACTGACGGAAAAACAGTGACAGTAACAGGGGACACTTAGAGAGAAATGATACAAGATTATTTATTACCAGGACTGGAAGATTTGAATATGCATGATATGTGGTTTCAACAAGATGGGGCGACACCACACACAGAGAGAGAAACCATGGCAACACTAAGAACAGCCTTCCCTGGGCGGTTAATTTCACGTTTAGGTGACGTTTCTTGGCCACCACGATCATCTGATTTTACCGCTCCAGATTATTTCCTTTAATGATACCTTAAAGAAAAGGTATACGTAAATAAACCTAATAATCTTCAAGAATTGAAACACAACATCATTGAAGAAATCGACAAAATCACTCCTGATGTTTTGTAAAATGTCATGGAAAATATAGTGCAAATAATCCGCCTTTGTTTTAACAATAATGGAGAAAAGTTGAAGGATATTATATTTAAATAATAAAAATCTAAGATCTTCTCTTTCATTTTATATATCACCCACTTTTATAACTTAATTAGTTTTTGTGTTATTAATTTTTTAAAATGTGAAGTAACTTTTGGTCCACCCGTTATATGTTTGTATATAGCCTCAATCATGGCTGTTCTTGAGGGTTTAGCTGCCCCCGAATAGTGCGGAGGGGAACTCTATTACAGTCCTGGGGGGTCGACCCCATGGGGCCCCACTGGGTAGTGGGCTCCCTTTCCTCGGGGCACCCTCCTTCTACTCGCGAATAGAGAGATTTCGATCCCACAAGCGAAGAAAAAGATTCTCTTGTTAAATATGTTCTTAAAGTAGACCGCCTTTACTAAGACGAGATTTAGCGAGAGCTTGCAACCTTCGCTGACTAAAAACTAGCCCGTTCCGTTATTTTTCTTCAAAATTTCTCCTTCTTATGTAAGACTCATCACCGATTTTTTTTATATTTCTCAGTGCACTCACTTTTGGCGTTAAGGCATCGACCGCAGTCTGTAGCTTTTCGATAGACGGTGGTGAAATATTTTCCGTCGCTGTTCTGTTTTACGTCTACACCCAGGATGTGAATACGGCCGTTTACGCTCAACTCTTATGTGAATTTGATAACGGAATAAGATTCTAAGGTTCTTTTGAGTTGTAGTAATTGATGTTCGTCCTTAGTTATTGTAAGGTATATGTCATCAACAAATCTAGTATAAATTTTGGGTTGGTTCGTCATTTTTGTTAAGAGCGTTTCCTCTAGGTGTCCCATGTAGAAGTTCGCAAAAGTAGGGCCCAATGGGGACCCCATCGTTACTCCATCAATTTTACGATAAAGTTTTCCATCTGGACTTCGGAATGGAGCTTCAGTTGTACATATTATTCTTAAAAGTTGCTTTAATATTTGGTGTTCCATTCGTGGGGGAGGCAATTCGGTGTTTTCGTAGACGCACTTTATAATTATTTCGATTGTTTCTTTCTCGATTTAATTTCTCTATAGTGGGTCAGTCCAACCACCTTTCAACTATAATAACGGAAAAGGAGTGATTGAAAATCTCCACTTTATGGATTTAGAAGATTTAATCATCGGTGAAAAATTAAAAAACGAGCTTATGGAGCAGTTTTTCTTTGTAGGAGGTCTATCCGATCGTCACAATACATGGGAGGATAGATTTTTCTGCATATTGCATTCTAACATTGTGAATGATGGGGAGAAAGTAGTGAACATCGCTATATTTGACACACAACACTTAATAATTGAAAAAATATATATGCACATAAAGAAAGAGCTAATAATAGCAGGTATTCAATGGACATTTTTTTTTAAATATCTTTTAAGATCCCTTTGAAACCGAAAGGTATTGTTCGGTAACTCGATGGGAGTTCAACACGTTTCCGAAACGTCTTTCTCAAAACCTTTTCTTCTCTCACCTCTTTCACTCCACCATGTTCCTCTGCTCTGAAACCCATAAATGGTACAAGGATATGACTATCATCATTCTCTCTATCATCATTGGCACCAACTATGCGTTTCATAGTATCGTAGCCTATTATATCCTTCGTGTGAATATTAATGGTTAATCCTTTAGCACGAAGTATATACTTCACCCCACTCGGCGTTTGGATACGTACCGAATAGGATTTTGGACCCGTAGAACAGAATGAATCCTCATACGCACCAGCACCCTACACATCCTTGATCTCATCGGTGAGATCACCTAAGAATTCTCCGAGTTGAGGTTGTGGATCATCTTTCCTAACAATGGAGATGCACTGTCTGTGTCACAGTACACTAACCTTTCACCCAACGAGTCTAAAAGGCCATAGAGCTTGATTCGAGCGTAGGCGGTTGTGAATGCTGCAATTGGAAGATTCCTTCTTGGGAGTCAACTTCTACATGTTCAGCATTCTCCACTTTCGCAACGTATGCATTGCCAACTACATCCAACGAGTTCATAATGTAATCGACGTTTGTGATTAGGTCGATTACATCATGGTCAGAACCACAGATGACCGTTTGCATTCCGAGAATCCTCTGAGCGAATTTTCCCCAGAGACTGTAAAAGAAATAAATATGATCAGGATTAATGGAATGATTTTTGATATATTATTATAGTAGTATTATCGACTTTAAGTTTAGAAATTATTAACTTTATATTAGCTGTACAATGTCTTAACATTTCTAAATCACATATAAAAAGTAATATATCAACACAGAAAAAAAATCTAATCGCAGGAAGAAATCCTTACCTATTTAGGCAGAGCTTCGCTCTAAAACGCTTTCCAGGATTCTTTTCGATGTTGTTTATTTGTATGTCTATCCCCTCAACATGATTCACCCTCTTCACGTATTCTATTTTTTCATTCTCACCAATTCTCCTCGTGGGAAGCCAGAAGCTTCTATTTTTTCTTCTAGAAAAGTTTTTAGATACTCTGCGAACAAACCATCTCTCTTTTCAAACTCCCAAAACTCGTAGATTTTCTTGATCTTATACATTTTTTCCAGGGCAAGTTTCAGTTCAGGGGTTGTGTACACGCCGGAAATTATACGTTGCTTTTCAGAGTGATCTCATCGTGGGAGTTTTGCTGAGCGCATGTGGTGCAGAGTGTGAATTAGGTTTACCATCTAAGGTTGAGGGAGAATTGGAATATACAGATCATTAGGAGGAAGAACATCAACTTCGACGATACCGAAATATGCCTTATTCACACCCTGAGTGAATTCTTGAATAGACGGAATTTCTCGCACAGATACGCAACGTCTAGGTGATCCTACGGGATAGGGATTATTTTTCATACAGTACGGATATAAGGAGCAAAAATCGACATAATGGATTTTCACACCTTCGGTTGGTGGGTAGTATAATATAAATGGGTTATATCTGCCACCGAAAAGTGCACTCCCTACATCCAATGCACCATTGATTACATCTGTAGATATTCTATTAACCGTTTCACGGTGCTCTGGAATAGTTTGCATCATGGTTTCAAATTCACAATCCCAGAGAATGATAACCTTATATTTACTACTAAGAATTCGATCACTCTCTACTGTTTGATAATACCGGTCCAACGACCCATATACACCAGTGGAAACATCCTGTTTTAGATCACAGTTTTCTTTCTAAAACCCATGCCAATAACATCCATGAAAGAGAAACACAGTTCCTCCTCCTGATGGTGAAAACCTGTCAGGAAAAAATACTCTTCCACTAACAGAAAGGTTTTGCTCACTCCAGTTCCTTGTATGAAAGATCGGGATTCCTCTAATATGTTCTTTAAACATAAGCCAACGTATAGCCTTATAAGAAAAAGCTTTGGATTTCTTCCTGTCGATGACTGCAATAGAATTTGCTGGTAAGAAGACATCTTTATAAACCTTGTAACACAATGAGGCTATTGTGATACAAGACTGCATAGGATCAATGTTAAATCTTCTTATGAACGAACACCTAAACTTCTCAAAACACAGGCGAAGGATAGAGACATCTTGAATGCAATACTTAATACATTTTGTACGAATATTATATACTTCTTTCTGGAAATTGGAATAAAAATTACTATCAAAGTGTAATTTTTCCTCGCTGTTCATTTTTTCAGGAACGGGTCCAGTATAATTCAAAGTTTCCTCTAAAATAAAATCGTAAGGAAAATAACCTTTTTCCATTTCTGGGATTTCCATTGTTTTGGGCAGTTTTTTTCAGCAAAGAATGCATGAATAGGAGTGTGTCCTTAAAAATTATGTCCTGAACGAGCCCTATTTTAAAAATCTTTCGTCCCCGCTTCATTAGATGCAAAGTAAAGAGATTAGGATTAAAATGTTGAAGCAGTTCGTCATAGATAAATTGGGCATCAAATTTGGTATTGTTATGTGCCATCACAAATGTTTTCACATTTTCTCACGATCCTCTTATTCGTATTAGCTCTTCTATAAAGGGTTTACAAGAAAAGTTTTCACCATCTCTTTGAAAAATCTTTGTTCGTGGACCACAGTTCTTACATATGTCATATGTTTAATTCTCATTATCAAAACATAGTTCACAGATTATTTGCATAACCAATATATAAGAAAAAAGTATAAATGATCCCACTTCTTTATAGGTTTCAATATCATAATATATGGCATTCCATTTCTTAACAATCGACTTCTTCGATCTCTTCATCCAGCACGTATGCTCTGCTCCATCCGCTTTATAGCATGTATAACATTTAGAGCAGAACAACTTCTCACACTCGTGCCGTCTTATCCATTTTGCACCATGCAGATTATATGGTTACATCTAAGACACATGCTAATTTTCACACAAGTATGAAGCTTTCTGTGCGTATCAAATCATGATTACACTCATTACATAAAATCCCTCGAATTCTTTCTCCATCACAATGCCCAAGACATTGACTGCATACCCCTTCACAATCTTTTAGATGGACTGTTACATTGTCATGGAACGTATAGAAAGAAAAACACATACCGTGATTAAAAGGAAGTTTCTTGTTTTTAACATATGTATCACTAATGTGGCGAATTGGATAGTAAGTTTCACCTTCAAGACCAATGAATAGGAGTGGGGCTGTTTTTTCAGGATAAGTTGGTCGATGGAGTAATATGAATTTACGTTCATCACCTGTAGCTGTAAATATGAGGATCCTGCATCTCTGCTCTCGTTCGCGTCTATTAAGGAGAATTTATCTACAGTGACAAGCTCTTCGTACTCGAGATTGCATTTTCTTGCCAACTCTTGAGACGCTTTTATTACACTGGTCTGCGTCAAAAATGTACCTTAGATTTCTATAGTGTTTCTTAATAAAATTGACCTCCTAAATCCGAATCTGTCATCCGTTTTTCTCTATCACCTCCAGTTTTTGCGATACAGGGGGTGATAATAATTTTATAGTTTATACATCTCCTATATTACATCAAATTTCAATAGTTTTTGCACTGCTCTATTCGCAGTAAATTTTGTGTACATTTTAAGTAATTATGCAAATAGGTTTATATTTTGCAGGGTAAAAATTGCTTAGCATTATAATAATAAGAATAATAATAATAGTGGTTGAGTTAAAAATGAACAGAAAATGTAAGAATAGCTCCGACAGATTTTGCTATTTTGCGGCAAAGTGACTTTTCCCGAGCAGCAAAGTACAATCCCTCCTGTAATTAAATCTTTGTATCATGCATATTTTGGAGTAAGGCTAAGAGATCAAGATAAAAGTTTTGCACCACATATCTGCTGCAAGGGATGCTACATAAGTTTAAGACGCTGGAGTCAGGGCGAACAGAAGTCCCTCTCTTTTGGTGTTCCCATGATGTGGAGAGATGGCAAGGACCACACTACGGACTGCTATTTTGCATGACAAATCTTAAAGGTGAGCATTGTATCAAGTATTTAAGCTTTCTGTATTATACTGGCTCCTGAAAATGTCATTATTATGCAAAGACTTAGCATAAAATTAAAAACTAACATAGTTCACTTCAGCATGAACATATCTTTTACTAAACATTTATGTACTATCTGCAACTTCAAATCAATTCCTTTATGTAATATGCAATTATACTTTCCACAGATATAAATAAGAAGAATAAACATAGTGTGGCATATCCGGATGTTCCTTCTGCCATCAAACCCCTGCCCCATGGCCCAGGAATTCCTATACCTTCTCCCCCTGAACATATAGAGGTACATGAAGAGATTAATATGGAAGTTGACCAAGATTATGACACATCTGAGTCTTATCAGGTTTCCACACATGATATGGTCGCAAGACCATTCACTTAAGTTGAGTTAAATGACCTGACCAGGGATCTGGGGGTTTCAAAGGCGAATACACAACTTCTTGGCTCTCGACTTCGTGAAAGTTATCTTCTCGCTTAAGAAACAACATTTAGGGGGGTACAGAAATAGAGAACAAGAGTTTCGAAGCTATTTTTTACAGCATTCTTCCAGCTCTTTAGTACACTGCACCAATATTAAAGGACTTGTTGAGGCCCTTGGAATTCCCTACAACCCACTAGAATGGAGACTGTTCATAGATTCCTTCAGTTGAAGTTTAAAAGCTGTGTTACTGAATATCGGTAACAAGATAGCTTCCGTTCCTATAGGCCATTCAATCCAACTTACTGAAAGTTATGAAAATATGAAAAAATTGCTGGATGCAATAAATTACTCTAGCTATAAGTGGAGGATATGTGGTGACTTAAAGGTAAGATCATTTTACACTTCGCATTTCTAAGCTTTTTGATATTGACATTTTCATTTTTAATTGTTAATACTTGTATACACCTTTTGGTCAACTTACATTTTACAAGAATGCAAATCTGAAAATCATGAGTCATTTTTGAGTTATAATTTTTGTTGAAGTGTGTCCCTATAGGTTAATGCATCCTATTGAGTTAATGGGGAACTGATCCTAATTGAGAAGGTATACAACACAACTCAATAAACTCAAAATAAGATGTACATATATCCAATTAGTTCCAATACGATGATTTAATGCATCAGCATACAGGATTTTTCAGTACATATTCATATTCTTATTGTTTTAAGAAATATTACTTTGAATTTGTTTTTAGAAATATTACACTGAATTTACATACCGTGCTAAATTTTTTTCAGGTAGTGTCTCTTACGCTTGGGACGCAAACAGGCTACACGAAGCATCCCTGTTTCCTATATATATGGGACAGTCGTGCAGATAGTATGCACTATGAGAAGAAGGTTTGGCCTCCACGAGAAGCATTTAGAATTGGATCAAACAATGTGATAGCTGAACTTTTAGTGCCTCCTCAAAAAATACTCCTCCCTCCACTGCATATAAAGCTTGGCATAATGAAAAATTATGTCAAAACTCTTAATAAAGTAGGCTAAGCTTTAAAATTTCTTCTTCAAAAATTTCCACAAATCAGTGACGCTAAGCTCCATGGAAGAATTTTTGATGGACTTCAAATCAGGAACTTGATCAGCAATTTGATGCATACAAGAAGGACATAGAAAAAGATGCCTGGAAAGCCTTCAAAGCTCTAGTTAACAATTTTCTAGGCAATAAAAGAAGCCTAGAAGAATATGTTGCCCTGGTCAATCAGCTCTTAACAAGTCTCAAACATTTGGGAGCTCAAATGTCTATAAAGATACACTTTTTACAGTCCCATCTGGATTATTTTCCCGACAACTGCGGGGATTACAGTAAAGAACAGGGGAAAAGATTCCACCAGGACATAAAAACAATGGAATCCAGGTACCAGTGTAAATGGAACGGAAATATGCTTGCTGACTACTGTTGGTGTTTGAAGCGTGATGCACCAGATGACAGGCACAAACGAAAATCGTCAAGGGCGTCTGTTCTTCGAAATTATAATTATTTTCTTTATTATGTTGCATTCTTTTATTTTTTGTTTATTAAAAGAATTATAGTTTACATACGTGTATTCCTGTTTATATGATATAACAGTAATAATGCATTATTAGATAGAGAAAGGTTTTTTTTTTAAATTCAGAAAAAATGAGGTAATCTCAATGAAAATGGTGTATGCTGTACTGAGAAAATCTGACCTGATTGAACAAATATATATTCATTTTTGAGCTCAGGAGGTTGGATTCATTAAGAAACCACATAGAAATCCTGGGGAACATAAAAAAAAATTTCAAACGCAGGCCTGTGTTATTGTTGGAAGTCAAGTTTTTTGCGCGAACATTCTCCTTCATTTTTTTCGCGAGGACTGAAGAAACAAATGCGCAGCCTGTATAATTTATATGACCTCTATATATATTATGTCGCTCAAATCTGACATTGGATGGTATTTCAGTATGCTCTGCAGGAATCCTGTAAACACAAACTGTGAGATTGAAGGTACTAAACTCGATTGTGTCCAAAGATTGGAATGCTGTCTCGAATCGTCTCATGATATAACCAAATAGTGTCGCCTCACGTAGTAGAACGAATGGAATGTGTAAATGTATTGTATCACCGGATACATCTATAATTTGAAAACTTATATTTACACGATAATCACCATCTCGAATCCATTGGAGATTTAATATATGTCTTGAAAGCTCACGCACTAATCTACCAAGACCAGCTTCTTCTGGATTCTCCACGATTACATGATATACTCGTATAATAATCAGAAGATTTCCATATCTGTTTTCTCGTATTGGCGTAGTTCTTGCACAAGAGCGATTTTCTTTCTGCTGTTTGTTTGATAATCTAAACAAGGGGAAAAAATGATGTATATATTTATCTGAAAGAAGTTTACGTATTCATTATACAGAAGGAAAGCATGAGTGACCAATAGGTACTCGAACTCCACACCGACGCACCTTCGCTCGGTGAGATGTTGGATAAAGAGGAGTGGGTTGGATCCTTTTGGTGGATCTTTCCCTTTTTTGCAGGGGGAATAAACATCTTTTTCGTTTCTGATCATCTATAAAGAAAGAAAACATTTTGTATATAGTTATCTGAAAGATGTTGGCTTATTCATTATACAAAAGGAAAGCATGAGTGAAGGAGGAATGAAAAATTAAATTTTAGGGAGAGGCTTTTGTTTATAGTTATCCGAAATAAGCTGTATCGTTCATTGTACATAAGAAAAGTATGAGTGAAGGAAGTGTCAAAAAATTCAAATGTGTATCCCCATGTACTCCATCGATCATTGGGAGGACCTCTAGCGGAAAACCCCACTTCTTATATCGTATACTCCAGAATAGAGATAAGATATTTACTCAGCGTGTTGATAGAGTCATCTGGTGTTATACTGTGTGGCAGAAAGATTATGAAGAATTTAAAAACGAAGTGATGTTTCATCAAGGGGTGTACGATGTTTCATCTCTAGATGGAAAAAATCATACACTCCTTATTTTAGATGACTCAATGCAGAAGATAGATGCAAATATATCAGAGATATTTACAGTTACCTCCCACCATAAGAATATCTCCATATTCCTAGTGGCTCAAAATCTATTTTATAAAAATTCTTATAATCGCGATATAGCCTTAAATTGTCACAATCTAGTTTTATTAAACCAGGGGAGAAACATCCCCCAGATAAATATATTTGCTGGACAAATAATGCCTGGTGAACGTAAGAGCTTCATGAAGATATATAAAGAATCAGTCTCAAAACCTTATGGCTACTTGCTCTGCGACTTCAGTCCGAGAAACACTGTACGATTTACCTTACGGACGGGTATATTTCCAAACGAAATTGAAACCTTATATCTTTTAGAATGAACCATAAAATGAAAAGATACGCGTATCTCTTCCATGCGTTCCCTACACTTTCCAGAAAGCATGGATAGTGATTTTGTCAAGTGTGTATGTGAAATGTGTCTTAATCAAATAAAAGGTAATGTTCCGATGACAGCATCACAGAAACAAAATATATCACGATTCAAACTGTTGATACGTATGTTAGCTCGGAAGTTAGGTCATATACGTCTAAAGAAAAAAATAATAAATCAGCGTGGAGGATCGTTTCTACCAATCTTATTCTCTGTTCTAACACATCTTCTCTCCAACCTTCTAAGATGAAAAAAAATATTGTTTATCTAGAAAAAGAGAGAGAGCTACCCTCAAACTTAATACCATCTCAAGAAAGACTTTTATCTTTGGAGAGAGAATTGACTACTATACTCAATAATTCACACATACCACCAGATAAACGTATTATACTTTATCAGAACACGTTGGAACATTATTTAAAACAGTATGATAAGGTTGTAAACTCAGTGTTAACCAGAATGATAGGGATCAAATAAACGAATATGCAGATGAAGTACTAGGAACACTGGAGCCTAATGTTCGTGAAAAGAGTAGATTAATTTATCAGACATTAAAAAATACAGAAGGATTCAGTTGGGATAATAATGGGGTGATTACAATCGACGGTAAAAGACTCTCACAAGCTAACATTATTGACCTCCTTAATGATTTAACTAGAACGTGGAAAAGACTACCAACCCTTTTCTGGAAAGAAGTAAGAGCAAAGTATCTTCCAATTTCCCGAAATCTATTAGAAAAAATTCGAAACGCCGGAAAGAATTAGAAAATATTACTCATGCATTAACTTCTTCCACTTCAACCTCAAGGGTTTGCGCAAACACACGTCGTGTTTCTCACTATCGCCAACAACCCAAGATAAGGAACTGGTTGAATTATTAATCAATTTCACTGATGGAAATGGCAACTAGATGGCCCAATCAAATAAATGTAAAAGGCTAAGGGGCAACTTCACTGTTATGTCAATACAAGAAAAAACGTGAAAATTCAAACCGCGTAAGAGAAACCCTATCCTTATGCCTTTGGTCTCACTGTCTTTCCAAATTCACACGAATACTCACGCGTAAGAAGCTATGTCTCGATTCCAGGTGAAGCAAATTATATACAACAAGACTATAAAATTAATATATTCAGCCTTTTGAAGATTACTAGAACAAGATTCGGTTATGTTGCAGTGATCTTTGAAAATATCTATGGAAGAACCCGCTATAACAATAAACTATTCCTTAGTGAGGAGGAGTTTTGGCTTTTGTTTGCTGCAATACACAGGTTAAAAAAGAAAAATTTACCCTATGTTAATCGTTTGGTGAAGGATTACGGTGTGAAGCAGTTAAAGTGTGTAGTGGAGGCCAACCCTAACAGTCTATTTCCAAGTATCCATTTCGGTATTTACTGGAAAAGGGATGAAGAGTTCATTCCTACACGATTTAAAAATGCGTTGTACTTTTTTTCTAAAACTTGAAGACAAGTTTCATCAAATTTTTAGTCAAATGAAATGCTTACAGAATGCAGTTGATGTCTGTTATCTTACATTCAACGATGGACTTGATGAATGGCGAAAACTTAAAGCCACATGAGAGAAGTTGAGTATATAAAAAAAAATATCTCGCTTGATGAGTTTCACTGTTTTCTAAACAAGAGGGGGAACAGTATCGAACTTGTGAGAGAATTTGTCCTCAGGGATCTTTACGACTACGTCACCATTACGTGTAAAGAAAATTTAATAGAATATCTATTTATCAACCAGTCTCACCATGAAAGTCCAGAGGGTGGATTGTCACCAGCCTGCGTCATCAAGACTTGCAAGAAGAAAGTTTAAGTTTACCCAAGATAGAAATAATATTTTATCAGAGCACAATTCTTTAACAAATATGTTTATTCAAATACTGGATCATATTAAAAACCTTCTGATATTAATTTTTAAAAATATAAGGTTGGATTGAAAATAAACATTGATCATTTTTACCCGTTACATATCGAATACCGATTTCCCGATTCGATTAATCCAGCTCTTTTGATTCAGAGAATAGGTAAATGTATACAAAGTAATAAGGTTGCGAACATCCATGAAATTCTAATTGAAATTATGTATTTTAATCTAGATGTAAAATAAAATTGCATTTTAAGATAAGATGTATTTTCATTGAATAGTTACGGGTATATAAGAGTGTAAGCTAGTCAGATATTCAGTTAGAAATGAAGCGTCGATTGTTACGCTTATATACATCCCCGAGTCTACCAATATCATTTGGTGGGGTAAATCGATTACACCAATCTGTAAAAAAGATCGCCAAAAGATATGATGCGGAAAGCTTTCTCTCGGGTTTGGATAGCTATACATTACATAAACCCGTTCGAAAAAGATTCAAGACCAAACGCGTAAAAGCGCAAGGCTCTAACGAGACCTGGCAATTAGATTTAACTGTGATGTCCAAATATGAAAGTTTTAATTATGGTGTACGATATTGATGTATATTCTAGATATCTCTGGTTAATTCCTTTAAAGCAGAAGACGGACCAGGTAGTGTCAAATGCTGTAAGAAATCTCATGGAAGAATCCAGATGGATTCTAGGTTATATATGTTCTGATGATGGAGGAGAGTTTAAAGGAGATAAGATGAAACATTTATTAAGCGAATTTAATATCTGCATTTATCATGTTCACTCTTTAAACAAAGCTAGTCTTGTAGAGCGTGTACAAAGAACAATAAAAAAAGACTTTTCAGATACTTTACTTTTAATAATACCTGGAAATACATCGACGTATTAGAAGATTTTGCAAACGCTTATAATAATTCTAGACATAGAATGATTGGGAAAACACCGTTCAAAGTTACACACGATGTTGGTATACCGAAGCAGATTGCTGAAGGTAAAAAAAAAGAGGTTTCTATATAAGATGGGTGATTATTGTCGAATCTCACACGTTTCCAGTAAATTTAAAAAAGGGCACAAAAATAGGGTGGAGTTAGGAAATCTACAAGATTTATAAAATTTCAAATGTATTAGCCCAGTATTATATTGAAGATTTAAATGGATAACATATTGAAGGTAGGGTTTATGAAGAAGAACTACAGAAAGTAAAATTTGACTCCCGTAAGAAATATGTAGTGGAGAGGATAGTTAAAGTGAAAGAGCATAGAAAAAACAAGCTATATTTAGTAAAATAGTGAGGGTACTCAGAATCGTTTAACTTATATATCAAGGCATGTGATATCATCCTAAAATCTTGAGCAAATACATTTATAAAATTATATAAAGGTGGGAGATGTGGTAGGTTTTATATCAGTTGTGAAGATGGAGCCAGAGAGTTTTAATGTCACCCTTCCTTCTTCGTCCTTCTTGGATGTTTACTCTCAAAATTCCATGTCTGACTATAGAATCGAGTTGCACAAATCCATAATAACAAATCACAGGCAGCATGAAGTAGGCCTTTGGGAGTTTCAATTTACAGGGAATATCTATAATGTTACTAAGTCTACACACGCATTCACAGTCTATCGGAAAATCGCGGAAGTAAACAACTATGCATCAAATACTATATTAGCAAGAAGAAAGGTAACAAAAATAAAAGAAATTGACTATGATTATGATGAGATATGGATAGACGCTGGATATTACACAAATGAAAAAGCACTCATAGAGAAAATGAATCTAAAAATGAAACAGAAATTATCATCTCAAGATTTAATGTTTCAATCTGAGAGAAAGCAACGGAAAATGCCTACTGATTATATGTTAATGCTCACTTCAGGTTCATTGCTCAATGTGAAAAGGAATTTTCCACTATAATGAAAAGATCTATCAGAGATGATATCCCAAAATTAAATCATTTTATAGCGTTCAATATAGATTTTACTGCTCTTATATCTCATCCGAGATCATGTTACATTTACTCTAACCTTGTAGACTATCAGTTGGTATGCGGGGCATAGTCGAGGCTGATGAGAATTATTCACTTTCATTTCAATCATGGTTCATTCAGTATAACTTTTCATAATCCATACTATCTGAATCTAAGCTCTAGGGACTTGAGATCAATTTATATTTATATAAGAACGGTTGAAGGGGAAAATTTTCCATTCTTTGTTGGTCATTTGATGATAAAACTACACATTAAGAGTAAACATTAAGCGATAATTAAAAATGTTCAATGGACCACGCGTGTTTAAAGGGTTAAAAGCCCAGAGGGGACATGGTCTTGGATCCCTCTTCTCTTTCCTATTCAAAAATGCAGCACCATATCTAAAGAGTGCTTCTCATTATCTAGGAAAGAAGGCTATTTCAGCCGGTTTCGATACTGTTCAGGATATTGTGCATAGAAAGAGTGCGAAGCAAGCTCTGAGAGACCAGCTGGGAAGGGTAAAAAATAATATCACTAAAGATACTAGACAGCATATTAAGGGAAAGTTAAAATCTGAGAGGGATAATGAGAGGAAATCAGAAAATATAGGTGTAATAAATAAGCGAAAATGGATGAATCAGGAGTTGAAGAATAGAAGAACTTGAAAAAAGATGATGATGATGAGGCTGGGGAGGTTTTTTCCTCATAATATAAACCATCAGACATTTTATAGATGTTTTCATAAAGATATCAACGGCTGTAAATCTTACACGTGTAAAATGAATGCTCTTCATTCAACAAGTAATATCTGTTCAAAGACAGAACTCGATTTGTTTACTGTTCCACCAACCCAAACTTCAATCGTTGAAAGCAGTTATCAGTCTTACTCTCCCCTCAGCAATATCTCTTCCGACCTCATACTGGTTGAATATTATGTATCTGGTAACGCACAGTATTATGCAGACCCTAGTGAGGTCTATCTTTATATTAAAGCAAGAATTGTGAAGTAAAACGGAAGCCAACTTCTAGATGGGGAGAATGTTTTTCCGGAAAATAATATTCTTCACACTTTGTTCAGCAATGTTGATATTTATTTAAATGAAACATCTGTAAATTCGATTGGAAATAATTACCCCTATCCTGCATATTTAGAGACCCTGTTGAACTATCCTGAAGAAGAAAAATCTACTTTTATTTACACTGCAGGACATTACTCTAATAAAGAAAGTATAGAAAGGAAATATAGCAGGTCTCAGAAAAAACTAATTAATGTATATGGAAAACCACACGCTGATTTCTTCTCACAACATAAGCTGTTAATTAATGGAGTCTCAATAAAGATAAAGTTATCCAGAGCACCACATTCATTTACAATATTTACAAGCCAGACCGGTTCAGAAGCTAAAATCGAATTTTTGTTATTAGAGAGTTTTCTTTACATTAGAAAAGTCCGTCTTTCAGCATCAGCTTATCTAGAGATGGAAAATAAGTTGATAAATCAAACGCTAAGTACCCTATCACACAAGTTCGCATGCGAAATTTTAGAATTGTAAGTGGAATATCAATGAGGAGTGTGGATAATATCTTCATGGTAGTTTTGATGCATTACCGTTTTAATTTAAACCTTATAATGTGAATCGCATCACTATCTATATGAACGGGAATGAAGTTGAAAGACAATTTGAATTAGACTATTCAGACGATACAGATCCAGTTGCGTCAAGGGCTTTATACTCGTTATATAACGGTATAGAGTGTATTGGAGGTAGGCAGATTATAAGACTTACGTATGAACAATTTATAAAAAGTAAAAATATTTATTGTATTAACCTAAATCAGGACAAGAGTACTACTTGTCTTGGAGAATGCTCCAATCCTATACAACAGTGAACATTATCAGTACAGTTACAGTTTAAATCTCCATTAATAGAACCGGTCTCCCTTGTTATATATGCAGAGTTTCAGTCTGTTATTGAGATAGAAAAGTCTAGGAACATATTAGTTTATTTCTAATACCATGAATGCAGTAGAAATAAAAGAACTATTGTATCGAGGTAAAACTACAAAACGATTTTTTCATGGCTGTTTTGCGAGAGACACTGATCTATGTTTACCTTTAAAACTGCCATCAGCTTATATAATTAATCCGGACAGCAGCCATAGACTTGGTTCGCATTGGATCGCTTTGTTTGTTAACAAAAAACGTTTGTATTATTTTGATAGCCTATCTCTAGGGTTCCATAATGATGTTTATATTCGTAAAAACTTAGTAAAAATGAATAAAATTATTATCGTCAATCCATTCAGAGTTCAAAGTTACTTTTTAAACGCATGTGGCTTGTTTTGTGTCTATTTCATTCAGCAGATGACAATCGGTAAATCATATCCATCTTTTATTGAGTAATTTGATTTATATAATGATCAAAGAAACGAAGAAATCGTTGTAAAGAATACTTTTACGAGTAATAGAATGTAAAGAAAAGAAATTGATCCTGTACACTCAATAAAATTAATTGTGTATCGTATTGACAAATTTTATATATATATATATATATATATATATATATATATATATATATATATATATATTATGTAACCTGGGTAGTATAAATTAAATATTTATTTTCAATTTATTAATCTAGAGAAAATATACGCATATTTCTGTTTAAAAGTAAAATAAATCATTATATCAAGCTAGACTTTTTAAAAAACCCATTTAAAAAAGAGAAGAAAATCACTTACTCTGTGAAAAGAGCTGTCAACTGACAAACGCTGAAATGTTCAAGAAAATCACAAATCTCCCCACAAGATTTCCACTCAACTTCTGTGAGGTCTTTCATTTTCTTACACTTAGTTAAAAAAATTAAAATACCGTACGAGGGAAAAGCTTCTTCCCAACAAGCTGTGATCTATAATAATTAAATGAAGGTTTAGAATGCCCTTTTATATCTCTACAAATGGGGGGGAGAGGAGTGTGGTAAGGGTTGAAAAAATAAGATTGGTCGATGATCGAGTTTAAACAAAAGATAACTATCTCTTTACTCCATTGTTACTTCTTTGAGAAAAAACAAATATGTTTATTCAAGTCGGATGAGGGAGCGGGGTCAAGGTTGGAAAAAATAAGGTTTGATAGAGACGGTCCAGTTTAAACAAAAGATAGCTATCTCTTTTCTTTATTTTGACCTCTTATAGAAAAAGAAGCAATATTTGTCTCCTTGTTTATCGATTGGAAAACATTGGGGCCAATCAAAGATAACTATCTCTTTGATTCATTAAATCTCGTGCCCTGAAAATCAAAACAGAGGAGAGATAAACATCTAAATAAAACAATATCGAAAGGAATCGTAAAAGGCGTTTTGGAGCGACGGACCAATCAAAGATAACTATCTCTTTGCTTCATTAAATCCTGTGACCTGAAAATGAAAACAGAGGATGGATAAACAACCAAGTAAACAATATCGATGTGAGTCCATTGCTTAGAAAGTCTGAATCCTTCGAAAAAAAGGTCATTGACGAAAGTATGGGGGGGTGGACACTTGCATGTCACCAAGGCTGGTAGTGACCAATGCTAGGGGGGGGAAAGGACACCTGCATACAAGAAAAATCCTGAAAATTCAAAACGCTTTCAAGTGTGTGTGTGTGAGTGTGTAGACTCTGAATCCTTCGAAAAAAGGTCACTGACCAAAGTATTGGGGGGAGGGGACACCTGCATGTCACCAAGGCTGGTAGTGACCAATGTTAGGGGGGAAGGGGGGAGATTTGAGTGCGAGTCCATGTGTGTGTGTATGTGTTTAGATACGCACATAGGAGGCCGAGTTTGTGTGCACTCGACCGGAGACCTACAATACTACTGAAGCTTACCTCGAAATGATAGACGGAGAAATCCTTTCATAACTACAAACTACACGCTGTTTATAGAAAACGATTTTATCGTATTTGGTAGATGCAAGAAACGGAGTTGCTGCTCACACGAGAGTTATTGTGTGGTGACGCTTGAAGGAATTTTTTCCCCAAAGATTGATTGATCTAGGTCATAGTATTGAATGACTTCCCAGAAGCCCCGATTTTAATGAGGTTATTTGAAAATATATAGGAAATGCACCACAGCTGAAATCAGCTTGTTAAAAGAAAATCCAGATTTGATCAAAACTGATGAGGAAGATAAAAACCCGAGCCCAGATTTGTATTGATAAGAATGACGTTAATGATGAAAGAAGAGGAATCTAGGGAATAACTTTTGCAATAAAGAACAACGAAATAATTTGATTTGTATCTAATTAAAATTAGATAAAGCTCTCTATTATGTATGTATTTTCATTACATAGATTACAGTTTTTTTCAGTGGCACATTCCGCGCAATTTATTTTTTGGTACCCTTCAATTAAAAGCAGAAAGCTCCAGAGACTAAATC
Source organism: Ceratothoa steindachneri (assembly GCA_963969495.1). Classification (NCBI taxonomy): domain Eukaryota; kingdom Metazoa; phylum Arthropoda; class Malacostraca; order Isopoda; family Cymothoidae; genus Ceratothoa; species Ceratothoa steindachneri. Next base: position 155,208,826 of record OZ018321.1, on the reverse strand, counting down.
GATTACAAACAATTAAATTTACCAGTTAACAAATATTTCATATCTCTATTAAATCAAACAAATTTATTCAAAATATCTCAATCTTTGGTAGAGATATTAAAATCTAAAGTTGGGTATCACTTTTGCGTGACATACTTTATAACAAGATCATTTTTCTTACTTTACGAATGCCATATAAGGAGTCTTTTCTTATTCATTACATCGTTCCAGCAATTGTCAAATATTCTTCCGATGATCATTAACATGATCACTTGTCAGTTGTGGTGTTTGATTACGATCACGCGTTTGCTTTAGTTTATTGGGTGTGTTTTTTTGTGTGTGCGTTCTCCGGCCCTCCCTTGTCTACAAGGAGATACTTACTGATTGATATCTTCATTTTGTATATGAAATTGCAAGTAATTTACTGGGAGATTCTACCTTAACTATCCGTTGTTGGACCATCTTCTCCATCCACTCGACCATTCTCCATATTCTGTTCGGAAAAAATACTCGAAAAACAGTTATTCGAATGAGAAATTTCTCGAAAGAAAATTATTCGAATGAACAATTGTTCGATATGGCAATTATTTGAAATGAACAAGCGCGCGTGACATATGTTATCGGCGTCAGAGAGTGAGAGAGTAAAAAACTAGTTCGTGCAGAGAAATCAATCATTTCCTTGGAATAGTTCTATACATAACCTTCAAAGATGGCCGATTATATTGAAAGTGAAAAAGGCAGGCCCATGCTCAAAATTGATGGTTTTCTATTTGTGAAAGATAAGCAAGTTGAAACCAAAATATATTGGAGGTGCAATAAGTTTGAATGGCATTGTAAAAGCTGCCAATATCTAACTAATAAGGGTGAAGTGATTAAAGTTTCTCGTGAACACAATCATTTTGGTGATTCCTTAAAAGTCCAAATGCGTAGTTTCATGAACAGAGTAAAACAAGATCCAAAAGAAACCCTTTATTCCCCTCATTATGTCATTCTACTGTTGCCTTGTAATTAAGTGAAAGCGTAGCGCAAGCTTTACCAGCAATCAGCTCTATAAAAAGGACTATCTATTCACAATGTCAGACAAAAGGAGAGAATCGGCATAGCTAATCCCATTCATAGAAGAGAAATTGTTTTCACTAATGAGGAGACAAAAACTAATAAAGGAGAGCAATTTTCAATCTATGATTCAGGCCTTTACGATGACAGAATGCTCAATTTCTCAACTCAGAATAATTTGAGTATACTCGCGTTAAGTGACCATTTGCAAGTGGATGGAGCATTTAAAACTGTACCTCAACTATTTGAACAATTATATCCATTACATGTTGTTAAGAATAACTTTACCATTCCGATAGTTAATGCATTACTTCCAGATAAGAGGGCTGACATCTATAGAAAATTGTTTGCTCAAATTAAGTCTAGTGTTCCTATTTTACAGGTTAGGGCTGTAACGCCTGATTTTGAGGTTGCCACTATAACCGCGGTTAAAGAAGAATTCAACCCAGCTTCGCATTATGGATGTCTTTTTCACTTAGGTCAGTGCCTGTATTGAAAAATTTTGCTTGTGGTCTTAAGGTAAATTATGATACCGATTCCGAGCTTGCTTTAGGCATTTGAATGTTGTTAACCCTAGCCTTTGTCCCCGTAGATAAAGTGACTGATTATTATTCTGGATTATTTTGAAGGGATTGGTCATCCTTCAAGACGTCATAGACGAAGCCAAATGTTCGAGATACGTATGTGGTCTTGTTTTGAGAGAGTTAATGCTGGTTTACCAAGAACTAATTACGCTCTTGAAGGAAGTGTCATCCCATCATACAACAATATGAAAATTCTTAGACGTTCTTAAAAGAGAAAAAGAATTGCAAGAAATTTATATTGCCACAGTAAGAGCAGGTTGCCAAAATATCAAGAGCACCAAGAAATACCACGACGTAAATAAAAGACTTAAGAAGTTAGTAGCATCGTTTAACGAGTACTTTTCAGTATTTTAGTATTTGCGTGCAGTAGCATATAACTTGACTTTATAAGGAAATGGTTTTTTTTTTGTTTTTTTTTTAATAATGATATGTATATTTCCAATAATTATCATTTGTGTACTTGATTTGTAATTTTTTTTTCTTAAATAAAGAGTTTTGAATTTCGAATAATTTTCATTCAAACAATTTTCCATTCTAATAAATATTTTCCGAATAATTGTTTTCGAACAATGTTCACATAATTGGCACCTCGTTTTGCTCTTTCGTAATTTGGTTCAATTATTCGTTGTATTCGGTTGCAATTATTGCAGCGATGCAACAGTAGTTAATTATATAATAGATAATTAAACAGTAGATAATTATATAAAAAAATATTACGGTCTCTTTTGCAATTACTGGATTTTATTTTTAGGTCGTTCCCAGACGCCAAAGTTTAAGAAGTCGTTCCCATTCTCGGTCCTTTCTTAGGAATGTCATTCCCCACATAGCACTTCCCACCCGATTTAGCGGAGCTTTCCTTGTGAGGGAATTTAATGGGATGAAATGGGGATTTATAGTTTATTTACGAGGGGGGAGAGGGGAGGGAGAGAAGCAGTCACTTATTCCTTAATTGAAAATAAAACTGTTACAAACAACGGCATTTTCACTCAATGGGTAAAGAATGAGAGGAAAAGCAGAAAAATGAAGGAAAAAGATGGACAAAGAATGGAAATACTAAAGAAAAAGTTAAGGATGACAAAGACTGCGGTAGTAAACCTAGTATGCCCTAAGACCGTCTTAGGGGGCAAAGGATTATATACCCGCACGAACAATTAAATACAAGACGAACTCAAAAGTACGAAGTTGAATAACAAAGAACGAAGACGACCGGGTGGGAGGGAGGATCGCGGATGACCACGACGCCACAACTGAAGATGCCGAGGCCGCACGAGAAACAACGTGGGAAACCTGCAACCCTGCTTTCGTTGAGGAACAACGAACCAGAACACTTCTGCTACATACGAGTATGTGTTTTTTTACACCAAACTCCCCATAAAACGATCACTATAACCGTTTGAATCAATACAGGAACCACTTCAAATGCCTGCTTGGATATCAAGACAAGCACGGCGCCTCATTTAGCTTGTCAGCCATGTGCATAGGTGGGCGCTATCGCGATAAATTATCGCGATAACGATATCGGGTTATCGGTTATCTGATAATTTTTGTCCCGCGTTATTGATTCATCGGTATCGCCGATACTTTTGTTTCCAAACTAGCGATAATTGATAATTTCAGTTTTGGGTTCCAGTTTAGCACAGGGGCGAGCCGCGCGTGCCTTGGAGGCAGAAATAGGTAGGTGCTAAGAGTTTTCTAAGTTTTCTAAGATAAAGATAAAAATAAAGATTTGGATTTATTAATTTTTTTATTTGAAATATAAATATCGTGGCCCTTTTACGTACCAATGGTTTAGCAAGAACCATAGAACCACAACAATGACTGTTAATTCTGCCTATACAATGTCAAAAGCTATTCATAAGGACGCTGAGTGGAATCAAGTACCCAAACCTAACATCCGCAATTCAATCAGTGACGCCCATTTATGAGTTATTGGTTTCAAGTCCACCAGTTACACAAGATCACAATCTGAAAGCAATGAATCCGATGCCAGAATCTAAGCTGGTGGTGAATACGATGGTGAGTCCAAAAGCGTAGAACCACAACTGCTCAGGTAGGAATATCTACATGACCTAATTAGGGACCTTGATCTACCAAAAGAAGCTGAAATAACGGGATTTTATGTACTATGGTGTGCAGATCACTACTGCTCGTCACAGACACAAGGAACTGTTGTCATTCTACAACATTTACTGTGACAATGTTTCTGCTTTGATGACAGACATCTGCAAGATATGCCCATACAGACCAGAAGAATAGTCGTTTCACAGATTCTGGAAATAATACTTTGAAATCCGTTCTTCTGCACAATGGCAACCAGCTCTCGTCGTTTCCTATCACAAATGCTTACGGAATGAGTAAAAGCTAAGACAGCATAAAAACTCTCCTTGCTGCTATCAACTATGAAGCCCACCAGTGAAGGATATGCGCAGATCTGAAAGTCATTAGGCTACTCCTCGGTCTTCAAAGTGGTTATACGAAGCATATGTGATTATTCTGCTTATTGAATAGCAGAGCCGATAAAAAACACTACATGTAAAATGAATGACCCCTAAAACCTAAAGATATCCCAGGTAGATTCAAATGCATTCGCAAGCAGCTAGACCAGGGGCGGGCAACCCTTGGCACGCGTGTCAAATGTGGCACGCCGAAGACTTTTTTCTGGCACACGAAAGCATAGTTTACCGTTTTTTTTAAAGAGGTTTTTAAAAAGGATGTAGAATGATGAGAAATTCAGGTACTTTCCAAACACAAAGAGGTACATCGATGATCTCCAGAAAGATGACATAACAGACCGCCAATGTCTTCAAAAGGTGTTTGAAAAAATTATTGAGGCAAGTGTTGGGCAGTTCTTTACAAGATTTGCTAGGTTTAGAGAACTGGAAGAGACGGAAAAATTCATTAAGTTTCCAGACAGTATCAAACTGGATGGACTAAACTTGCAAATGTTTTCATTGGATAGACATGGATGATTTGAAATGCACTTGATTGAATTTTAAAGTAGCTCAATTTGGAAACAAAAGATTTGTTGATCTTAGAGTTGACTTAGAAAATACTGAAAAAGGATCGATTAGAGACGGGAGTAACAGAAAGAAATGCGGAAAATGAAGTATTAAGGATTTATAATACTATTCCAGAAAATTATCTGTTTAAAGAACCTTGCAAAAACATTGCTATCCATGTTTTCGTCTACATATGCTTATGAATCTTTGTTCTCAAGGATGAACTTGGTTGAGTTTCGTAAGAGGAGTAACCTGATGGATGAAACTAGTAGTGCATGCATATCTCTCAAGGTTACTAAATATAAAACCGATGTAAAATCTGTTATCAGTGATACAGCAGCAGAAATCCCGCTGAAAAATAATATATAGAAAGAGTCAACAAGTTTTCTGACTCTAGTTTTATCTGATGTTTTCTTTTGAAAGTGGTAGTTTTGAAGGTAAATAAATATATATTTTTTTTTTATACATCAATTATAAAGGATTTAAAATAAGTAAAAGATTATCTGTTAGTAACCTTTTACTGTGATTTAGTAATACAAAGGTATGACTGGAAAAAAATAACGACTGATTAATCGAAAAAAATATCAATGTTAATTTTTTGTGTTGATGTTAATAATAGTTGTTAAATTGTGTGAATATGTATGGCAGTTACAATTATACTTATAGGCTAATGAAAAAATCCACACAAAGAACCTTTTCGTAAAGCCTGTTATAATCTTTTTCATTCAGTCAGTTTTGCATAATTTACATAATGACTTACAATACTGTGTCTTCACTGATCTTGGGTAATTCTTTATTATTAAAAAAAGTTCTTCAAATGCTTAAGAGATATCAAATAATATGTTCTCAAAAAATTTGGTTGGCACGTGAACAAAATTTGTGTTAGATATTTGTCCGATTTTGGCACGCCCTTTCAAAAAGGTTGCCCACCCCTGAGCTAGACGATCCAAAGAAGGTCTTCCTACCACCAATGCATCGGAAGCTAAGCCATGTAAGGAATTTTATTAAGGCAATGGACCCAGCCAATCCCGGTTTTCAATACTTGACAGCAAAATTTGAAGTTATAGTAACTGAAGCAAAATTGAAAGCATTGGTATTTAATGGTCTTGAAGTTCACGCACTCATTGACTACGCTGAATTCTTAGGAGGCGTAAATCAGACTGAGAAGAATGCTTGATTTGCATTCGTTGAGGTCTTACGTAACTTCTGGGCAATTACTATGCAGACAACTACGAAGACATCGTGCACCACCTGTTGCAGAGTTACTAAGCTCTTGCAACCAGGATGTCCCTGAAGTTACACTTCTTTTACTCGCACCTGGACGTTTTTCAACCAAAACTTCGGAGATATCAGCACGAACACGGAAAAAGATTCAACCAGGATATTACAAAGATGGAGTCATACCCGAGGCCGCTTCAGTAACAACATGATGGACAATTACTGCTGGACGTTGACGCGTGAAATTGAGGACAATCACAGCCTTAAAAGCAAAGTGCAGAAACACTTTTGATTCAAATATTATCATATTAGATTGAGATAGATTTCAACTATAGTAAACTATTTTATTTGAGAGATGTTCATGTCCAAAATAAATGGTTTTATACACTTGAATGTTTACTGTTGACACTTGTTCAGAGTACAATTTCAATACTTATTGGATACCTTCACGCTGCATCGGGCACACCTGGGGGAGGCTTGCCATCTAGGTGAAGCAAGTGACTGTATTTTAAACTTCATATAGATTACCCCCATGGGTGGGTCAAAACGACCCCATGAACTGCAGCGGCAAAAGTGAAGATTAAAATACCCAATTGACACAGTTCTTTTTTTTAGTGCTGTTAGATTGATCTATTGGCGTGAATGAAGAGCGCTTCCAGGCATGCTCTGTGCAGTATGAGGCTGGGTACTCATTGCTATAGTAAGCTCATACCATCACTGCAGTCTACCTTACTAAACACCACATTGACAAGGATAAGTAAATCAATAAAACTGTACGTGATGGAGAAAAACTGATGCCATGCCAGATTCAAAATCAGCGCTATTGAATTAATCAATAAAATGTCACATAATTTCAGAACCAAGATCTCTGTTGGCTCCCAAATCTCGCAAAGGAAGATGCAGACAAATGAATTGGCATTGCAATGGCAATCAATTGTAGATTACCTCAATTAATCTTGTCTTCTTATATGCGATACTCTGCACTTTAATTAATATAATTAATCCTCTGTACATAAATGGGCAAAAATTTTCTCTCTTTCACTCAACTTTTATTTGATTGATTTTTAATAAACTAATAACAATCACAGTTTATTTTTATTAATTTGTTTGTTAATTAAAAGCGTTTGAAGCGAAAGGATCATGGTGACGTCACGAGAAGAAGGAAGTGGCGTTCATTTTTAATTCGCTTACCCCATGATGAATTATGATTGGTATTACCACCCCATCTGGGCGCATTAATGTTGTTATAATGATAATTACAACCAGATTGCGCGCAGTGGTATGGTTATACCAGTAGTTACCACTCAATCTGCGCGCATTAACGTTGTGGTGTTAATTACCACCCAGCTGCGCGCATTAATTTAGTTATTATGATAATACCAACCAGTCTGCGTGAATTAGTCTAGGTATGATATTAATTACTACCCAGGATGCACGCATTAATTGCGCTATAATAATCATTACCTCACAGTCTGCAAGCATTGTGGTTAGGATAATAATTACCAACCAATGTGCCCATTAGCATATTAATAAGGTTAGGATAATAATTACCAACAAATCTGCGAGTTTCTATGTAGTTATGATAATAATCACCACAGCCCGCGTGCATTAATGTGGTTAGGATAATATTACATCTCTGTCTGCGCGCAATTTTATGGTTAGGATTACCCACCAATGCGCGCATTAATATCGTTGTGCACAATTGCCAGCCACTTTGTGTGCATAAATATGGTTATGAAAATAATTATAAACCAGTCTGAGCGGATTTATGTGGATAGGATAATAATAACCACCCTGTGAACAAGCATTAATGTGTTTACGATAATAATTATCGCCTAAAGCTGCGTGCATTAATTTTTATGATAATATTTACCACATATTGTAGACGCATTGATGTGGTTATGATACTAATTGCCATCCAGTCTGCACTCAATGTTATGTTGTAGCTTTGATAATACTTGCCACCAAGTGTGCCCGCATTAATGTGTTTATAATAATAATTACCACTGCCTACGTGCACTAATATGGTTATGATAATGTTATCTTTCAGTCTGTGCGCATTTATGCGGATATGATACTAATTGCAAATCAGTTAGGCGCGTATTAATGTTGTTATGATAATAATTACCACAACTTGGTATGTACTGGTGGTTATTATAATTATTATTACTCAACAAAAACGTATTTATGATAATACATAGTTGCTACCTAGTCTGCGTGCATTCATGTGGTTATACTAATAATTACCATACAGTCTGCTCGCATTAGTTTGGTCATGATACTAATTACCATACACTCTACGTGCCATCATGTGGTTATGATGATAATTACCCCAATGTATGCACGTATTAAATCGGTTATCATAATAATTACTATCCAGTCTGGTCGCATTAATGAGGTTATGATAATAATTATCATCCAATCTGCGTGTATTAGCGTGTGTATGATAATTATTATGATAAACCCTGGCACGTTACTGTCGTTATGATGATAATTACCACTCAAACCTGTGCGCATTAATGCGGTTATAAAAATAATTACTACATATTGCACACATTAATGTGTTTATGGAAATAATTACCAACTATTATGTGGGTACTGATGGTTATGATAATAATCAACATCCATTCTGTCCGTACTGATGTGGGTATGGAAATAATTACCAACCAGTCTGCGCGCAATAATGCCGTTAGAATAATCATTACCACTTACTCTTCGTGCATGAATGTGGTTATGATAATATTACCTCCCAGTTTGTGCGCATTAAAGGAGGATAAGTATCATACATAACAAGGAAAGAGCCTCGGGTTTCTCCCCTCCCCTCCCCTCACAGGGAAAACAGGCTCCGGGAATCATTTTTAAAGGCGGTGAAGTTAAGAGAAGTGAAAATGTGTGAACAGTACTTAGTTCGATAAAATACCAAATAGATTAGCTCGAGTTCTAAAGAGTAGAAGGGCACGCAATTCTCCTGAGTGCCCCTTTATTATGCAACTGGTCCTTTTGCAGGAGACACAAACAGTAAAAAGGACACAGGCTTCGTGTATACCGTACCACTTGGCCCATGGAGCAGCAGCACGTCCTCCCGGTTCCAGTGCCCTCACCAGTCGAGAAACAGAGTGAGACTACCTGGGCTTTATTTTAGACTTCTACATTTAGCCTTTTTCTCCACTTTTTGCCAGCTTCTTCTCGCCCCCTTTTTTGACGGAAGGCGGCTAATTTTGCAGGCTAGTCGCAAACCAGCTTTAGTGCACTCTTCCTACCCTTTCTACTACCCTCATATTTGTCTTTATTAGTATTCTCCGCAAAGGGGAGACAGGTGTACCATAGGAATTATGCTGCCATTGACATCTGGAGTAATGTGTGTCCTCCTGGCCTAAAAGCTCGCATTTGCGTGCTATCCCGGCTCCAATGCCTGCAGGCGTTTCGAGGTCAATGCATCTTCTACAAATTTTCCCTTCCGTCTTCGCTACTTTCTTCACATATCACTCCTGACGAATCTTCCTCGGGAGATGCCTTCATTGTTGTTCGCTTTAAAATTACGAATAATGTCCCCCACTTCTGACAGGGGGAGCGGGGGAGGTCTTGAGAGCGGGATCTCGTTTCTATGAGAGAAGACAAAAAAAAATGGTTCACTCGGTAATTAAAATAGCGTGGCTGGCGAATTGTGAAAGATAATTAGCCTCCACTGGGATTCGAACCAGAGACCTCACGCTGGCTTTGACCACTGAGCACTATGGACTAAAAGGAAGCGAAACCTGAAGGTCAAGAAAGTCATATCAAATCAATGACGTTCAAGAAGCGTTTTTTTAACACCTACAAAGAAAGATCTTGACCATGGTGGCACTTGATCGAAACGACGAAAGGTGCCATGGATGTGGGCTGGAGGCTCGGAATGGCGCTGAGGAATCCCCATTGAGGAACCTCTTCTCGAACGCGTCCATCAACAAACTTCTCCCTGGCCCTTGCGAACTGATAAAGAATCCCCCCCCCCGCCCGACCCTCCCGCTTTCCAGGATTTCCATAGTTGCCCATGGGGACCTAAGTGGGTCCGTGGTTCGTCCCGCATCGCCTGCTCCTTCTCGTCACAGGCATTGGGGGGACAATATAATGTTTCTGCCTCTCTCCATCCTATCACCCCTCACTTACAAAATCGAGTCCAGATGGCGGGGTTCGACCCTCCTCGATCTGGCATTGATTCCCTAACGCCCATCATCGACTGTTTATGTCGGGGCTCTAGCCTTTCTGGATCATCTCACCGGAAAATATTTACACTTGCGTTTTCCCTCTCTCATAATCTATATATATATATATATATATATATATATATATATATATATATATATATATATATATATATATATATAAAAATATACAAGAGAGAGAGCAAAGAACATAATAAACAGGCAATGAAACCGGATAACACCCGACTTGTTTCATATACGATTTTACTTTCATACATTCTCTCTCTCTCTCTCTCTCTCTCTCTCTCTCTCTCTATATATATATATATATATATATATATATATATATATATATATATATATACAGTGTATGCGTGTGTGTGTGTAGGAGGGGGGGAGTGGCGCCGTGATGAAAGAGTAATGAATTTAAGAGATGACAGATGTATGGCTGATATTGTGGCGGGCCGATTAGACGCCACAAGGGGACCTTCCCCTCGGAGATTCCCCTCGCGACCAAAAAGACTCACTTGGACACAAAAGTTTTAATGTCTTATTTTGTGTGTAACAGAGGGGCGGGACGCTGACAGAGGTAGATATTCGTTTACCGTGATTGCAACAGGATGTGTGAGTGTATATGTGTGAGAGAGTATGTGGGTAGAGGCTGAAGAGGAGCTTTAATGCGAGCAGGCTTTGTGGAAGACTTTCAGGAATTTATGCATGTAGATGCGTTGTGATTATGTGTGCGTGTCTTGTTGAATATGTATGATTGCGAGCACGCTTCATCGTGTACGTGTGTATGTTTTTACATGCAACAGGTATGTATGAAAGTAAAAGAAGAAAAAATAACTTGGAAACGGAGAAATAATGGAAATAGCAAAATTAAGTGCATGGGGAAAAGGCCGTATATCAAAGGAATCCGAGAAAGAGAGGAAAGAGAGATAAATAAACAAAAAGATCTTCATATACACTAACAACCGTCCTTCCCCCCCCCCCCCCCAAGCAGAGGGCAAGAACAAAAGTAAGAGATTTAAACGCCTCTCCAGTCCTTTTACCTGGCATGAATTTACCGCTCTTTCCTCCCGTTAATTTCAGTGAACGCCCAATAATTATTACAACGTATCAAATTAACGTCATCAATTGCTATATGATTCTCGCTTTCGTCGCAAGCGGCGGCTCGTTCCGAGACAGGGTGAAAACGAGGGTAAAAATCGAGTTGAAGACTCAAAGGAAAAAGTCCCCTCGAGGGGAAAAATTACATTAACGGTGAAAATCCCTCGAGACCTGATTTTCCTTCGGTCTCTTTTGTGCGACGAGGGAAATTATTGTGGAGTGCTTTCGACGCTTTCTGAAAGGGGTATTTGGAGTAGGGAGGTGGGCGGGGCGCTCCGGCTTCATTGCACGTGAGGAGAGGCTGCAAAGAAGAGGTAAAAAAGAAAAAAAAACGTGTGTCTGGGGGAGAGAAATAGGGCACGAAAGAAAATAAGTGCTGGAAGGAACAATAAAAAAGAATAGACAGAAACAAAAGAGTGAGAAAAAAGGTATAGGAAAAAGTAAACAAAGGGCACAGGAGAAAAAAACAGAGCAAGTCATTAAAAAAGAAGAAAAACGAATTGGACACCAGAGAGAGATAAAGATGAAGAGGTGAAACTAATAGAGGATGGAGCAATAGGAGATAGGAAAAAACAGGAGAGGGAGAGAGGGAGAGGGACAGAGGGAGAAATGGAGGGAGAGAGAGAGAGAAAGTGAGAAAGAGAAAGAGAAGGATATATATATTTTAGAGAGAGAGAGAGAGAGAGAGAGAGACAGGGTTATCGAGAGGATGAAAGAGATAGAGGGAGAGAGAGTGATATAATATATATATATATATATATATATATACTGTATATAGAGCGAGGGTGATATAGAAGGGAGGGGGATAGTGTGTTTATGCATAAAGTTTTTTTAACAGCCTATCTTGCGACTACCTACTAGGGCAAAACTTGCTTTAATCACCTTACAGCCTAATGCTAGGCTAGAGTAAAAGAACAACTATGCAAAAGCCCCACACACAAAAATAAATCAATAAAACAGAGGCAAAATAACACAAGAAACAAACAAAGAAGCAAGAGGAAGGGAGCACGCTACGGCATCTGAGAAGTCCCCATCCCCCCGGCGTAGGAGTATGCGATCTACAAGAAAGAGTGAAATAAAATGGAAGAAGAAAGAAAGCCTCCTCCAAAAGTCAGATAGTTAACAATTCTGTGTGCACGAACCAGACCCGAGTACAAGGGACAAGTGGTAGCGATCCCGCTCGTCTCGATACCGGGACAGGTACCGCGTGTGTAGATCACCCAGACTGACTGGGAATTTTAAAAATTATAAACTGCCAAGCAGTCTGTCAGACAATACAGTCATCGCACTAAAGTGCAGGGAAGCGCTCCATTTAATGTCTGTCCATCCCGATTGTGTGTTCAATTGGAGGATAAGAGAAAGCCACCTGAAGCCGTCCTGGCATTAGGCGATAGGTTCCAAGGGAACAGTTGCGGCGGACTTGTACGCAATGTTACGTTTCCCTCGACCATCTACCATCTTCTTTTCCAAGCTCTGATTCCAGCCATACAGTCGGTGTGAGGAAAAGCGAAACGCTTGTCTGGTTGGTCGCCCAGTCCTCTAGGACTCTTTGGCGCCCTCTTTTCCCGCAATTCCTACATGTCCAGGAACTCAGCAAAAGATAACTTCGACATTCACTCGGCTCGCGCCAACCGTGGCGTCAAGGATCCGCAAACCATGAAGTGTTGAAGTTCCAATATTGCGAGAGCACTCAGTGCGCTTTGTAACTTGTTCAAGATCACAATCTGATTTCCGAGCCGGGCACGACGCGTGATCTCCCGTACCGAGCTGTGTTTTGGAACCAGTTTGGCTATGAAGGTAGACGCAGCCCATGGTAGATCCCAACTGACTTCAAACAGAGGGGATACGTCATGGAAACCGACCGCCTCCTGGAACTTGGAGCCATTCGTATACATTGGCAAGGTGGTAACAGCTAGGGTCGTGTCCTGGCATATCAAGAGGCGCCACTGGCCCGAGAACTACAGCGAGCTCTCGAAGGAGTTTCTTAGCCATAAACCCAAAGGGATTCTGGTAAGACTGGAGTCTTTTGGCAGAATAGCCACCCTCGTGATTGCTTGCGGATGCAATGAGTGCCGTTGGAGAGTGAGGGGGGCATTGAGCTTGCTCACACAGGCATGCAATTCACTGTTCACATCACAGAACTAGTGGAATCTCCCCAGCATCGACAAGTAGGAACTCAATGGGGGACGTGCGAAAGGCACTGGTCGCCAGCCGAAATTTGGTGTGGTGGATCGAGTCGACCTTCCCCAATACATGCTAGGCTGCGGATTCATAAAAATCGATCAGTACTCAAACTTCAAACGAACAAAATAATTGATAGAAAATCAAAAAGATAGCCCTCTCAGCTCCCCAGGGGTTGAACATTAGGAACGAAAAATGTCTAAGGCGAGAATATGAGACTTCCACGTAAGGCGTCGGTCGGAAACAAGCCCAAGGAAACGATCCGAATCCACCACTTCCAGGCGAAGCCCATTTATGCGCAAGTTCGGGTTGAGGTGAAGCAGTGGATGGTGGCAGAAATGCTCCCGCTTAGTCTTGGTCAAATATAATCGAAACAATGTATGCTTCGGTATAGCGAGATAGGCGGGTCAATGCTCGTTGGATTCGATGCTCCAGAATTGGCATCTAAGCCGCAGCAAATTAGATCGAACAGTTATCCACGTAAAGCGTTTTGAGAACATCTTCTGGTACCACCGAGGAGGTACCGTTGATGCTCATGGCAATGAGTGTGATACTGAGGATACTTAACTGCGAGACAATTCATGTTCCATTTGGCCGGAGAGGGCTTCCTCCACTCGTCCGTGGAATCGACGATCTCGCAAAAATTCAGATATAAACAATGGGAGGTGCCTCCTCGCCCCTATCATGTGGAGATTCTCAATGATACCTTAGTGCAATGCGGTATCATAGGCCTTCTCCAGATCGAAAAACATCGTAGCGTAATGCTGTCTACGAAGGAAGGCGCTGCAGACAACATTTTCCAGTCGGAGCAGAGCATCCAACTTGGAGTGGAACTTGAGGAAGCCGCACTGGTGTCTTGAGAACATCTTCTGGTACCACCGAGGAGGTACCGTTGATGCTCATGGCAATGAGTGTGATACTGAAGATACTTAACTGCGAGACAATTCATGTTCCATTTGGCCGGAGAGGGCTTTCGCTGTCCATAAAAAAATGTAGTCTAACATTTACCAATTTTTATATCAGTAGGTTAGAAGTATTGGGCGGAATACGGGAGGGTTAGAGTGATATATACTCGTTTTTTGAAAAGCGATTCGTCAGGAGTCTGGGAAGATACCCTCAGTCAGGATCCTCTTGAGCAAATCTAACAGAAATTTTGTGACTTGCTCACCTAGATGTCGAAGCATGCCATACGTGATATCGTCTAGACCAGAAGAGGTGTACGCGCACGAAGCAAGAGCGAAACATAACACATAGTGTAAACCTGTCGTTGAAGTGTTATGCGCTTCTGGAGGTAAATTCCAGTTGGAAGCATTCAGCGAAAGCACTACGTGGATTGAATGTTGTTGGGTCAGCATCCAGGCTAGCAAGTACGAAGAAAGGTTATTACGAGGTCGCCGGGTCCGAGATTGCAGTCCCATTCTCCCGGAGAACGAGAGGTGTGTCCTACGAGATCTTGTCCCAAATTATTTCGACTATTTGACTCGCTTCCACACCTCTGCTAGAGGGGTCTTCCCGGTAAGTTAATTCACGCATGCCCGCCTGGAAGAGCAGCGGGCTTGTTTTGAAACATACCGGAACCTAGCCCAAGCTCGACAAAATTTACCGATGGTGAACTTGTTTCTGGCAGCGCTTATAACGCATGTAGGCATAACGTTTTTGTTTGAGGGCTGTCTCACACTCACCAGACTACCACATAATCGGTCGGCTGGCTAAACTGCCAGATCTTCTAGGAATACTAGTTAGGTCCATGGCGATGAGGTTGCCGGAGAAGAACTCAACGGCCCCCTCCTTAAATTCCTGATATATGGACCACCGGAGGGGAGGAGGAAGGTTGCTTTATCAGACGGAATTGGTCCAGAAAATGATATTTGAATGGGAAATTGATCTCTATCATGGACGTCATCAACCACCTCCCATCCAAAATCAGGCTCTCTATCTGGGGAGTAGTGAGATATATCAAGGCAGGAAAATGAAGCGGTTCTCGAAGTGTGATGCGTAAACTCATCCACATTTACAACACCTCTTTCTGGCTTGTCGATTAGGTTGGCAAGGACCAAATCCCTGGGGTTGATCGAGTAGTCTTACCACATGGGATGTCTACCGTTCAAATACCAGAAGAGTAGAAAGGACCTCGACAACCGTGCCACGATACGGCAGAAGTTCCTCACGTTGAAGTCGGCTGATGCTGAAATGTACGCAGAAATAATATTATACCTCCTATCCAGCAGAATCTGCACTGCTGCTGCCTAAGAGGAGGTATTTGAAGCAAATATAAGAATGGAGACATCATGCCAGTTGTAAATAGCGTATAATCCCGCCCGGCCTACATTCCGTGATGGTGAGCTCACGTTACCCTTATAGGCCGGGGGGGTGGACTGATGGCACGAGCCCAGCATTTTCTCCTGCAAAAGATAGCTAACGGGGAACAGGAGGAGACGAACCATTGTAATTCCTCCAAGTTGGCCTGGAGTCCGCGGTAATTCTATTGAAGGAATATTCCCTCCAGGAATGGTTTATGGGAGATGCGGAAGTTCTCTTCGAAGAGAAGAATCACACGGGAATACCCTGTTATGGTAAGTGGAATGAATGATATGATTCGGCTTGTGGATATCGGCTGCTGTTGGTTATGCCGTAAAATTCAATCTGACACCAATTGAAAGGTCCAGATGTCCGCTGGTTATCCACTTGTAGGCTAGGTTAACGGTAACCGGCTTAGGAAATTAGAATAAATTAGAAGAAAATGACGGCTTTGTAGGTTTTAATATTGGTCTTATATCCATCTTAGTTTCGGCAAGTGAAATCTCTGAGTTCCATGGTTCATGGTGTGCTTACGTCCTTATACCTGGCTATCGGTGTTAACAGATTCAGTGTTTCTTGGGGTTTTTTTTTGCAGTCCGACTATGTTTCTGTTTTTGTTACAATCCTCTATGTTCTAACGAGATATTAGGGGCGTGACTCCGCTCCTTCCAATCTGAGAGCTGGGCGGAGCTTTTTTGATCAGAGGGTATGTTAGTGTAGGCGCATGTACACCAAGAGAGTGTTTGAATTTGGAGATCTGATTTCTATCTATCAGACCGATATTTGAAGTAACATAAAATTTCGTCTTTTGCGGGTCCATGTGAATGCTGGTGGGTGAATGCTGGTCTATCAAACCCATTATTTGTATGAACAGCTGTCTCAGTTGTCTTCGTTATCACCGTGCGGAAAAAACGATAGGAACGCACATTTATTCTACTGCGTGAATGTTTGTGTTTACCGTGGGAGCACAGCGATTTCATTTCCTCGTGTTTTGGGGCATTATTTACAAATATACTGTTTGCAATGCATCGATACATTCATTACTGACTAGTGGTATAACATTATTTATGGGGTGCTTTGCATTACTTGATTATTAACAAATGGCATATTATTTTAGTGTTTGGTTTGTGTGCCCATTTCAATATTTCATAGGACCAACGGCGTGCTCAACTTGTGTGGTTCCTTGTTGGCTCTACTTCACATTGTAATTGAGCGCTACAAAGACTCTCCCTTAAGAAAACGGAGTTTTACAAATGCTATTTTTTAACTCTGACTAATACATTCTTTTGGGAATACGCATTTTGTCAGTTAATTAATTGTTTCTATATTTTACACAGCTTTTTTTAATAGAATTTAAAAGAGTCTTTTGAACCCCTAGGTAAATTCTATAACGTAAAATATTGTGTATTAGTCGTTCAACAGGCGAATGTCAATTATCCTTACATAGGCATATGTACAAAAAAATATTGAGGCGTGCGAACAATCTGTCTCCTTTTATTATAAGTATACTGTAGCCACGAAATGAAAGTGTATATTTAATAAGTTGAGATCAATCTACTTTTATGCAACGTACCTGGGGTTTTAAAAATAAAAGAATGACGGATCTGTAGCAAACGATACCCGTCTCCATGATTGCATATAAACGTTTGGCTCTTTATCACTCCTTCCAGGGCCTGGAGGGGTTTTCCTTCCATTATTCTTGTCGTTACTGTTGCTTGTTCCATCTCCTTCCACACGACACTAGGTATCAATGGTCTTCCTCCCATGTCTTGCGTGGATCCTTGAACCCTGCATTATCATTATACGAAGGTAGGAGTTTCGCCGGTTTCAACCTGTCCAATGAGACAGTACCTTGGTTGCCATTAGGAAATTCCAGATTGTAAACTTTATCGTGGCGCTCGACCACCGGAAAAGGGCCAGCAGATGGCGCGTTTAGCGGCTCACGAACTCACTCGACACATGCATCGCCTCTCGAAGAGCTAGGAGTATGAAAGGTTTCGGCACCGAGTGCAGGTGTTCTCCAGTTGCCTGTGTAGAATCGACTTGTGACATGATTATCGCCAATTCATTAATGAATTTTGAGGATGAAACCAAGGGCTTTGAAAAAAGTAGTGTAGTCCCTGTAATTGCTGTAAACGGTGAAAAACATAAGTCATTAGGTAAGGAGCGAATGCCTAAATGACTATCGGAAGGGCCATCAACTATCTCTGTCGACGAGCCATTATAGAACTTTCAGAGTTTTGAGGACTATTTCCGCCATCTCGTTTGTGATTGGGCGGTACGCCGTGGCGCGGATTCGATGGAAACCAACAAAGGCTAATAATTTCTTGAACAACTCGGACTCGAATTGGGCTCCTCTGTCGGTTACCACGTATAATGGGTCTCCAAATATGGAAATCCATTTGTCTGAGAAGGCCAAAGCAACCGTTGCAGCACTTATGTCCGGAATAGGTAACGTTTCGATCTATCTTGTAGCCCGGTCAATGCATGAAAGTAGATACCGATTATGTGACGGCTAGGATTGCCCAAGCAACGTGCAAGGTGGGAGTTGTCCGACGATGTCAATGTGCACGGTCTCGAATCTTGACGAGTGGATATTAATAGAGAGGACTGAGGATTTCGTTTGGCGATCGATCTTGAAGGACTGACAAAGAGGCACTCCCGTACTCAAGAGCGAATGTCCTTATCCATATTAGGCCAATAATATTTTTACATAATTAGACGGAAGGCTGCCTTAATTCCAAGGTGGGACAAATTGTGTAATTGTTTGAAAATTATCCTCCTGCACGAACGGTCGTGGTTATCCTAAATTTATTTCACACTATCGTTGAGCTTCTCCGAGAAAAGGAAGATTTTAATCCAAACTGAGTACTCCGTTTCTTCGTCATTTTTCTGTGCTGCCGCCAGAGCGCGCTGTAAGGGGCGCGGCGATTTGCCATCCTGGCCGCCGTGCTGACGGGACTCAGCACCCCGTCCGACCCCAGCTGGGTCTCTTCTTCTTCCTTCAAAACACTTGTTTCCTCGCTTTTCATACAACCTCTCTCACAACTTTGTTTGGTCACCCTCTAATTTCACAGGGTAGATGCTGACCTTCCTCTCAGCCAACCGTCCCGCATCGAGGCTGAGTGGGGGAGGGGACAATGTTCCCTAACCCCTGAGCTCCGGTCTGAGGTGGCTGGTTTTTAACAACCTGTTTCATCCCCACCCATACCTTCCTCACATCCCTTTTCCTCTCCTCTTCACATTCTATCAATTTTATGCCGTGTTCAAGGTGGAGCCGCAATGCCGATGGACTGCCAGGCCACCAGGCGGGAGGGGTGGTCCGAAATGGCGGCGCCTGGCTATGCCAGGCCTGTAAGCACCTCTTGCAGTGCGGACAACTGCAAGAGGTAATGAGCTATTGCGTTCCGTAGCACAAATAGGGTCCCCATGCCCAATGATGAAAATCAAAAGAAAACCCAACCCCCAACTTGCCCAAGAACATCAACGGAGCCGCCCTCGGGCAGCTCCACCAAGAAAATAGTGGGGCCGCCCCTTGTGCTTGCGCAAGGGACCCTCCATACTTCTTTAACCGGAGAGGAGGCTTACTCCTCTCCTACGCTAAGGGGTGTAGGGGACTCCCCTCACTCCCTTCTCTGGAGGTGCTTTCGGGCACCTTCCTATTTCCAGCGGCAGTCCCTCCTTTGCTTTCTAAGGAGACTGCCAAGAAAGCCAGCAGGCAGCCTATTGCCGACCGCCCCTTGTGTAAGCGGCTCGGTAGGGCAAACCTCCTTACGGGGGAGAGGGAAGCCAGGCCCCTTCGGTCGCTTCCCTCAAAAGACCTGCTGGCAAAAATATTAAACCTTGCCGGGGTCAAGGTCTGTGCCTCCCCACTAAAGACTCATGACGCTGCCAAGGGGACCTGCGATGTCCTGGGAGGGGATGGCCAACTGGAGGCCCCTCCTGTGATAGACATGGTCCTTGAGGAAAACCAGCCTTAGACGGTAGGGCCTTCCATGGGTGGGAATCCGGGCTCGGCGCCAAGCACCGAGCCCGAATCCGCTCCTATGCAAGGTCTTCCTCAAACGGCTGGGGATTCTCAGGCAGTAAAGGGAGGGGAGGGATCTCCTCCGGATGATGCCCCTGCGACCACAGGACCTTCTCCATTTCGGAGAAGGACCTGGCTTAGGCCGGTACATCTGGCCTAGGGGCTTCTACCGGTGGGGGTGAGAAGCGGGTTCATTCCCCGCCTTCCTCTCCAAAAAAGAAAAAGACCAAGACCAAAAAGACAAAGAAGACTGGGGGCTCCTCTCCATCCGCGGGGGCTGCGGGGACGGATGGGTCTGCTGCCACTCTGGCCAGTGACAAAGCCAAGATCAGCACATCCGGCCCATCTGGTCCCCCGGTTACGGAGCCCCTGACTAAAGCCAAAAGTGCACAGGGTGAAGCCTCGATGACATCGGGGCCCCTCATTTAGAGGTTACCTGGCGTTTTCTAGCAAGCTGGCTTCAAGCGCTTCCTCGTTATTCGCTCCACTGATGGCACCATGTTTTCCAAGGGCAAAATGATCCATCAGAGGAGAGGATTAGCTAGTGCAATTGGTAGAAAGCCGAAGGTGACCCGTTTCTCGGACGGGAGCCTTCTGGCGAATGCGGCGAATCCCACCGAGGCGGCCAAGATAAGTGCTCTTCGGACACTTCATGGCACCCCGGTGAGTGTGACGCTGCACTCTACCATGAACTTTGTGAAAGGAGTAGTTTATGCGAGGGAACTCGTTGACTACTCCATTGAGGACATCACCTTAGAGCTGGCCGACCATGGAGCGGTCAAGGTCAAACGTGTGATGAGAAAACAGGGAGGGGCCTCGAGACACACCCCTACACTCTTTGTCACGTTCGACTGTGACAAGCTCCCTGAGTCGGTGCGTGCCGATTGGTACCGCTACCGCGTGAAGGCATTCGTGCCACTGCCGCGGCGGTGATATTACTGTCACCGCTTCGGCCATACGAATCGCTCATGTAGACGTGCAAAGTCGGGGTCACCCGAAGTCTGTGCAAATTGCTCCAAGGTCGAACACGATAAGTCCAAAGCGTGTGTGGCCAAGTGTGTCAATTGCGTAGAGCCGCACCCCGCTTCTTCGAAGCAATGTGGTGCATATCTCCTTGAGGAAGAAATCCTAACCGTTCAAGCCCAGGATCGACTCTCATTCCGCGAGGCTAAGGACTTGGTCCTGGTGCGCTCGGTTCTGCCTGGGACGTCATATGCCTTAATAGTTAAAAAGGCACCCTCTGCTCCAGGCCCATCCAGGCTAACGAGCACGGTGGTGTTGAGCCCATTCGGAGCCCTTCTGCGGGCTCTACTCAACCCGGGCGCTCCCCTGGTAAAGCTGGCGGCAAAAAGGGTTCATACCCAGCCCCAGGCAAAACCAGGGCTCCCCCCTCTTTCTTCAGCGTGACCGTTTCCCGTAAGGCGAAACGGCCACGCGCCTCCACCGAGTCATTAGATTCACAGAAGGCAACACCCCTGAAGATGGTCGCTAGGCCATCTTCCGGGCTTCCTAGAGCTGTCCCCTGAAAGGAGGACAGCAACAAAGGAGCTTCAGCTCCTTCGCCCACGCTCCGAGGTGGAGCGAGTGGCTCAGGAACGATGGTTCCTCGAAAAGAGGACCCCCGCCTCCGAAGCCACAACGCCCGCCTAAGGTTTCGAGGCGGAGGGAGGAAAAGACTTGCATGGCGAGCCTAACCTCCCCCAATAAGTATTCGAAGGCGACAGCGCCTTCAGCGCTTTGTCCGGACAAGAGCGCCTGGGGTTCTGCCTCCGAGAAGCGTATGGCCATTCCCCTGAGGGTCTTAAGTTCGAGGAGGGCCCCTGCGTTTCCTCCGAGCTAGGCCTGGAGGGCATATTTCTTCAATGGAATTGCCGTGGACTCCGGCCAACTGGGAGGAGCTGCGGAGGCTAGTCTCGTCCCGTTCCCTGTTAGCTATCTTTTTGCAGGAGACCATGCTAGGCGCGTGCACCCTGCCCGCCCTCCCGGGGTATAAGGGTCTTGCGACCCCACCACCGCGGGATGGCCGGGCTGGGGGATGCGCGGTTTACACAAGGCATGATGTCTCCGTTCTTCATTTCTCTTTAGATACTTCCTTTCAGGCAGTGGCTGTGCAGCTGCACCTGGATAGGAGGTATACTATCATTTCTGCGTACATTCCAACGTCAGCTGACTTCGACGCGGGGAACTTCCGCCGCGTCGTGGCACGGTTGCCGAGGCCCTATCTCTTGCTTGGAGATCTGAACGGCAGGCATCCTCTCTGGGGAGATTACTCCATAAATCCGAGGGGACAAGTCCTTGCCGATCTGATCGAAGAGCTTGAGATGGGTGTCCTAAACGTGGATGAGTTTACGCATCACTGTCCGAGAACCGCTTCATTTTCTTGCCTTGACCTATCTTTGTGCTCTTCGGATGCACAGCCTGATTTTGATTGGGGGGTGGTCGATGAACTCCATGGTAGTGATCACTTTCCCATTCAAATATCATTTTCAGGGCAACTGCCGCCTGAGAGACCACCTCGGTGGTGCTTGGCGCGGGCGCGGTGGCCTGCATTTCAGGAAATGACTGAATTCTCTATCTCAGTCGAGGAGTTTAGGTCGGTAGAATAGGCCGTTGAGTTCTTCTCCGGCAACCTCATCGCCGTGGGCCTGACTACTATTCCTAGGACGTCTGGCCGTTTTGCATGCCGACCACTCCCTTGGTGGTCGGCCGAGTGTGAGACGGCCCTCAAACAGAAGCGTTATGCCTACATGCGCTATAAGCGCCACCCAAACGGTTTCACTGTCGCTGAATTTCGTCGGGCTAGGGCTAGGTTCCGGTATATTTCGAAGCACGCTCGCCGCTCTTCTTGGCGGGCATACGTGTTTTCACTTAACGGGAAGACCCCTTTAGCTGAGGTGTAGAAGCTAGTCAAAAGGATTCGGAGCAAGTTCTTGCAGGACCCCCCTCCCGTTCTCCAGGAGAATGGGACCGCAATCTCGGACCCCGCGTCCGTGGCGGAATCCTTAGCAACCGCTTTTTCTGCATTCTCTAATTGGGATGCTACTCCGCCAGCATTCAATGCACGTCGTGATGTCGTGAAAGGCCAACGGCTGGACTTTACTTTCAGAGGCGAAGAACCCTTCAACGACAAGTTTACTGTGAGTGAGTTGCGTTCCGCTCTCGCTTTGTGCGCGGACACCGCCGATGGTGCGGATGATGTCCCGTACGCCATGCTTCGACACCTGGGTGAGCGAGGCATGGCCTTTCTGTTAGATTTTTTCAACAGGATCTGGGTGGAAGGTCTTCTCCCAGACTCCTGGCGAATCGCTACTGTGCTTGCAAACCGGGGAGAGATCACTCTACTCCGACCGGTTTCCACCCAATCTCTCTAACCTCTTGCGTGTGCAAGTTGATGGAGAAATTGGTAAATGTTAGATTAGCCTATTTCCTGGACAGCGGAGGCCATCTGTCTTCCGCACAGTGTGGCTTCCGCAAGTTCCACTCCACGTCGGATGCTCTGCTCCGACTGGAAAATGCCGTCTGCGAGGCTTTCCTTCGTAGACAGCACTACGCCACGGTGTTTTTCCGATCTGGAGAAGGCCTATGATACCGCATGGCGATACGGTATCATGGAGACTCTCCACACGATGGAGGCAAGGGGACGCCTCCCAATTTTTATATCTGAATTTTTGCGAGATCGTCGATTCCGCGTACGGGTGGGGGGAGCCCTCTCCGGCCTAAAGGAGCAGGAAGAGGGTGTCCCGCAGGGAAGTGTCCTCAGTGTCACACTCTTTGCCCTGAGCATCGACGGCATCACCTCGGTGCTGCCGGAAGATGTTCTCGCTACGCTCTACGTGGACGACCTTTCGATCTCTTTTGGCGCGGCCCAGATGCCAACTCTGGAGCGTCGACTCCAACAGGCATTGAACCGCGTCTCTCGCTATGCCGAAGCGCACAGGTTTTGGTTTTCTTTGGCCAACACCTAGGTGGTGCACTTCTGCCGCCATCCACGGCTTCTCCCCAACCCAGATTTGTTTCTTAAAGGGGTGCGCCTGGATGTGGTTGAGTCGCACCGTTTCCTTGGTCTTGTATTCCCCCGACGCCTCACCTGGGAGGCTCATATTCGCAGCCTTAGGGTCTCTTGTCCCCGCGCCATGGACATTCTTCGTACCGTAACGTTTAGCGCTTGGGGCGCTGATAGGGCTACTGCCAAGGTGATCCCAGGATGGAATGCAGTCCACCAAGGAATCAAGGGTACCGGACTGAACTCTGTACAGGTAGAAACACTCCTTCTGGTACAAAGTGCGGGTAGAAAAGGTTGAGCGAATAGCCGTAATGATAATTAAAAATAATAGTAAATTATCATAAATAATATTATTAAATAAATAATAATAATAAAATTAATAATATTTAATACTAATCATAATAAATAATTATAATACATAATAATAATGATAAATAATAATAATATATCATAATAAATACTACTAATAAATACTACTACTACTACTAATAATAATAATATTGCTAGAAATAATGGTAATAATAATAAGAATAATAATAATAAAAAGGTAAAGTATGTAATGCTGAGTGGGGGCGAGGGAGAAGCGCACTAACAACTTGTTCATGCCCTATCAGAGAGTTCAAAGCAACCGAGGGCGAGAGAACATGCAACTCTTCCGGATACCAACTGTTACAGGCTGTCCAGGGTACTAACTACCCTCTGCGGAATCAGAAGTATAGAGAGAAAAGCTTTCGACTCTTTAGAAATGCGACACGATTCTCTTGCCTATTAATAAAGGCTAGTCTTGACATTGAATCAAATATGTGTATAGAAAGAACAGAGAGGGGTCAGTATGGAAGGCCACAGAAGATCATGTAGTCGAAGAGGAAATGGTTCGGGAAAAGGATAAAAAGAGTTGAAAGGTCGTGCAATTAGAGTGAGATATTGGGTACGACTGGAGCAGCGGGAGGGGGTGGGTTATGGTAGAGAGGCACGCATTCATGGAAACACGCTGTTTATGTTTCCTATACTTTATGTGTAGATTGGTATTGGCGGCTGGGTATCTTAGTGCCATCGCAGTGTGCTGTCTTGCGTGAATGTGTACATAGGTATGTACCGTGTCTTGCGAGTTTCCCCATTTTTCGCGTTAGAACACGTGTGGACGTATTCATTGAGTGGTGTTATTTTGTTGTTTTTATTAAGTGGCAATTCGTGTATACATGGGAGAGCGACATGTGCGCTTCAGAGTAGTGTTTTAAATGCGCTGTGCCTCCCTCTGCCTTGTGTAACACGCGGCTGCGAGTGTGATTGGAGCGTATGTAAGAAGTGGTCTAACTAGTGTTTTATGTAGGTGCAGTTGCAGCTTATGGCTGGCAGAATATGAACTGCGGAGCTTCTTGTTGGTGTTTTTGGCTCTTGTTTCGCTGATGTTTTGTTTTGTGTGTAATCTTAGCAACTTGTCACAACCGCTGATCACAACCGCTTGAGTGGATCCGCCTTTCCTGAAGCCATATTGGCATGGGGAGAAACAGCTAATCTCCATAAAATTCCGGAGAAGAGTCTTGAGTATACATTCTAGTATCTTGCCTAGGTGCTCTCACAGAGAAATAGACCTGTAGTAAGCTACAAGGAAAATAAGTACCCTAGAAGACCTTACGGTCCATACAAGGTGGGTACTTTTGGCACAATCCTTGAAGGTGCCCGTTGGCAACCTCGAAGATCACTCGCTAGGGTCTTAACGGTGATTTCGCAAGACTTTATTTAGTTTTGACTTGAACTCGTCAACAGATTCACTGTTGACAACTTCCGTCGGAAGTGCGTTACAACTATAGCAGATACTGTATGTGAAGAATTTCCCACACAGATCACGGTGGTATCGCTTCAGTTCAAGTTTGTAGCCGTGATTTCTTGTTCTTCCCTCGCTGAGCTGGAAAATATCCCGGTAGTTCAGTCTGTCAAAGCCTGGAAGTATTTTAAACACTTCGATAAGCTGACCATGTAGTCTCCGGATCCCAAGCAAGAAGAGATCTAATTCCTTTAGTCTATCATTATAACTCATATGCCTGATAGAGGGAATCAGTTTGGTTGCCCTGGCTTGCACGCGTTCCAATCTCGCGATGTCCTTTAGAAATACACTCCAAAATTGTACGGCATACTCCAGGTGCGGTCGGACGAAGGAGTTGTACAGACACAGTACTATCTCCTTGTTCTGATATCCAAACTGTCACTTTATATATCTTAACATCCTTTGGGCTTTCTTCTCCACCTCAATACATTGTCTCGAGAACTTGAGGTCACTGGTGATAGTAACACCGAAGTCCTTCTTAGTGTCGGTAGAATCAAGAGCAGTGCCCTTAAGGATATAGGGTGATTGGGGATTTCGGTGGCCGATATGCATGACTTTGCATTTGTTTATTTTGAAAGGCATTTGCCACGTATCAGACCACTCTCCAATCTTTCGAAAATCATCTTGCAGGCGGGCAGTATTTTCATCCTTTGCAACGTTCATACCAAGCTTGGTATCGTCGGCAAATTTAGAAATCTTGGCAACTATGTCACTGTCCATGTCGTTGACGTAGATGATGAATAGTAGTGGTCCCAGAACAGAACCTTGAGGCACCCCGCTAGTAATGGGCACCCACTTAAAAGCCCGTCCATTCACCACCACCCGTTGCCGTCTGCCACTTAGCCAGTTATCTATCCGGCCTGCTACTTTTCCGTCTATGCCCAGCGCTCGCACTTACCGGAGAAGGCGGCGGTGTGGTACCTTATCAAAGGCTTTCTGAAAGTGTCAATGAAGACGAAGTGGAAGAATTCCACAAGTTCGTCAGGCATGAACGCTGTCTTCGGAAGCCATGCTGGGAACTCCTCACTAGCAGGTTTGACTCTAAAAGCGACGTCATTTTGTCCACCATCATGCTTTCCATGAGTTTACCGACTATCGAAGTCAGACTGATAGGTCGGTAGTTCGACGGTTGGCTGCGGTCTCCTTTCTTGAAAAGAGGAGTCACCTCCGCTTCACGCCAGTCTCTAGGAACGCATTTGGTCCGGATTGACATGTTAAAGATTGCACTCAGGTGTCGTGACACTTAATCGCGCACTTCTTTCAACACTTTAGGTAGGAACCCATCTGGGCCAGGTGACTTATTCGTTATTAGGTCACTGATCTTCTTTTCTATTTCCCCTTCGGTGAAGCCTATATCCTCCAGCTTTTTCCCCGAGTAGGAATCCGTTAACTGGGGGATGGGACCACACTCTTCAGTAAACACTGAAGAGAAGTAGTCTTTGAGGAGGTTATCATTTTCTGCATCTGAGTGCTTTAATGTCCCCTCCTCATTTTTCAAAGGGCCAATCGTTCGACGGATTGGTTTCCGGCTGTTCACATATCCAAAAAACGCCTTGGGATTCTCTTTACAGAGTCTCGCCACTCGGAGTTCCTCAGACCGCTTAGCTGCCGTTATGCTGGACTTCACTCTCCTGGCTTGCCTGCGGTATTCGTCAAAGTCACCCGAGATTTTCGATTGCCGGTACACATTTCTCTTCTCCCTAAGCAGTTGGCCGATTTCTCGATTAAATCACTTTGGTTGAACAGAAGACCGACGGGGGCATTTCAGAGGGATGAAACGCGATTGAAGACTCATGAATGTGGTTTTGAAACTGTTCCACGAGTCTTCAACAGCCTCGCACACTTCTAGTGTTTGGGGCCTTTGCTTTTTTGTGTAGTAGGATGTTGTGTGAGAATTTAAATGGTTGTAAGAAGTGGCCAGAGGCGAGTGAAGCGTTGTATAGGTGTGTTAGTTTAGCGAAGATGGTTTCTGGGGGGATGGTGAATTATAGTGGTTGGAATGCCGGATTGGATGGGGGCGCGTTTCGATGTTAATTTAATATATTTTGTTTTTTTCATTCGACGCAGACAAGAGCGGTTAGTATGATATTGTTATCAAACACATCGATTTGCATCAGGGGGTGGGCCCAATCTCATTGGCGTGGAGGCGGAAGTATTTACATACTTCATGGAAGTGTTATTGTGCGTGTAGTTTGGGTAGGTTGTGTTTGTGAATGGTGTCTCAGTGGGACTTAAATGAGTCGAAGAAGGAAGGCCCGGTGCAGCGAGCGTCGTCCACAGTGCGGGCCAGCTCGCGCCACTGGTGGTTCCCGTCAATCTACACGCATTATAAGATGCAGGCACGTAGCAGCGTGTTTTTTTGTTGGACAGAGGAAGTGAGGGATCACATCTGGAGTGGGGGCAGACGTAGAAGGAAATTTGATGGGACAAGGGGGGGATGAACAGAGATAGTGGGGATTTAAGGAGGAGTGGGGATAGACGTGGGAGGAGGAGGGGTGGCGAGGAGAGGATGACGAGTGGTAGTTAGGGAGGGGCGTGTTGTGGTAAGAGCTGTGAGATCGTTGGGTGTTTCGTAAGGTGTGTATATGACTGTAGGCAGAGGTTGGTACTAAATACATTTAAAGTATTTAAATACTGAATATTAAATACATAAGAAAAATGTATTTAGATAATTAATACATTAAATGTATTTAGATAAATTTTTGAAAACTTTTCAAATACATGATATATAATGACAATCGATAAGGACCATTGGTATCACAACCAAAAATATCCATTAAAATGAAATTGTATATTATAATTACTAATGTAAGATTTGATGACAATTGCACTTACGTAGTACCAAAAAAATAGAAAGTTCCATAGAATGAAATTTCAGTTAGCTATTTATATCAGCATTACATTTAAGTAATATCAGTTGCTGAAATGTTCCGTCAGATAAAGAACTCCATTTTGGAGATCAGGTCAAACCCCCTAAAGAGAAGAGCCGTTCCACAGGAGCTGACGACGGAAGGGGGTGCTGTATTTAATAAATAACTTTTTTTTATGTTTGGATATCTATCTAAACTTTGAAGTGTTTTATTTGAATCGTGAAGGTAACTGGACAATTCTAAATCTGCGGTTGATCGTGTTTGAGTGGGTTTTGTAAATCCAAAATAATCGTCACTGAATGATTCAGCTTCGGGTCCCTCTGCTAAATTCTCAATCACTTGAATCATAATATTTTAACAGTCTTGGTGGCTTGGACTGTCCCATGAAATACTGACATCAAACTAGCGGAGTTTGAAGAATGGATGGCTTGTTGATGTAATAATGTCATCTGTAACGCTGGCTTCATTTGCCAAGATCAAATAAGATTGGTAGCGCTTTCCAAATCCCTTAGTGACTGCATTTAGAAGAAGTTGGCAAAATTTCAGAGAACGTGACTGAAGGCTATTCAGCTTTTTCTCCATAGTGAGCAAGGTAGGGAGCAATTCTCCATAAAGACAGTTTTGTTCTCCCTGTAGGCGATCAATTGCCACTACAATATGAGCCAACATTGAGACATACTCCCCAAGAAATTCAATTTCGTGACTTCTGAACACTGGAAGTTCAAGGGACATCATGAGTTAATGTATTTTGTCCTTGTGTTTTAAAAGTAATGACAATGCAACAGACAGAGTTTTCCACCTTGTAATGCAAAGCACCTTTAATGAGGAGTTGATAACAGTTTTGATCATCTCTGCTGATTTGGGACGACTGCTTTTGTTCTATAATGCTGAGCATTTCCGCATCGCAGCATGATTAATATTTGCAAAAGAAGATATTTTCAGTGCCTGTTTTGCATCAGTTGTGGCGACGAGACTGAGCATGTGTGAAGCACAGCGCAATGAAATGTAACGCACAAAAAACTACGGTGACAAGTTGACCAAATATAGAAGAAGAGAAAGTGACAAGAGCTCTACTTAGATGTTGTCTAGTTTATTCTTCAGTAGAGCTCTTGTCACTTTCTCTTTTTCTAAAAGATCTCGGCCTAGCGCCCACCTTGAAATGACGTCAACTGAAGAATTTAGACCTGCGGTAGTGGAATATGTGATTATTGTGAGTGAAACTGATTTTCACAGTGAAATGAGAATATATGGTATTCGTATAAAATTTTATATATAAAATGTAGCTATATGAATATCCTATAGCTATATAGGACTGGTACATTAATTCATAAATATATTATTAGTCATACCTATTCAGAATTACATAGTAAAATATTGACTTTCAGTATTGTTAGGAATATATACATTATCAAGTTTTATTTCCTACGTTTTTGACGGGCGGGCATGCTAGTTTTGACATAATGATATACAGGTATTGCTACTATAAAGAAATATATCGTTATAGGAATTAATCTAATAGCTACATATAATCGATCAATAATTGTACTAATTATTCATGAAAAATTTGTATTCAATAATATATTCCACTAAATTATAGTATGCTTTAAGAATATATGTATGTGGATTGTCATGAAATTATTTCAATATATTAACCTCTGTTGTTTGTATATGTTTTCCTTTATTTAACTTCGTTATATATCCTACGTAGTGACCAATGATCCGAACGCTATAGTATTCGGTCGTTATAAGAACTTAACCTGTACTACTAATACTATAATTGTAAACAACATTTGTAACTCAGAAATCACCTTTAATTAATCTCACAAAAGCTAGTTGCTCCATGGTTGATAGGGGATGCTTTCTCTGTTGATAAATATACATGATCAGATAATTGAAGGACATTTGTTTCACGTTGCCATAATTCACGTTAAATTCAATCGGCATATACTATAAATAAAGGTGACGCAAAAGGAAGCAAGTAGGTTCGTGCATGCTAAACCTACGCTACTTAACATTATCGTTACCTACTAGCAACTTTGCCGTTTTTTTTAAAATAGGAAATAGTGAAACTTGTCAATTCAATTAAGTATCATATAATTAGCTTTAAAAATTCTTACCTTCAAATAAATGCGTAGATTGGAAGTAGGATTACTTGCCGCAGAGATTTCGCCATTGCGTGATGTACATACACACTTCACTTTTTTTCCGTCGGAAGATTTCACTCTAAATAAATTACCATCTAGTAAAGGATGACTATAATTACATGATTCTTTATCTTCCTCGTCTTTATTATTGTCTAATCTCTCCATTTCACACTCTTTCGAAGAAGATGAAGTTGCAATGCAGCAGTTTAAATAACGCTGAGCGCTCTCACTATACAACTGAACACAACTGTGACCATCTGTTAACTGAATTTGAACTGATGCAAGCAATCTTCCCATACCGGATCACGCAGTCAACCGTTTGTGTCATGCAAGTTGCGAAAAGCTAAAACATGCATTACACGTTCTTAACAGCTATATAAACTTATTATAAGTAAAGTAGTCCTAAAAGTATTTAAATACATGATTTCAAATGTATTTAAAAATACATTTTTTTAATACATAAATGTATTTAAATACTGCCCACCTTTGACTGTAGGTGTAGGTAAGAGTGCTGGCTTTCCACTGTTGTTACTCTTAGAGCATAGCAAATAGTCGTTCGGAGAAGACGATCTGCTCTAACCCGTTTGGGGCAAACAGCTCATTAAGGTATTTGGCGTATAGTGGGGGGTCCCACCTTGATAGGTCTATTCCCAGTGTGGAAATCACAGCGGCCAGGTATGTCATGTGGCTGTGTTTTGAGGTGTCATTGTTGTGTGTGTGTGTGTGCGTGCGTGGTTGTGTTGCTGCAGGATCGTCTGGAGGCGTTGTGATGAGGATTGGGGTAGTTGTGAGAATCTGGGGCGGGGGGATTATCTGAGTAGATGTGGGTGCTGAGGATGCTCCCGTTGCGGCGTCGTAGGATTTTGTAAGTGGAGGGGGAAGCAGGGGCGGGGGAAGAGTGAGTGTGTGTGGTAGTGGTGTTTCTGTGTGGACGCCGTATATTCGAGACGGCGTCTGCACGTGCCTTCGAGTGGTAAGGGTACTTAAGGTTGACAGCGTTGTGGACGCTTCCACAATTTAAGCATTTTGTATTTGTGAAGTTGCAGCTGGAATAGTGATGACCCATTACACTGCATTTGGAGCAGACCTGGTCCTTTTTGTGGGTTTGTTTCGTGACCGTCTTGTAGCAGCGCCAGCATTCCTGGACTTTTATGTTCAGTTGTGTCCCTATGTTGTGTGGGGGTGTGAGGGTATCACAGGCCTTGATTCCTTGGTCTAGCAGTGTGTTCTTTGTTTGTGCGCTTACTGGGGTAATGACCCCAACTGCCTGGTACGGTTGTAGTAGAAGTCTTGAATTACTTCTTCGCTGTATTCAAGCCTGAGGTTAGTCAGTACGTTTGTGGTAGAGAAAACCAGCCACAGGGGGCTGGTCTTTAGTATACAGACTTGGTACCTTTTCGTTACCTCGTCCGGTCATACTGTGTGGTGGTCGAGTTGGGTTAGTGAGTCTTTTGTCTGTTTGTGGGATTTAAGTGCGTCTTCAGGTGATCTGAAGACGAGTATCTTCCCGATGTGCGCCTGTAAAATGTTGTGATGGGTGTGTCATGAGTGTTTACTAGCTGAATTATGTTTTGAGGTGTGAGTGTGTACGTGTTGTTAGTGTTATGTATCAACTTTAGTATGGAGATCATGACAAGAGTTGTGGTTTCACAAACTAGCGGTGGGAGAGTCCCCTACGGTGCCGGCATTCGCTCGCGAAGGACACCTATGAAAGATAATGAAGATGGGAGATGGACGTGGAAAGGCTTCTCGGAGGGTGCTAAAGCATGGCGGACTTAATGAATGACAGAGATGAATCAACGACCATCGCCTGAGGGTGCCACCCCATTCGGACTGGTTTTTGTTATTTAGAGTTACGCCCAACGTACACAGAGACGGGTGTGAGATCCACTCTGTAGTCCTTGCCGGATCATGCAGGGCATGGTATATACTCCCTGCAGCTTGTAACTCTGGCCAAAATCCAGGATGGCTCTGACTTCGGGATCCGCAGTGGGCTAATCCTCAAACCTCCTTTTCCCAAAGCCTGCAATTATGCCTTGGTAAGTGAAGGACATAGTTGCAACGAGCTATGAGTGCGACGTCACATCATGATCAGCGCGGCGAGGCGGGAGCGGGGGGGAGGGGGTATTTAGGCTGTCATTTCCAGTGACGACCCAAACAAAGAAGCATTATTTCTTTTAATGGGGCGCGTTAACTGGAGGGACAACGTTGGCTGGGTGCCGGGTATGCCTTTTTGTCCAGGCGCGCTCAGGGAATCTTTAGCGAGGCGATCAGCGACCTTCCTGATTCGCTTGCTCCCTTTACCAGGCGTGGAGATAAGCAGTGAGCGTGTTGTATCTTGCTGAGTACGCCTCAATGAAGATCGCACTTCGTATGGCTTCGGTAGCCGGTAGCTTTCCTTCTGGCTCTCCGTTATCTTTGCCTCCTGATTTCGAAGGCCAGGCTAAGAGCAAGCAAGCAGGTGTCGCTGCTTTCCAGATCACAGACTGCACGCTCCCGGACCGTTCAGACCCCCTACATTTGACCTCGCACCAGAAAAACTCTTGCGCTTTTTCGTATTTTGACGACTCTTGCCCTTTGGAGAAAAAAAGAACAGCGCAGCATAACGGCAATTTTTGCTAATACGAGCTGTTCAACGAACTCGACCTCTCTCCAGCACCATCTTTCTTTCTCCTACGGGGGACTTAAAAAAAATAGATATTTTACCAGGATGTCTCAATTAATATCATGGCAGCCTAAAAATCATCACCTTCGCTGTTCCTGCCTTTTAAGGCGTGGCCGTATGTACTGCCACTCAACCTAGTTCGAACTATGCCCGACGTGTGACAAGGCTAATTCGAGGCGGTGGGGAAAGCAGGTTTGTGGATTAGCTTACTGTGGAACCCTCCTTCACCGGCTAACTTCCGGTGTAACTGCGGAGGAATCATATTCACTCTCATTCTCATACCATAAACTAAATTTCTTATGTCTAGGCAAAAAAGAACAGGTACAAGGAAGGCACCATCAAGAAGAGGGCTCCCTACGAGCCACCATGGAGGACTACGAGGGTGCGAAGAGGGTGCCTCTTCGTATCCTTCCCGGGAACGAAAATCCCAAGAGGGAGAAAACCCTGCCGCCCATATACGCCGATATCAAGGTAATTTTGCTCATGCTAAAGGACCAGTACAATGGACACGTTGCGCTCTGTGTCACAGAAAAAGACTTAGACCTTCTCTTAAGTGAAGATGAGCCAAAAAACTGGCTCTAATTAGACTTGCACCCGCGCAACCCTAAACGCCACAACAAAGAGATTGGTAATCTGCCGACGGCTCGACCCATAATAAAAATAAAAACGAATTAGAGAAAGAACAAAACTAATCTACGATCAAAGACGCCGTGAAGTTTAAAAACCAGAACGAAGAAGATCATACACACGTTTTTAAAGTCATTTCTAGAAACACCGAAATGGCAAAGAAAGTTGCAAAACATGGCTCCTTGTATTCTACACGAAGATCTCCCCCGAGCAGATTAAAAGAGCAACGTTCGTTTCTGTCCAGGTGTGTTTCACCTACAACGTCCTGGACCAGCACACGACAAAGCAATGCCCATACAAAGATAAAGCTTGTTCGGAATGTGCAGGTACAGACGATCCTGAGACTAGTGCAAAAACAGCGAGAAAAAGAACCTAAACTGGGGGAACTGACGCAGAACATTAGTAATGTCGTGCCCAATTAAGAAACTATTAATAAAGAACTAGAAAATGAAAATATCCGAAGAAAAAGAAAAAAAAAGAACAAGACCTATTTCGCAGCAACATCAGGAGGAACAGCAAGAACACTTGCATCACAAACTACGACAGCAAATATAGAAGGTAATATGAGACCACATCTCATACTTTGCATTATGCACGCACATTTCGTGAACATTGCAAAGCCTCGATCTTACGCAACGGAGCTAAATACAATGCTCGAAAAGAATGGCCTTAAGAAGATGTGTTCCTTGAGAACCCACCCTTAAGCGAAATATACAATATTAACATAGTTTCGGTTGGTAAGGCATGTATAGAAATAAAATGAGAGGGATCACTGTGGGAGCACATTAGATCATTTAGCCAAAGAGGAGCGGTTGAAACTTATAAAGGAATAGGAGAAGGGAGATAGGCCGGTGGCTATACACCGGTGCGAAGTATTTTATCTGTCGGTATGTTTTGCAATAGTGGTGTTAGACTGGCAAGAGTGGAAGATCGGCTCAGGAAAGGTAGATGTCTTGCTAGATCGACGGCTTGCCTATATCGCTGAAACGTGGTGGCTTAGTGCTTGGGACGCTTCAGCTCGGAGGTGTGTCTATATAATCAAGGAAAACGCCACGCGATGATGCTATTAAGGTGTACAATGGTTTAGGCGGCTAGTGGTGTCGTGTTGCTGAGAATTTACGTTCCCAAGCAGCGGCGTATTGTATGTGGTGTAAATGGGTGTAAGTGGGGTCTCTCTCGAGTTTCCACTGGGAAGACTAATAGACGCCAACGCAATCGAACAACAATTCAATATACGCCCACAACAATGTCTCCGCTGCTACAAAGCTGGACACAACCGACACTTGTCTAGCAGAGCAGACCTGCTCGAAATGCTGTGTGAAAGGCTCCTGTGCATCAACTGCGGTGGCAATCACACTGCAATGAATCTGAAATGCCGATGTCTCGCAGAAAAGCGGGCTATGACCATCTCGGAGATGCGCAGGCCACAATACGACAATTATCCTTTCAATATAATTGTTTGATTTATAAGGAGGGTCATTTCGTAGTTTTGCATTAATAGATGCCATTCCAAAGCACGGAAAAACTTCTATGCCACCTCCACACCACGAAGGGATAATTTTAAAAAAATGTATTAGTTTCCCATATGCTCCAGTCTTGGCTCCTCTAAAATAATATAAGAACGGAAATAAAATAAATATTACATTTAAATATTCCAATACCATTCTAAAATCCCTGACTAGACTGCGCCCAATCAATCTCGATGGTTGAGTTTACAGTATACCATGATATAATTGCAAATTAATATACACCGGAGAGTCAGGCCACTTCAATAAGAGGATGAAAGAACATTTAGCTGATATCAGAAGGTATAGGAATTCGCCAAGTCTCTTTACACACATGCAAACGCACGACCATAGAATTGATTTTAACCATGAAAAAATCATTTATAAATCAAAAAATTATATTGAAAGGAGAATTGCGGAATCCATCATCATTAACAAAGTTGATAATTTCAATTTATTTGAAGGGCAATACAAATTTCACAAATATATAAAAATTGAGTCGCCAATGGTATCTATAAGCCCCCGGATGCAATGAGTCTTGGGGCTTGGGGATTAGCAACTCTCCGGATTGTTTCCGGCTCCATTTCATTTTGTTTAGCTTGTCATTCACGCCAGATTTAGTCGAGTTTTTTTTTCAGATTGTTTCCTGCTGTTTCATTTTGTTTAGGATGTGTCTTACCTTATATATACTGTGCTTCTTGTCTAGCGTCTTCATTATTAGTTGAAGATGGCATGTTGCCGAAACTAGTCCGATAGTTATAAATAAAATCTTAATTAGAATATTGTAGTTTACCATTATATTCCATATATATATGTATATATATATATATATATATATATATATATATATATATATATATAGTTATGCACCGATGGCAAATTTTAGCCGATGCCGATGCCGATGCCGATGGCAATGGTGATTAAATTTCTTAATTATAAAGGAGGAGTCAAGGGAAGAAGTTAAAGCCTCCCTGGTACCTCAGATTGATTGCCTTCTGCACTGTGTGCAACCCTGTATTGTGATGGGAAAGGCATTTTTTAAAATAAAAAATAATAAATTAAATGTTTATTAGTTTAATTAACATTTTACAATATATCGTACGTTTAACCTTTAATAGGCACTTTTTTATAATGGCCTCCTCATAACCCCTCATAGTCATCCAATTCTTCCATATTATATTTTTAATATTATTTATTTTTTAACATGAAATATAAAGTTAATAATTCAGATCCATGGCCATTACTAGGCTTTAAACAAAAAATAAATTCAGATCAATAGCTAAACTAGGAAAGAAATTAATTTTTTAGACATTTAACAACTATATAGAATCAAAACTAACCTTATTTATAACTAAATCGTATTTATCACTAAACTTCAAAGTTTTAGACAATTAGTGTTAGAGCAAAAAGGGAAAAAGTATATTTTGGCATTCTTAAAGAGAACGTGCGAAGAGCATGGTCATAGTTACAGGTCCTTAACCCCCAAACATCTGAACAGTAGACGTTTATAACATAAACATATACCTTTTAATATTTAAAATCTAGTAATTGTAGATTATAGTACAAAAACATCCCCATTTCGCCAGTTGATGCACTTAGTCCGTTTCTTCTTGGAGGGTAGACCCGACCACCGCAGCTAAATGATCGCTCACTCTCAACAGAGGATGGAGGAGATGATCAATATTTCAGCGCCAACCGAGGTAAAACTTTAAAATGTAACCTATGTTCCTTCCACCAATTTAAGGGGCATGTTATGATCCAATCATACTCTGCTTTAAATATCTGTCTACATCTTCTTCTACTTTGTTTATTGTGCTTTCATTAGATGTAGAGCCAACCTTTCTCCTCGTCTTAGGTGTCATTGCCTTAGGTTCCCCCTAATATAGTCTTTATAGCATGATAAAAAATCAAACCTGAAAGTTTCAATTTCACTCTCAGACTCTTCAGAATTTGTAGAATTGCCAGGAGAAGAATCGGCTGCAATGTTTGATTCTGATTCATGCGTTACTTCTTCTACCATCCATTTAATCAGTGTATCCTTGATGTCTCCTTCAAAATCTTCCTCATTAAAGAATTTGGTCATAGGTATATCTAAGATCAAGAAAAGTGGCCAGAATAGCATTCTTATCTTTTAAGTATTTATGAAATCTTTCCTCTGATGAAGTTTGCCAAGCAGAAATAGTTGAACCTAATCATGTAAATTGATGTAACTGTTCAGCTTTATTGAAAAGGCTATTCATTACCTTGATGGTAGGAATGGTCGATGAGGTTAATACTTCTCGGGTACTTAAACGTTTGGTCAAATCATAAAATTATTTTAGAATGATGACCAATTTCTTCAGAAGATGCCATTGGTTATTTTCCATAGATCTTAGTTTCGGATGATCACAAAATTAACGCTCGCTTTTGTTCAAATATTCGTTCTAACACGAGTAATTGACTGCTACATCTTGTGGATATGTCCTGAATAAATTTAGGATTGGGCACCACATTATATTGGTCTTGATACATTTTGTATGTGTCAAATGCAGATGGAGAATGGTTGAAAGGTGCCACAATAGCCATGCACAATGAACATATGTTCAAAACATATTTTAAAACAAATACAGCATCATTTAAGAAAAGTTGTAAAGTGTGCAAAAAGCAGGGCAATCCATGAGATCCAGTTTGATTTACACCTGTTTGCAGGATTGTCCCGAACAATTACAGGAACTTTTGAAATTGGAATTTTAAAGTCATCGATACCATTGTGAAGGCAGTCACTTATATTCGCAGCCGTATGAGACTCATCAAATGCAGTTACTCTTAAAATGGCTGTTCTTTGCTAAAAATGCTTTGTCAGCCTGTTAAACTTATGAAGGATGAATTAGCTGTTGAAGCTGTCCATCTATCTGTTGTGAGTGAAATGAAAGATGCCTCATCTATTTCATCCTGTTTTTTTCCGAGTTCGATTATATATATATATCAACAAACACAGTCTTTGTTATGTATTTTATACTTGGAAGAGTGTAGTTAGGGCATGTATGATTTAAAAGTCTTTGAAACCCTAAATCTTCAATTATAGAAAAAGGCTGAATATCGTTTGCGATCATTTCCCCAATCAAATAATGAATTGCTGTTGCTTTATTGTCATTAATATTCCAGATTTTTTTCCTCTCAATAGTTTCAAAAAGAGTTTGTTGTGTAGGACTTATATTTGCAACTGCAAATTTTCTTCAGATTGTGTGTTATTTTTCCTTTTCTTTCATGTTCCTTTTTCTTGAGAGTTTCCTCATAATGTGCAATATCCTTATGTTTTGTTTTTGCGTTGTAGCATATTTGTGGTAGTGAAACTTTTTTAGGCATTTCCCTTTGATCCTCTGGTAATTTTAGGGCTACATTTACTGCAGATATCAGATGAGTTATCTTCGATGCTGACAGTAAAATGGTTCCACACTTAACTTATAGACTTTGTTGGAATTGCACTAGCCATCATAATGTATTAATTAATTATTAATATATCATAGATCGGCCTATTGTAGTAATGTATGTAAAGTTTTATAGCTCACAACTCTCTAAGTTTATAAGTAACTTCTGAAAAAAGAATAAATGTAATTAATAAATAATAATAGTTTGGGGGCGATATGTAGAGTTGTTGCCAAAGTATAATTATACATTTATTTTATTGCATTTTATCAATTTATTTACATCTATCATGTTATTACCATACATTGTTAATTTCTTAAGAATGATCATTTCAGTTGATGTTTAAAAGTAGAGCTTTTTAACACCACCTTCTTTAACCAAACCACTCAAACTAAATCACATTAAATTACCAAAAGAATGTTTCATCACCTTTTGTCACAAACAAGGACGATGTAACCTATTATCCAAACAACCAGATTTACGTACTTTACAAATTTACCATCACCTTTTTAAAAAATAGCAGGGGCGTTTAAAATACTGCCCAGTCACCTTACATATATATGATTAAACTTAGAAAAAGATACAAGATATAATAGATGAGGCATCATTCATTTCATTTACAACAGATGGGTGGACAGTTACCACAGCCTATTCATCATTCATAAGTTGAACTGGTCATTGGCTTATGAAAAGTTTGGGCAGAGAACAGGTAGCTCCATTTGATGAGTTACATACAATTACAAATATAAATGGATGTCTTTAAAAACGCATAGAACTTATGAAAGATTTAGTATGATGTCAAAATACAGAATGTTTTTTTTAATATACCAAGCGCCTTCTCTTGCACTAAGTGAAGTAGCACAATGGCTATAGAGTAATTATTTCGTGAATTGAATATGGGGAGGGAAATTCCTAGCCTCGTTGCCTGAGGCTGATTGTACTCAGATCGACACATTCATAGAGTATGGGAAAAGAAAGGTGAAAAAAGAAACCGAGCTAGGAACCCGAGCGGGGCGCCGAACTCCCGCCAGAAGAAAGCCAGCGACGGCATCGGAAATGTTGCTTCTTCTTGTGGGGGGTTCAGAATAATATCAATCAATCAATCAATCAATCATTTCCTGTGGCACCCACAGGGATGCATAGGGCCTCAATTAACTCATACCGCCACGCTCTATCTTGAGCTCAAGACAGAATAATATATTCAATTATTACTTCTTCACAAAACAGTCATGTTTTTGGTTAGTATTATTCATCTACAGTACAGGATATAGTAAATGCCAAATAATCGGCCAAATTTAGCCGATGCCGATGGCAAAAAATTGGCCGATATAGCCGATGCCGATTAATCGGTGCATCACTAATATATATATATATATATATATATATATATATATATATATATATATTTCATCGTAGCAGGTTTTGTTAAAAGCGACTGCTAATTTCGCATTTGTGATATTTTCTTTTCACATGTTTCAATTTTTCGTATATTTGCCTTTACGTCTGGGTCGATGCCGTGGATAAGTTCTCCGAAATTCCTTAAAACTCAGATTTTAATGGGAGAAGAATACTTTGGAAAAACACTTTATTTATCTGATGCGTTTCGATAGCCTCGTATCATCTTCAGAGATAAAATATAAATACAAATAGAAAGAGAAGAACATTGGTTCATATATCAATGAATGAACATTGATATTTATATATATATATATATATATATATATATATATATATATATATATATATATATATATATATATATATATTGTTCTTCTTTCTTGCCCTGTAAATAATTCTGTAATTCTATGTTTTGTGTGCGAAGCGTAATAGCGAAAAAGTAAATCAGTATATGTGAAGAGATTATTTGGATCCGACTGGATTTTTGATTGGGTTGAGAGCCCTTGCCCATTACCCAATTGGTCTCCCACTCGAGTATTGCCAAGATACATGATGATGATGGATGAATGGATCTAGTTAGGCTCCTATATAGGGGTGAATCATGGTGTACTTTGCGAAAGTATTGGCCAAATCAACTGCCACTACCCTAGTGTCACCGCCTCTCGGGTTTCTTACCTCATAACTACTTCAAACGTGCACAGACACGAAGGCTGCTTCCTTCTTTTGGCTTGGTCGTACCCTCAGGTGTGAGGATTACTTCGCCACCCAAGGAATGCAGTTAAATCCCATACCGAAATGATTTCTGACTATAGATCCACTATGGGTTATTCCTCAAACCAGTTTCCTCATCGGCAACAAATTATGTCCATACCAAATTACGGGCATAGATAGTGACGACAAAATTAATTTATAGCAGATAGTACGGACGAGTTCCTACGTTAATTCATGGGCAGTAGCAATGGAGGAAGGGGGCGGGGTTAAGCCCTCATTTGGTGTTGTGTTTTGCTGTCTTTTAAAAAAAGTATTATTTTTTTTTTCTTTTTCAAATGTGGATGAATTCCACTTTGGCTCTCCGGGTAACTGTCAGTTAGTGGCGTTGTTCTCATTCATCTACTAAGTAAAAAGGTTTAAATTCGATTCTTATGCCAACAAATTCTCGCTTACGAAAGATCTGCCTTAAACAGTGAAAAATTAAATAAATGAAATAAAAGGAAAAGTGGCAGGTGAGAGACAGAGAAAGATAAGCCGAGCCCCCCTCCACTCCGGTCATCCTTAGATTACCAGAGCGGGGGGAGAGACGGGAGACCCCGCCTTCCCAAGCTCCTTTCCGCCTCCTCTAGAGCCGTAGAAAGGCACTAACACCCTCCCTGCAGAAAGTCAGCTTCCAACTTAAAGTTTTCGCCTTGATGGTTTTCAATTTCGATGTATGAATACCGCTCCATCACGTAGTCGCAGTGTAGTCTTTCTAGTTTGTTGTTCATTCCTAGTTGAATGACTTTATACTGTAGTCCTCTTATCCGAACTTTGTCGAATACCTTTGACACATCTCTACAGACGATATCGAAGCTAGCCTTCTCCTTTTTCGCTTTGGCCACTTTCTTTGTGATGACCGTGAAGACCATATCTGTACTCCTATTTTTCCTAAAGCCAAATTTGTAATTGTTTAGGAGTCTATGTGCTTCCAAGTGCTTAACTAGCCGTTGATTGATTGATTGATTATTTTTTCAAACACTTTTGAAGTCAAGTAGAGAGATGGGTCTATAATTCTGCACTTGACTTCGTGGTTTTCCCGGTTTGGGTATGAAGATAATTCTTGCGACCTTCAGTTCGTCCGGGAAATATTAAGTGTTGAGGCTTGAATTTTGTATTAATGTTATTCCCTGCATGATCTTATCAGGTGCTTCTTCGAATGCTTCTTGGTGAGTGCTGATCTTTTGGGAGCTTGTTGTTTAAAGAGCGAAGTTGTTGCTCTCACCTCTTGCTCACTGATCTTCGCGTCGACACCGAGGAAGATGTCTCTTTTTGCATCCCGACAACCAGAAATCTCCCGACTACTGTTCAATCCACTCCTTGACGGCGAGCTGGACATCTTCATAGTTCCCAAACCAGCGTCCACGCAGTTCCGCCTTGAGCTGGCAGAATAAAAAGTAGTCGTTGGGGGCCAAATCTGGACTGTAAGGGGGATGGTTGAGCTCCTCGAATCCGCACTCACACAGGCAGCTTGTGCATATCTGGCCTTGTGGACTTTGATGACGTTGAAGCCGATCATGGGGCGTGACGTTTCTAGGGACCCAACGGGCAGAGACCTTGGTCATGGCCAAATTGTCGTGGATTATGTTGATAACACTTCCATGTGATATTCCAAGTTCTCGCTCAATTTCTTCGACCTTCACCCGTCGATTTTCGAGGATGATCCTCTACACACGGGCCACATTGTCCTCGTTGGTCACGTTTGACGGGCGTCTTAAGCGGGGGTCATCTTCAAGGGACTCACGACCATGGCGGAACTCCTTATTCCAGCGAGCAATGGTTGCATAGGAAGGGGCTGTGTCGGTGTACACTGCAACCATGCGTTCATGGATCTCTTTTGCATTCTTGCCTTCCTTTGTCAAAAATTTGATCACTACGTGGTGCTCAACCTTCTCCACTGTTGAAAAATTTCTGACTGACGATCAGCGATCAGCTACAGCTTCTTAAATAGAGGAGGCAGGAGCGTGTGGCTGCAGGTCCTAACTTTTCATAACTTGTCCTAACACCCCCACAAACAGCTATCCCCCTTCCTCTGTTTTGTCCTACCGATTTGCAAAACTTATTGACAGCCCCTCGTACATCATTGTCAATCCTGTGTACTGTCTCGTTGCAGTGTTCCTTTTGTTTGTCTATTTTACCATGTTCAGTTCTTTTTTGATGCTTCTTATTTCGGTGCGTAGCTCCCGCGTAGTTTCGTTTCTTCTTACTTCATCAGACTTCTTTTAGTTTTCAGTTTTGGGGGCCATTTCTGGCGTTCACCTGAATGTTTTAATTGTTGAATAGCAATTTTGGGGAATTGCTATTTCGTCAGCTGCTTGCATCAAGTTTCTTATTTTTTCTAGTTATGCATCAATTTCTTCTAGCGTTGCTCCTTCTAGTTTTTCCGGTTCATATATATATTTAATTTTCTTTTGTATCTTTTCCATTCTTCTCTGTGCTATGCTTTACTTACCCTAGAGGGGATATGTATAGGTCTTTGGTTTTAGTAAGAAGGGTCGCTGTGTGATCGGTACAGGGTATATTTACCGGCTGCATATAATAGTGTAAGGGAAAAGGGACGCTAAGAAGAATACCCCCTTCATTTGTTTTTTGAATTCCTTCCCCTCCTATGTCTTTTAAGTATAACTCCACGTGAAGTAAGCCCTGTATCCAAGGGGAAAAATAACAGAAGAAAGAATTTAAATATTGGTCAGCGCCTCACAGGTGTACTTAAGCTGGGCGCTAAAAGCTTTCACCTCGCCGATGAAAGTTCAAAGTTTGAAGTGCCTCCATGTAAATCTAATCCATTAAAGCTTTTCATTTAATATTTTTTTTTTCAAATCAGGTACAATATACCCATGGTTAGTAGTAGTGTGTAGTGAACTGATGGTTAGTGTTCCAGGGTTAAACTTGGGGTGGATGCGTGCTAGTTTACGCGCCAACCACACCGGCCGATAGCTTTCAGTCGCTCAAAGAAGGGATGTTGGGCTTTTATAACTGTCTATATATATATATATATATATATATATATATATATATATATATATATATGATAAATAGCGCCCACAAGGAAAATGGAAAAACGATTCCGAGTCTTTATTCTAAGAGACCTCTTCATGGAATAACGTAGGTCCGGACAGACAATGTCTTAAATGCTAAGGAGTGGGGGGGGGTTAATAAGGTTACCTGCATCAAAACCCTAACCAAAGGGTACAAATTCTTTAAACACTTTAATTTGTGATTTAATATAATTAGATATGATAGGGTCTAGGCTTAACACTCCAGGGTTATCCAGTTAATGGGGCGGAAACTTATTACAACTGAGCCAATGTGAATACATTTTGAAAAGAGAGGATACTCCTACCTTAGTATTAACCAATAATATATAATTCAAGGTGATTAGAGGTGGAGCCCGATAGGGTTTTCCTAAGAATGTATTTTACAAAAAATCACCAGTGAAACCACAGGGAATTAGTCGGTGGTATTAAAGAATTTAGATACTTAAGAGGAAATATTGCTTGTTGTTGCCATAGGGGTTAGCTCAATCAGGGAGGCTGGGTCAGCAAGAAGGGGGGTTGGGAAAATGGAATGCGTCATATACTGCAATTTTAGCTTCGGAAGATAATGTACATTTGTCTGAATTCCTAAGCTCTTATTTCATGCCTATCTGATAATCTTTTAATTATTATTATTACTTACATTATTATTATTATTACCATTACTATTTTCATTAACATTATTATTATTATCATCATTATATTATTATTAGTATAACAGTGCAGTTAGAGTAAGGATGTAATCCTAACACGTGCATCCCCCACTCTCACATCTGCTAAGGTTCTCCTTCCCAACGGGAGAATCTTAAACTT
Organism: Ceratothoa steindachneri; assembly: GCA_963969495.1. Lineage (NCBI taxonomy): Eukaryota > Metazoa > Arthropoda > Malacostraca > Isopoda > Cymothoidae > Ceratothoa > Ceratothoa steindachneri. The sequence continues at coordinate 155,164,153 of OZ018321.1, read as the reverse complement.
TTTCCGTTTGGTTCGTATGTTCCATCTGTTCTCGTATTCGTTAACGTTTCCAATTTCTTCTGCACTCATGCGAACTTGCATAGTTGCATTGCGATATCCGGCAACGATGATTTGACATATATCGTCTGCGAATTGAATGTTTAGATTCCAGGGGTTGACTGGCTCGGGGATGTCGGCTCTATATATGGAGTACAGAGTATGAGAGAGGCACCCGCCTTGGGGCAATCCTGCCATCAGCGGAAAAGGATGCCCCTACGTGTTACCTATATTGATATATGCTGATCTCTCCATGACGTCGTCGCAGAGAATCTTCTCAAACCTGGGGTTTAAACCCAGTTGCAAGATTTTATACTGTATACCCCTTATCCAGACTTTATCAAATGCCTTGAATACGTCTCTGCATACGATGTCGATATAGCTCCGATCCCTTTTCGCCTGTGCAATTTTGTCCGTGATGACACTTATTGCCATCTCGGTGCTTCTCCTTTTCCTTAAGCCATACTGCTGGTTGTTATATAGCGACTATTTTTCCAAGTGATCGACAAGTCTTCTGTTTAGGATTTTCTCGAAGAGTTTTCCCCAAATTTCCAAAAGGGATATTGGGCAATAACTCTCCTTTATCGTCGGAGGTTTTACAGGTTTGGCTATAAAGATCATCTTAGCTGTTTTGTAAGCATCGCCTACATTTGAGTAGGCATTGAAGATGTTTAGCATTCCTTCCCGGACGCATCTCGGTGCTTTGACGAAGTCGAGCTTCACAAGCCCCGCTCGATCTGGTGCTCTTTGTTTAAAAGAGTAACGTGCGCTTTCTAGTTCTTTTAGCGTCACTTTATTCACTTCATCTTCTTCTCTCCTGATCACCTGGTAGTTTGGATGCGTCCTATCTATGATCTCATTTAGCTCGTCTATTATTTAATTTTCAAAATCAATGTCAAATTCTTCATTTTCTTCTTCAGTGATTTTGAAGATCTGTTCCCAGTGTTCTCTGAGAATCTCCTCTATTTCGTTGTCTTCCGCTTTCAGTACACCGTTGACATCTTCAAGCTCAATTTTTTTCTTTTGGGGGGATTCCTTTGAGCCTTTTGATCTTATTCCAGAATTCCTTCGGAGTAACTTCGCTATCTAATTCCTCGATAGCCTCGTTTGACCTTTGTTCCTGTTGTTCATAGATCAGTATTTTAAGTTCTTCTTTGATTTCTCTTGTACGGTACATTATTTCACGTGATGTTCCAGCGGTGATGCTTCTTTCATATAATTCTTTTAGTTCACGGTGTAAACCTTTCATGTGAGCGGTCCATTTGTACGTAGATTTTATTCGGTACATGGTTTTTGGAACGAACTGTCTGCGTGCTTCTATTAATTGATACCTCTAACCTTTCCATTTCCATGACAATCTCTTCGAGCGTTACTTCTTCCAAGTTTTTCCGGGATGTAGTTCCTGAACAAACGCTTGTAATTATCACAATTTGCCCTGTTGTAGTATATTCAAGACTCCTTCCAGAAGCTGGCGTCACTCCCGGGCAGAAATGGACCAAAATGGGACCAGCTGGATCCCGCTGCGTACCATCAGCGGAAGCAGCAGACCAAGCAGAGAAAATGTCTTCGAAGTAGTCTACAGGCGACTGAAAATCGCCATGCTCAGTCTGCTTGAGGTCTCCACATGCTATGTGGCGATCTACAAAAAGGAAAATGACAGTGGAGAGAATCGCAAATGAAGAGGCCGTATAAACACTCCAAGGGATTGGCCTGCAACTAGCAATTCCACCGCAGATTTTAACACACATAAGCGTTGTCTGCCGGAGGCTGGACCCTTGGATTGGGCAACACTTCAAGGACCAGGTTAAATAAGAAGTCATGAAGAATCAGACATGAGCTAAGGTGACAGAAGTCATAAAAATCTGGAACAAGAGAGAAAACTCGAAGTATATGTATGTTTTTAAGATCGTATTCTGCGATACTTCGATGGCACAGAAAGCTAAAGAAAAGGGACTCCTCGTATTTAACACTAAAATCAGTGGGGAGCAGTAGAGAGGGAGGAATTTACTTCCATACAATTATGCTTCCGCGGTTACAAGATGGAAGTCTACACGACGAGGGAATACAAGGAACCACAGGAGATATGTTCAAAGTGCAGTGAACCAGGCCACCACTGGAAGGATTGTAAAGGTCCTTGTGAGAAATGTGTGAACTGCGGACAAGGTCATTATTCCATGGCTATGTCTTGCCTACTGCAGAAGCAGCTCATAAAGAAAAAGGCACAACAGAAGAAAGAACAACAAACTTGGAGGACCAATACTACGTATGCACAGATAGCGAAGGCCGCATATTTTGAGGCGGAAACAAGAAAGACATACCTCAAACTAGAAAATGAGAACTCAACGAAAATTCTGACGTGCATCCTGTATGCTCAAGTCATCAACCTGACACAAGCCAAGGAATTGAATCGAATGCTTGCCATGCACGGCATGGGTGATATGTGGTTCCCTAATGATCTTCCATCAGGGGACATGCTCCAATTGCAGATGGCACCAAAGCAGATAACAGAACAAAATGGAGAGCCTAAAAAGAATGAACCAAAATCAAAGAAAGAGGTCAGACGGCCTAACCCAAGGATAGAAGCCAAAAAAGAGAGGGAGACAGCTGCCTAAACAGCTAACATGACCAAACAAATGGAGGCACCAAAATAGAAAAAGGAAGACACAGATTCCTCAGATTCCACGGATACATCAGACTCCCCTCAGATTCAGAGGTCGCATCAATGATGTTCGTCGCAAGAAAGGAAAAAGAGAGGCCAAGAGGAAGCTTGACGCTGATGGAATTAACCTCTCAGTCTATGTATTCAAACAATTCCCCCTCCCTGAAGACCTGGAGACCAACAAAATTTTCGTCGGAATAAAGAAAAAAATATTACAAATTGGACTTTGACGCTCAATGTGACAAGGAGACTGTTGATGAGGACATCTACAACCAAAATGTTACCTTCCACCGGGAAACACTTGTAGAGCTCACCCCAGCAGAATTCAAAAAGATGAGAAACGGGAAGAGAAAGTCCACAACTAAGAAACACTAAGAGCCAGAACACATAATGTAAATCCCGAACAACATACTAAGGATCGTGACACAACGTTGATGGATGGGAGGGAAAAGCCACTGCATATGAAAACATATTCCGCGTGCTTGACCCCAACACCATTTTAATCACGGAGCACGGTATCGACCCAACTACCAGTCAACTGAAGATACCGGGCTACAGAGTGGTCACTAAGAACCATTCTCAGGAGAGGTTTGACGGTGCTGCCGTTGCCATCAGAAGTAATCTCTCGTTCAGACACCCTTTGAACTGGACGAGTCCTTTGTGGCAGTGGAGTTACCCACACTAGTCTGCAATCTCGTGATAGCGGCAGCATACCAACCCCCTCGACGATCGTACACGCCCCTCACTAACTTCTACACCCTGTTTGGATACGGCAGAATGGTATTCTTCGGGGAAGATCTTAATGCAAGATGGTGAATGGCTGGCTATGGTAACACAAACAACAAAGGCCATAACTTGACGATGATTATGCGTCGAAAGAACATCCAGAGGATAGGACCGGATTTTCCAACCTATCTCACCCCTCAGGCAGAAACAAAGCTCGACATAATCATGATAAGTAACGGCTTTCTCCTTCAATTACCAAAGCGAGCAAGACGCAACAATACCCAGTGACCATAGCGATCTTGACGACCATCTCACTCGCACCGATCCAGCTTCCGGTCCCTCTCCGTAAAAGCTACGCTTCGGCCAACTGGGAACGCTATAGGAAAATCCTAGGCAGATATGAACCAGCGGACCTAAGCGGAGCAATATTAGAAGAGATCGACGAGGAGCTGGAGAGAATAACAGCCTGCATCATCGAGGCTAACCACGAGTGTGTACCTATGAAAGGGTACAAAACTCCTCCACAACCCAGATTGACCATGGTGATTAAAGATATCGCTAGGGAACACATGGAGGTGTATGAAGAAATCAGAAGAGCAAGTACAAATCGGGAAAGAAGCTCGCTGCTACGTCGCGCGAGTAAAGACCTGAAGCAGGCTATAAACCAGCAACAGGCTGAAATTTAGGAGAGCTTGATATCCAAAGGGGATATCGAAGTGAGACCTTAAAAGTTCTGGCAATTAGTAAAGAAATTAAGGTGGAAAATAACTCTTGAAGAATCCGGCGGTTTGGGAAGAGAGATTCCGCACGTTCTGGAAGGAAATCTTCTCAATTACACCTGAGGACGATGCGGAATTCGACCAGGAGTTCGAAGGCCAGCTGATTGAAGATCTTAATCAAATAATACATTGAACGCACCCACAGGCCTATGTTGACGAAGGGAGGGAGATGGCAGGCCATGGTAGACCATTAACAACCGAAGAGGTCATGGAAACCGTAAAAACCTTTGAACAAAGGGCACCAGGCTGGATGGACATCACTAAAAACAACTTAGTGCATGTCCCCCGGCAGATCATTCAAGGAATTACGAACATTTAAAACGCTTTCCTGAATACAAGCTACTTCCCCGACGGTCTACAAATGGCTAAAATCATTTTTATACCCAAAGGGAAGAAGCCCCCTGATCAACTTGTAAATTACAGACCAATATCCCTTCTCGAGTTCATAGGCTAAGTCCACGAGAAGCTTCTAGCAAACAGGCTACAAGATTAGCTAACAGAGCTGGAAGCCCACAACCCTTACTAACACAGGTTTGTAAGAGAAGGGAGAGTGATACAGCCCTCACCCTTCTCACCGAAAAACTCGCCCGCTGTAAAGCTGAAGGGAAATACGTAGACATGGTTGTGCGAGATGCTCAAAAGGCCTTCGATAAGGTATGGCTTATAGGTTAAAAATACAAGATCTTGGGCCTCCAGCTAAACCCGATCCTAGAAAGGGTCCTCTGTGATTATATAATGAAGAGAAAAGCCCAAATCCCGATCGAGGGCTACAGAGGGCCCGAATTCGAACTTGAGGCGGGTGTTCCACAAGGCAGCTGTCTGAGTACACTGCTGTACCTAATTTACACATTGGACCTACCTGCTCTAATTGGGGAGGATGTGATGTATCTGCAGTTTGCAGATGACATCTCTCAAATCATCCCTAGTACTTATAAGAACGCTGGAGTTCAAGCAAGGGAGACAGATACTTAAATCCAAAAACACCAATCGATACGAAAGAAAATGGAAGATTAAAACCAACCACCGAAAGTTCCAAATTCTTCCAGTAAACTGCCGGAAAATGGACGTCATAGTAAATGATGAAGTTTACCGTTACACCAACGAAGGTAAAGTCCTAGGTCTGCGTATCACCTCAACCTGGTATAAGGCGCACATTTAAAACAGAATCTCCCTAGCCACCAGAGAGCTTGGAAAATTATATAGGTTCAAAAGCCTCAACTCAAATAACATTAAAAGGCTGTACACTGCTCTGGTACGCTCAACATTGGTGTACCCGGTAGTGGTCATGCAGGTCGCGAGTTCTACCTCTCTCAAGTAAATGCAGGGAGCGCAGAACAAAGCAGAACTGCACGCAAGAGCAGGACTGAAGCCATTGAATATGGAACTCTAGAGGCTAGGGAGAAAGACATGGGACAAAATAGAAGAAGAAATACTCCCAAACATGGACACCGAAATAGACATTCCAAGAATCCAAATTGGACGCGACACCAAGAGAGCTCTACTCCCGAGTGGAAGAACATGCCACCGAGAGAACTCAAATGGAATATTCATATGATCACGACCAAAAAGAACAATAACAAATACAAAACAATATCAAAAGAGGCTAAATGCCCAACTGCAATTAAACTGCTAGACACCCAAAATGAAAAAATGAGAAATAACATTTAAAAAAGGCGAAGTGCTCATGACAATAGACAATTAAACAAGAACAAAAAGAGGCAAAGTGCCCACAATGAAAAACAAATAATAAAAGAACAAAAGAAGCAAAATGCCCACAAACCGGTACGATAAATATAAATCAAATGAAACACAAAAAAGAAACCTAATGACATAGCATATTATATAATTCAAAGGCTTGAATTCCATGACGGTGGAAATAGAAAAGGTTATTTATATATAAAAAATAAATAAATAAAATAAAAATAAAAAAAACGAGAGAGAAGGTGAAAATAAAAAAAACTGCAACAATGGTCGTAACGAGGTTACCCCACCAACAGTAAAACACGGATGGTACAGAAAGGAAAACTAAAGAGAGTAGGGAAAAGAAAAGAGAAGAACTCAAGAGATGCCCTCTACACCAGGGCAATTCTCAACTTCTGTTTTACCTATATTTATCTAATACACATTTCAACAATTTATTCATCCTATTTCATCATCTCATTTCTTGTCACTAGACCCAATAGGGGTGAACTGCCCACCAAGGAAACAATACAGAAAGGCTAATTGGGTAGCATATGCTGAAAAACTAGCAAGGTACAATCAGAACGATTTATCCGAAGCCTCGTTAGAGAAAATAGATCAAGCATCCGAGAAATTAATGGAGGGGCTGGTCAAGGCAGAGGAAAAATAAGTGCCGAAAACTACGTCAAGATCAATTCTGCATCCATTAAGAACAGTGCAAATTGCGGAGCTAGAGAGCCGTTATAAAACAACAGGAGAATCCCTCGAGAAGGAAGGGCTCAAAAGAAGTGACAGAGGTATAATACAACGAATAAAGGAGGACCTTATCACCGCTATAACAGAGAACAGGAATACAAGGTGGAATCGGTTTGTAGAGGAGATCGACTCAGAAATAAATCCAGCGAAATTATGGAACAAAACCAACTTGGCCAAAGGAAAAAGGAGTACAAAAACTAGGTTAGAATTAAAGCAAAACAAGACAGAAATAAAAGAGCCTCAGGAGACCGAAGCTACACTACGAAAACATTGGAAAGGCGTATTTGATATATCACCGAACGAAAATAAAGATTTAGACCGCGACCATGAACTCAGAATAGTTTAAGAGATGGAGAGGAACAGGGGAGAAATAACACCTAATCACTCTGCTTCCAAAACAATAATGAGAGAACAAAGAGTAGATCCAATAACATTAGAGGAGCTAAAAGATACTTAAATCGCCACCAAGCAAAGAGCTCCTGGAGACACAGGGATAGCCCGCGAAAAGCTGGTAAGAGCGCCAGATGTGCTTCTTACCAAAATAGTAAAAATCTTCAATGAGGAAATAAGCGCCGGGTATTTTCCTGACGCCCTGGGAAGAGGAAAAATAATATTTTTGCCTAAACCAGGTAAGCCCCCTGACCAAACTGGAATCTTCGGTCCAATAATCCTAATAAAAACATTAGCTAAACTACTTGAAAAATTGATCGGCAGGAGATTGAGCCAATATCTAGAAGACAACAATATAAATTCCTAGCCACAAGCGCGGGTTTAGGAAAGATAGAAGTACCGAGACGGCACTGGCAATAATACTAGAATCAATAGCTAAAGCTAAATATGAAATAAATTACACAGACTTGGTATTAAAAGATGTGCAGAAGGCTTTTGATAACGTCTGGAGAACGTGCCTAAAATACAACATAAAGAGATTAGGACTGCCACCTATCCTAACAAAATGCATATGTGACTACGTCACATACCGCATAGCATTCATCACCATAGAAGGATATCGGGGACCGGAATTCAAAATCAATTAAGGCGTTCCCCAAGGGGGATGTCTCAGTCCGACGTTATATAGTATATATATACAGGAGACCTTCCAAATCCAATCTTAAATAACACCAAATATGTACAATTCGTGGATGACATCTCGATAATCGTTAATAGTCCATACAGGCATCCACCAACCATAGCCAGAATTACAGCTGCAGAAATTGAGAATATAAATAACTTTGAAAAAAATGGAAGATAAGTACAAACGCAAACAAGTTTACCATTATTCTAATAGGACGAAGGAAAACGTCAAGAGTAACGATAAACGAAGAAAGGTACAGATCCCAAAAAGAAGGCAAGGTACTAGGACTAAAGATAACATCTAACGGGTATCAAAAGACACAACCGGGAGAATAAAATTAGCAAAAGCTAATTTAGCAAAACTATATCAGTTGAAAAACCTAAACACAAAGAATAAAATAAAAATATACAAGGCACTATGTATATTAGCACTATTATATCTCGCAATTCCACTCAGCAATCTCCCTAAAAACAATAACGTAAAACTACAGAGTCCAAAACAGCGGCGTACTATTAATAACTAATTCAAGAAGGAGAGACTACAGGAAACAGAGAGATTTGCACCATGAAATAGAGATGAAACCAGTTAATGTATCCCAGAAGTGAAAGAAAGTATTAAAATGTTAATAGTTAATAGAAATAGTGTTAAAAACAAATTAATAATTTGAATAAGTGCATAACCAAATTGATAAGTGAATAAACTAATAACAAGTGAATAAATAAATTAACAAGTGATAAGTAAATTGAAGATAAATAAAGTGACTAAGAGCATAACCAAAAGTAACTAAACATGAAAATGTCGAATTAAAGCCAATAACCATAATAAAAATAGAATAAATTGAATGTTAAATACTGAACAAACCAGGATAAGTAAAGTTTTATTTAATAGAATAATAAAATATTGTAAAAAAAGAGAAAAAAGGAAGAAAGTAATTACGAATAAAAAAAGTAAGGATGATAACGTGTGAAATATAGAAATTAATGTGTAAATTTAAAATGCGATATATAGAAAAGAATATAACACTGGATTGCATAAAAAATGCCACATAAATGGCAATATCATTTTGCAGACCAATTTTGCGTGCTGAACACTGGTAGTATTCGTTTTGCTCCTGAGGTTATAGTTTTAGTGTTGCACAGCATGTGTTATAGAGCTAGGTGCATAGGCAGCTATGTATGAATTATTACTGTGTAATTGCCCGCGTGTGATCATTGACTGTGTCTCATGTTTATTTATTTTGTTGCAGATTAACTGAAGGATGCCGCAGACTTGCAAGAACCATCCTGACTCGTTTTGCTACATACGAGGGGCAGTCAATAAGTTTTGCAATTCGGATATAAGGAAACGAGATATGATGAAAAGTGTTGCTGTTCAATCCACTCCTGGACGGCGAGCTGGACATCTTCATCGTTCCCAAACCGGCGTCCACGCAGTGCAGCCTTGAGCTGGCGGAATAAAAAGTAGTCGCTAGGGGCCACATCTGGACTGTAGTGGGGATGGTTGAGCTCTTCGAATCCGCACTCGCGCAGGGCAGCTTGTGCAACTCTGGCTTTGTGGACTTTGAAGTCTATCATGGGGCGTGACGTTTCTAGGGACCCAACGGGCACATACCTTGGTCATGGCCCAATTGTCGTGGATTATGTTGATAACACTTCCATGTGATATTCCAAGTTCTTGCTCGATTTCTTCGACCTTCACCCTTCGATTTTCGGGGATCATCCTCTCCACACGGGCCACATTGTACTCGTTAGTCACGTATGACGGGCGTCCTGGACTAGGGTCATCTTCAAGGGACTCACGACCATGGCGGAACTCCCTATTCCAGCGAGCAATGGTTGCATAGGAAGGGGCGGTGTCGGTGTACACTGCAACCATGCGTTCATGGATCTCTTTTGCATTCTTGCCTTCCTTGGTCAAAAATTTGATCACTGCACGGTGCTTAACCTTCTCCATTGTTGAAAGATTTGTGAGTGACGATCTGCGATCAGCTACTGCTTCTTAAATAGACGAGGCAGGAGCGTGCGGCTGCAGGTCCTGACTTGTCATAACTTTTCGTAACACCCCCACAAAGAGCCATCCCCCTTCCTCTGTTTTGCCCTACCGATTCGCAAAACCTATTGACCGCCCCTCGTATGCGGAAAGTACACACCCTCAAAACAGAAGCGCACTATCACATCTTCAGTAAAACGTCTGTATTGTGCCTACTGTGTCATTGAACTAGGAGATCAGGACAAGCCATGGGCTCCTCACTTTGCCGGTGTGAACTGTATTTCTGGGTTCAGCCATTGGATTAAAGGAATACGTAAGTCAATGCCATTTGGTATACCAATGGTTTGGCAGGAACCGAAAAATCACCATGATGACTGTATTTCTGGGTTCAGCCATTGGATTAAAGGAATACGTAAGTCAATGCCATTTGGTATACCAATGGTTTGGCAGGAACCGAAAAATCACCATGATGACTGCTATTTTTGTATGGTGAAACCGCTGGGGAGGAATGCTAAAAGCATGAAACACATTAAATATCCAAACATTCCATCAGCTATGCGACCTGTACCACACAGTGATGACGTTCCAATATGTCCTGAGAATGTGCACCGTAGCAGTTCTAGTAACTCTTCAAGTAGTGAGCGTGAAGATGCAGATGTGGATGAAGAGTTTAACCCTACCGGGATCCGTGGGAAAAGCCCTCAGTTGTTTGAACAAAGTGAGCTAGATGACCTTGTTCGATATCTTGGGCTGTGAAAAGAATCTGCACAATTGCTAGGCTCAAGGTTAGCAGAGAAAAATATTTTGGGAAGCAGCACACACTTTGCATGGTATAGGCATCGAGAGCACGAATTTGTGCAGTACTTTACTAAGACAGATGACATGGTGTATTGCCATGATGTTTCAGGTCTTATGGAACACATGGGCAAGGAATACCATCCTGAAGAATGGAGGCTCTTTATCGACTCCTCTACAAGGAGTTTAAAAGACGTGCTACTTTTTAATGGCAAAAAGTAGCATCATTGCCCATTGCGCATTCCGTCACCCTGAAAGAAACCTACGCTACCATGTCACTTCTTCTTAACAACATACAATATCAGGATCACAACTGGCTTCTTTGTGGTGACCTGAAGGTCCTAAGTATTTTGTTAGAGCTTCAGGGAGGCTACATAAAACATCCATGCTCTTTATGCGTGTGGGACAGCCGTGCAGATTCCGTACACTACCGACAAGTGCATTGGCCACAACGGACGGAATTCGTACCTGGCCGCCATAACGTCAAAGCTCTACCACTTGTACCAGCGGAGAGAGTGCTTCTACCTCCACTTCACATAAAGCTAGGATTGATCAAGAACTTTGTAAAAGCACTTCCGAAAGATGGAGAAGGGTTTAAGTACCTGTCCCACAAATTCCCTTCTGTAAGTGATGCTAAAGTGAAAGCCGGCATATTCGTTGGACCACAGACTCGTGAGCTTCTTTTAGATACCGGCTTTACTGAAGCATTAACACCTCATGAAAGAAGTGCTAGGAATAGTTTTAAGTCAGTTGTAACAGGCTTCTTGGGGAACACAAAAGCCGATGACTACAAGGAAAGAGTTGGGAACATGCTTCAAGCATATGAGACGGCTGCCGTACGGATGAGCATAAAAATGCATTTCCTCCATAGCCATCTTGACTACTTTCCTGCCAACTTGGGTGACTTCAGTGATGAATAGGGGGAGAGATTCCATCAAGATATATCCGAAATGGATCACCGCTTTCAAGACAATTGGAGCGTGACGATGATGGCTGATTTCTGCTAGTCGCTTCAAAGAAGCCGGACAACATCTGTTGATACACCGACACACAAGAGAAAGTCTCGAACGCGTGCCTTTGAGGGAGAATAGCTGGCCTCAACATTCAAATACAATGGAGATTTTCGTAAGCAGATATGTACATGCCTGTATCTGTGTAAGGTACATTTATCATGATTTTGTTTTTTTCTCAATAAAATGGACTGTCAACCTCTGTTTGCCTTTACTTACCTATATAAATTTACAGCAATTTTATACACCTGACTCAGACGCATTTCTGCACGATAAACCTGAATAATTTAGTGTCGGTTATTACAAAAAAAATGAGAACCTTCCTGAAAAAATTAGTAGGATTTCTGGATTCAGCATGCAAAACTCTAATAGGAAATGGTAATGACGTCTTTGTTGCAAGGAATTTGTGGGGGATGCAGCCCAGTGTTATTAATCTGTTAAGTTAAAGAATGTAGAAAAAAATATAATACAACAAATTAATATAAACTCCAAACATGTATATAAATTAAATTTGTTCACTGTAAAAATTATGAGTGCCCTCCACCGATCCTAGAGCTTCGCTCTTCTTACTTTTCGATGTAACTTTAACTTCTCTACTGTCCTTTTGCGTTTGTGTTCTTCACTACTACTAACCTAATTATTTTTACTCATGTGTTTGTAAAAATACTCTACTTCAAGTTCAGCGTTACGCTCTAGTCCTCGAACTGAAAGTTAACACTCAAGAAGTCCTTCTAATCTGCCCAAAAAAACAGATTTCCAAGGACCCCCTTTATGCTACTCTCGTTTACCATCATAGAAAACTAAATTTTTTTTTTTAATATAACAGAGCTGTCTTAGCTAAATACATTCAAAAGGTAGGAAAAAGGTGGTCCTTTGAAATGTGTCTTTGCGGGGCACATTAGAAGGGATCTTTGAGTGCTATCTTCCAGTTCTAGAGCGTCACGCTGGACTAACTTGAAGTAGAGTCAGTATGTATATATATATATATATATATATATATATATATATATATCGATACTGTATCGTCAAGTGTTCTTCGTTATTAGAACCACGACACTCATCGACTCAATAGCGTTGTGGTTCTAATAGCGAAGAGCGCTTGACGACACATGTTCGAATCCAACTTCTTCTTCACTAGGGATCAAATTAGTTACCTATTTTCTCCTTTTCTAAAGATCCCATTATTTTTCTTAAACTTTCAATAGCTCATGTAAACTATTACAAGAAGTTTAATTATCAGGTTGTGATACCAGTTTTCAATCCTAGAAGATGACCCCCCCTCCTAAAATATCAATCATAGTTGATGACCCCCAAGAAACCTTTTGGTATATTTTTAAAATAATCGGCAAAATTACTTTTATTAAGGGGAAAAAAATAGACAGAAATTAAAGAAACGCAAACTAACAAAAAAGTAAAAAATATAAATCCAAGGTTACGTAAAAAAGAGAAATTTGATGGCAGAAATTTTCAAATCTACTCAAATTGAATCGACCTTTCACATAGGTTAGGTCAGGTCAGGTCACGTTAGGTTAGGTTATTTCAACTTACTCTAACCTAATAAATATTATCTTAACCGAATTCAATCCTAAGTAGGCATTTTTAGTTTATCTTTTTATCTTAAACTTATTATCAATTATTAATTATTTTTTTAAAAATCAATCCTACTGTAAGTAATGACACCCCCCCCAAGATAATTTCCAGATACTACCACCCAAAACAACAATCCTAGATAATGACCCCTAAAATAGGCTTAGGGTCGTTGTCTAGGATTATATATGAATCAATTAATCAATCATTTCCTGTGGCACCCACGGGGATGCATAGGGCCTCAATGAACTCACGCAACCACTCTCTATCTTGAGCTAATGCGTCAAGATCTTGGGATGATTGTTAGGATTATATATATATATATATATACAAGATCCCAACAAGATTTTGGGATAATTGTTAGGATTATATATATATATATATATATATATATATATATATATATATATATATATATATATATATATATATATATATATATACAGAGGGGGGGCGAGTTGATCTACCGGTAGCGACGCCGGAAGCAAAGTTTCCGCTCACGTTTAAAAAATACACATTAATATAATTGTATTGATCTTATTATTTCGCCGCCCGCAGCGGAGAAGTGGGGAAGTGGGATAGCAGAGAGAGAGAGAGATGCAGGAAACATACATACAACTAGGTGTGAAAGGGCCAAATACTACAGCATAAATTTGCAGTTGCGTTATACGCATACCTACTTAACTAACGGCCGCTACGTATGAAACAATTCGCTATGATCTTCATAGTTTTTATTTTAATGATGAAACGATAAAAAGTATCAATGTGAGTACCGATTGTCGAGGATTGTTCGATTGTGGTGGCAAAACTAAATCGAATATCTCTTTGCTCAGGATTGGGGATTTAAGAAAACACTTAGCTTTAAACCTTCTTTATTTAATTCATATAATGAGATCAATTTGGGGAATACAGGTAAAAGAATAGGTAGGGGTAGGGGGGGAGGGGCTTAATTTAGGATTTCGAATCCAAACTGAGATTCATTGATCATGCTCGAGATAGCTCGGCTTCGAGGAGATCAGGTTGGTTTCACTTGGCGCTCATGAGCGAAAAAGGGTGGAAGAAGGAGTCAACGATGTCTTTTACTGACACCAATAATGCTTTATTTTACTTAACCATAGAATGGTAACGTGGGGTGATTTTCTGTAGGGAAACTCGACTGGGAGTAAACCCATAAGACACGTCCCTGACTAAATGATTCAGGTCTAGAGGGCCGAGCACAGGGAGTGGTCTAGTTAGATTATAGATTCGAGAGGAAACGCTAACTAAGAATAGAGTTCACGCTATTCGGAGTCAAACGAGCATCCAGGTTTAAGATCAGAGGGAATTATACCCGCGTTTGCATACCTGGCTGCTTGTGGTTTACGATCATGACTATATATAATGAACGAACATTTACGTGCCATGGTGACGAACCTTTGGCACCTCTGCCCAGGGTGTCGCGTCTCTAATTCTAGTCAGCGAAACTCTGGGGTCTCGTAAAATAACACTGGTCAACACACCTTTTTGATCAGAGACCTTACTATACTTTTCTAAATGCATTTTCCATGTTGAATCCGAATCAGCCTTCGGTTTTGTTCTATAAAATATAGTATATTACTGGTATTGCTCCATTGCATGCATCATTATTGTTCTGCTAAAAGGAGCAAACTAGATGCTTCGTGAGTTCTTGCTGGTTAAAGGGGTATAGAAAATAATTCCTTTACCTTTGTAACCCGCATGCATATTTTTCGCAATTATTTATAATTCTGTTTTATGCTTTCAGGTTCCTCGTGCGATGTACATCTTCTAAGCTGCTCCTTCTGCGTTGATCATAAGAGGCTTCCAAATATTTCCACATAGCAGTAACAATGCCGCGAGAGTTCAAAAATCATCCATATAAATTTTGCTATGTACGTGGGCATTTTACAACAAATTCTCAGTAGCGTACTATCACAAATGATATAAAGAAAATGTACAAACTCTACTTCGGTTGCCCTCTGGGTGACCAAGATAAAGCATGGGCACCACACGAAATTTGTACTTCATGCTTTAATGGATTGCGTGAATGGATTAACAAAAGGAAAGCTTCAATGCCCTTCGCTATTCCTATGATATGGAGAGAGCCCAGAGATCAATCATCTCGAAGATTACTATTTCTGCAGTGTGACCACAAAAGGGTTTTCTGCAAAGAACAAGCACCAAATTGTTTATCCAACCATGGATTCGGCGTGCAGACCAGTTCCACATGATGTATCTTTGCCAATTCCAGTTCCACCTGATGATGGCCTCGTACCTGATAATATCAGTGATGATAACAGTACTGAAGGTGCATGCACAGTTATTTACTCAGGAAGATTTGAATGATCTTATTAGAGTTCTGTCGCTGTCAAAGGAGAAAGCAGAACTTCTAGCATCTAGACTACGGGAAAAATTTTTACTTGAGAAAAATGTGCAGGTGAGTTACTTTAGAAAGCGTAATCGTGATTTAACTTCATTCTTCACAGTTAATGGACCTCTCTGCTACTGCCATGATAAAAATGGATTGTTTGAAGCCTTGTCACAGACATATGAGGCGTCTGACTGACCTCTCTTTATTGATGCTTCTAAGACAAGTCTGAAAGCTATCCTCTTGCACAATGGCAATGTAAAGCCTCCCATTCCTATTGGCCATTCTGTCCACCTTTAGGAGACATATGACAATATGGATATTCTTATTAAAGCCATAAACTACCAAGCTCATGAGTAGTACATCTGTGGTGATCTAAAAGTCATAGGCATGCTAATGGGTATTCAAGGAGGATTCACGAAGTACTGTTGCTTCATCTGCCTGTGGGATAGCCGTGCCACTGCAAAACATTATGACAAGCGTGACTGGCCACTTTGATCTACATATCAGCCTGGAATAAGCAGTGTTCAGTCTGTCCCCTTGGTAGAGCCTCAGAAAATATATCTGCCACCTCTTCATTTGAAACTAGGTCTAATGAAATACTTTGTGAAAGCAATGGCTAAGGACAATTCTTAGGGATTCCAATATCTGTGCAAAAATTTCCACAACTGAGCGCGGCAAAACTAAAAGAAGGCATATTTGTGGGACCACAAATCAGGGAGGTTTTAGCAGAATCTGACTTCGAAAATACCCTCACTCCTCTTGAACTAAATGCATGGCTAGCCTTCAAGTGGTTATGTGCAAACTTCTGGGCATCAACAAGTCATCTGCATACAGAGATGACGTGGAAAACCTTCTTCAATCTTATAAAGAAATGTGATGCCGTATGTCACTTAAAATCCATTTCCTGCATTCGCACCTAGACTTTTTCCCAGAAAATCTTGGAGCCGTAAGTGACGAGCAAGGTGAACGTTTCCACCAGGATATTAAGACCATGGAAACTCTCTATCAAGGATTTTGGAATGAGAGCATGATGGGAGATCATTTTTGGATGTTGTATCGTGGTAATCCTGGAAAAAATTCAAACGCAAATCCCATGCACAACGCTTATGAATTCGAGTTTTGACTTATTAACCCTTCAATCGTTGTTTACCGTTATTATACATGCAATATAAGTACCATTAACTTTATGATGCTTGTGGAATAAACAAAACATGGCTATTTATCTTTATCATATGTTTACGCCTAAAAAGAATGATAAATTTTAGAGTTTCTATATGTTAAATGCATCCTTTTGTGTCAGTTCAACTTCTCAATGCACATGGAGATATACAAAAGGCAATTTTTTCTAGCAATGGCGCTATGAAACCATACGAGGGGCGGTCAATAAGTTTTGCGAATCGGTAGGGCAAAACAGAGGTAGGGGGATGGCTCTTTGTGGGGTGTTACGACAAGTTATGACAAGTCAGGACCTGCAGCCGCACTTTCCTCCCTCTTCTATTCAAGAAGCAGTAGCTGATCGCAGATCGTCAGTCACAAATCTTTCAACAATGGAGAAGGTTGAGCACCGCGCAGTGATCAAATTTTTGACCAAGGAAGGCAAGAATGCAAAAGAGATCCATGAACGCATGGTTGCAGTGTAAACCGACACCGCCCCTTCCTATGCAACCATTGCTCGCTGGAATAGGGAGTTCCGCCATGGTCGTGAGTCCCGTCAGACGTGACCAACGAGGACAATGTGGCCCGTGTGGAGAGGAGGATCCTCGAAATCGATGGGTGAAGGTCGAAGAAATCGAGCAAGAACTTGGAATATCACATGGAAGTGTTATCAACATCATCCACGACAATTTGGCCATGACCAAAGTCTGTGCCCGTTGGGTCCCTAGAAACGTCACGCCCCATGATCGACTTCGACGTCGTCAAAGTCCACAAGGCCAGAACTGCACAAGCTACCCTGCACGAGTGCGGATTCGAGGAGCTCAACCAACCTCCCTACAGTCCAGATGTGGCCCCTAGCGACTACTTTTTATTTCACCAGCTCAAGGCTGCACTGCGTGGACGCCGGTTTGGGGACGATGAAGATGTCCAGCTCGCTGTCCAGGAGTGGATTGAACAGCAGTCGGGAGATTTCTGGTTATCGGGAATTCGAAGCCTCAGGGACAAGTGGCGCAAGTGCATTGAAGTCGAGGGTAGTTATATTGAAAAATAATAAAACACTTTTCCTCATATCTTGTTTCCTTATATCCGAATCAGCGAGCAAAATGCAATGAGAAAAGTTTACTCAGGTCTCTGATGATTTAAAAAAAGTTCAGATTTGTTGGCCAGTGTAATTCAAACTTTAGAGTCTAGAGTTTCAACACGAGATTTACGAGTAATATTTCACCGCGTCCCGAGACTTGCGCATGCGTGCTCTCTGTGACAGCATAGAGGTCTGTTACTCACTAAACAGCTGTAATAAATAAAATGACTGGGAGAGAAGCAGGTTTGTAAATCTACTTACAAAACGTACTAGATCTACGTGTAACACATATTAATTAAATTAATATACGCGTTGAAACGTGATAGCGATTCGAAATCGTACTGTGGAACACTCGTCGTTCTTAGAGTCAACGTCTTCACCCACTCAGCCACCAGCAACCATTCACATTACTAAGAAGATGTTTCAAGTAGCCTTATAAGCAAGGCGATGGAGGAAGATGGAGTAATACAACGAGGTAATAATAGACGAAATGGAAATAAATCAATGAATTAAGGATTTCCATTTAACTTTAAGAGTAAATTTGGAGTACCCAGTCACTTACTTAAAGGAGTTAGAAATAGAATAATAATAAAATATCCAGTCACTTGCCTAAAGAAAATTTAATGACTTCATTTTTAACTAAAAATTAGTTATAACCTCAAATCGGAATTCTTCTCCTCGAAGTGTCCGTTCCGATTATTGGCACCTGGAGTGGGTAGCCAAAAATGATTACCTAGCTACGTATAGGGTAATCCGCAGAGGGAGGTCCTGTGAAACCTCTGACTCTGAAGGGGGTGAGGGGGTTCTGCGAGAAGTTTAGCACCTACAAGTACCGTGAAGACAACAACAAATTCCCCGAAGTTTCTTCCTTGCAACGGGCGAACTGTTTTTTTTGTAGGACTAGCTCCACACACAACGTAGCTCCAATATCTTTTGCCCGACTCCAGGAAGAATTTTCCCTTTTATTTCCTCAAGAGCTAAAATCAAGAGAGAGCACCAGATTCTCATAAAATTCTTATCGTCGCAGGAAAAAACCTTTCGTCTGCCGCCAGGACATGCTAAACATTCACACCTCAGTGCCATCCGAGCTTTCCTTGTCTCAAGTCGCAGGTTTATGACGGTGCGAGGAACTCGGGCCTTCGTTGGCTGGCAGGTGTCTTTTGAGGCAGACATTTTCCTGCGTGGCCGGCCATGAATTTGGTTATTTCAAACGCGCGAAAAGGGGTGAAGGGGATTCGATGCGAAAAGGCGAATTTAGAATAATGGCGGGGGGGGGGTATACGCAGCTGTGTCGGTGTATCTATGTATGTACTGATGCATGGAGGTATTTAGACTTCTGCATCCCTACCTGTTTTGGAAGACATTATTCTGACGTGTAACTAGGAATAATCTATACCTTTAACATTAGCTACATGAACAACACAATAAAAGAAAAAAAAACGGGAATTCAACGAATACAGGAACAACATAAAATAATCATGACGGTAAAAGAACATACGGATTACCAGTCATATACAAGAAACTCTTGAATAATTAAGAGCTGCTGCCTAAGTACAAAAGAAATAAATGTTTTATTCGATACATTAATCCGGGTAGTGTGAGATAAGAATCACATTAAAAAAGGAAAACAATCTAAAATTAATCACGGCAGTTATAGAGCGTGTCAGATTATCAATTTTACAAATATACGAGTAACATGAATAATTAGTGGATGGACACTAAATATTTATTCAAAACTATATAGCAATAATACATATTATTTGCAAAGACTTACTGGGCTCGTCTACCGGGTTCCTAGACAAACTATCCGCGAGTACATTAAGGGATCCCTTTAGGTATCGGATATCATATTGATATTCGGATAATAGAGCCCATCGCACGAGTCTTCCATTCTGGCTCTTACAACTGTTTAAGTACGCTAGGAGGTTGTGATCCGTTTCTATGGAGAACGGTCTACCTATCAAATATATGCGGAACTTTTGTATCCCAAACACGATAGCTAAAGCTTCTAGCTCCACAATGGCATACTTCTTTTCCTGATGGGAAAGCTTCCGACATGCAAAGGACACCGGGAACGGCACTTCTGCCTCGTATTGCAACAAGGCGCATCTAATTCCAAGATGAGATGCGTCGGTCCGGATGCCGAATTTCTTCTCGGGATTAGGTAAGTGCAGGATAGGGACAGTCGCTAGTTTCTGTTTGAGTCCGTCGAAACTGGCAATAGACATGGGGTTCCACTTAATAGGGTCTGGAGATTTCTTTAGCATATTTATATGGTAAAGCTTATTACTGCGATGAGGTCTGGATGACATAGTCAACCGGTCCATGGACTTTTATTACAGGGTACGGTCCTTTCTACTGGGAAAGCAACTTGTTTGAGTTTGTGGGGAGAAGGAGCAAAACTTTGTCTTCGGGTTTTAGTCGATGAGTATCAAAATAGGAGCGGTAATTATCTAAATTGCTCTTTGTATTTTGGACGGCAATTTCTGAGCACTGCCTCAGTCTTTCTTGCAGATTTAGGACATAAGAGTAGGTGTCCTTAATCTCTTCTTCCACACGGGGATTAGTTAGGAGCTCCTTCAAGATACATAATGGGCCTCTGACATTTCCTCCGTAAAGGAGCTCGAATGGGAAGAAACCGATGGTCCTATGGGGAATTTCGTGGCACGCGAATAGGGCGACCGGTAAATACCAGGGCTATTCTTGGGGCTGCTCATGGCACAGCTTCTTGAGGACACTCTTTAAGGTCGCGTTTAATTTTTTGCACATGCCGTTTGCGACAGGGTAGAAGGGCGTCGTGAAGGTGGGCGTAATTTAGAGTAACGCGCTCACGTGTTCCATCAGTTCTGAAGTGAACTGTCGGCCTTTATCTGACAGCACTTCCTTGGTAATCCCAACTCTCGAAAAGATGGTGATAAGAGCCGTCGCACATGTGATACTGTCGATTTTTTTAGCGCGATTGCGTCAGGGAACCGGGTGGCGCAATTGACGAGCGTGAAGACGTATAAATGTCCCTAGGCGGAAGGGGGATATATTGGCTCTATGAGGTCAATAGTAACCCTTGCGAATGGCTCTGCTATAATGGAATTCTTCTGTAAATGGGCTGGGGCTATCCGTTCCTTAGCTGTAGTCTTCTGACACACGTGGCAAGTTCTAGAGTATTCAGCTATTTCTTTTCCTGCTCCGGGCCAAAAGAAATATTTAAAAATGTGATGAGACGATTTGTTATGGCCAAAGTGACCGGCCAATGCGTTTTCATGTGCTAGCTGCAATACCTTAGGAACATAGGGGCGTGGAACACTAGTAGTTTTGACAAGGGAACATACTGCGTCCGGGGAGGCGCGAAATAACAAGGAGTCCTCTACGAGGTACCTCACCTGTCGGTTTCCTCGTACTATCTCGGGGTCACCCCTTCTGGCTTTTTCCCACAGAGGTTGGAGGGAAGGGCAGTCCTTTTGGGCCCTGGCGACTCAGAGTTATTCAGCTTCTTGAACTCAAGGCTGCACAGGAATTTGAGCGGCGCGAGGGGACGGTTTTCTCGGCCCGCCTGCGCTCGGGTGGTGACGGCTTAGGTAATCTCGCTCGGGGAGAGTTACGCGCTCTGTCCGACCAGCACTGCGCAGAATTCTATCGGGGCCGCAACCACGTCAGCCCAACCAGTGAAATAGCGGGCATTCTACATGGCACCGGACAACAGGGAACCTGTTGGCGCGTCCCCAAAAGTCGTGCACTACCGCAAATTTCTGATGCTGGGGTTTTACGGGAGGGTTTAGCTTGTCTGACACTACGATACAAGTACGACCGATGTCCCTAACTAAAGTGGACACTTTGCACACATTAATCGAGCCAGTTTCAAACTTAAGTCCACCAGGAGAACTCTTATTGAATAAGAAGTTGACTTGGTAGTCCTGATCTGACGGGGCTGCAGGTTGCGGGGTAGCTTCAGTGGTTTGCTCTGGAGAAAAGGTGGCCCTCACTTGATGTATCTGCTAACTTGGGGAGGGATATAGCCTTGAATTTTGCCGACACTGGGATTTTATGTGCCCCGGGGCTCAGCAAGAGTAACACGTGATCGGACTACTCCTGAACTTGTTGTTTGAGTGAGTGGGTGTTAAGAACTGGGGGTTTTCGGTCTTCTGGGATTTGTTCTTGGGCTTAAAAGGGGGAGCAACTTTTACAAACTGAAAGAGTTTCTCATGTGGGTGTCTTCAGTACCCAAACTTGTTCTTGGGGGATGGGGGGTTACTTTTTCTGCTTTTTTTCGAATATAAATGATGATTTGAAGCGTGAAGGTTCGCTTCATCGAGGCCATCCTGGAATATGGAGGCTTTGACTTAAACTTCGTTCTATAAAACTGGGGGTTAAGGTTAATAGCAGATAGAAGTTCCGTTTTTAAGATGGAATAATCTTGTCGC
Source organism: Ceratothoa steindachneri (assembly GCA_963969495.1). Lineage (NCBI taxonomy): Eukaryota > Metazoa > Arthropoda > Malacostraca > Isopoda > Cymothoidae > Ceratothoa > Ceratothoa steindachneri. Next base: position 155,142,042 of record OZ018321.1, on the reverse strand, counting down.
TTCATGCGGCAATGCGATAAAAATCTCTCTTAGGCGAAGAGAGAGCAAGGGGAGAAGGCGACTTACTCCATCGGCTTCAATATCCCATCCATTTACATCGAATAATTTTTAGAAATGCGTTAGGTACGTAATGAAGTTCTCATTTTCATGATAGAGGTGAGGGGGTAGTTTGAGAGCAGGGGCTCGAGGTTTTTGACTCCGGGAACTAATTGAACTTACTTCCCTTGGTCTCTGCTTAATTCGCATTCATGTTGGCGAATTTTTCCCGTTCTTCGAGTTGTAGTTTTTTCCTTTCCAAATCTTTTGTACTTACATACATGCATTATAATATATTTCTAGAAACTGAACTTCATATGCCACTTTGATAACAGAGCCACCAATCTATCCAAGGTTCTCTCTATTTGCTGACATCGATCTTTACTATCCACAATTATGGCTATCTTTATATTATCCACAAGCTTGTATTTTTATCGTTTCTGAGAACATTAAATTATTAAAATACATGGACAATGAATAATATTGCCCATAATACATACCTCTGGGAGACACCATTGATAACATGCTTTTATACTGACATGTCTTCTAACTATGATACTGAACTTGAGAGTTCACGTATAGTTTTAACTTCAACATCAACCTCTGAAGTGAAATCTTATCAATTGCTTTGCTAAAATTGAAATATGCTACCACGTCCGCTGCTCCTCCATCATTCACAATACCTATGACATATTCAAGTAACTTCAAAAAGTTCGTTAAGCAAAATTTACCCTCTTTAAATCCATGTTGAAAATATTAAATGATATTTTGGTTATGTATCCGATTCCTGAATTGTTTTTTTTTATGATTACTTCTAAAAGTTTCAATACTAAGGAAGTCAAGCTAATTAGTAGATAACATCTGTCATTGATTCCTACCCTTATATTAAAATTATATCATGAATATTATCAGAACCTGGAGCTTTTGTGGGGCTTATGTAGTGGTTCTGATACACACTGAAGGATTATTTCCATAGTAATCTAAATATACTTCAATTTGTGTTTTATCTCTTGAAGGTTAGTGCTGCTAATTTTCTACTATGAAAATTGAAAACTGGAATATTAATCCAGGATACTTGCCATTTCCATATTCCTCTCATAAAGTTTACATTAAATTCCTAATGCTCAAATTTTTTACTGTTTGTAGATAACAGAAGGTTGATGACTCTAGACAGGGGATTGAGACTTCGCCCCAGAGAAGCTTGCTGCGATTTAAAGCAGCAAGTCGAAAATAATTTTCTAGCTCTTTTACACGCAGAAATTTACTGGATCTCTTCTCAGTTGGATTTTGATCTTTGCCTTATGTCCCACCAACCCAAGAACGTTTCACATTATTTCCTTTAATGACGAGAAAGTAACTTTCTGAAACCGTGGGGCAAAATTGCTGCATTGCTTTTCTACCCCCAAGCCACTATACTAACTGCCCTTCACCCTTCCACAAAATTGCATTGAAATCAGTCAACAAACTTTTGATATATCTTGCACACAGACATACATACATGCATGCAGGGATTATCACATATCCCACTGCCAAATCTTTTGGCAAAGTTAAATATTTATCAGTAAAACTTGGCCTCACTCGCCAAAAATTACGGCTAGTTGAGTCCTTAAATTCTCTCGTTAATTGTTAGGTAATTGTAGAAAAGAGTGTAAGATGACTTAAATATTTGAAAATAAGGCGTAAAGTTTGAATTTAAGAATTAATTTAAAAATAGGATGCACGATCAAATCAGAAAGGGATTCGAAACTATGTGCAAGGGAACCAAAGTTTGCTGCATCGCAAATTATTTGTCAGTACAATGTTACACCACCACAACAAAATAATAAAACTAAGCACTTATCTATTCCTGTAAAGAGCCTAAATTAACTTACCGTTAATTCACAAACACCTTACAACTATTATAATTATGAGGAGAAAAGTGAATAGGAAAAGGTGAAGTGAGATTGAAAAAAACGCACGCCACGGTTTCTTTTCTTTCTGCGTGAAGAAGGTGCATGCCAAAACCACTGCGTGTGTCTGCTTCCAATTTTGGCTCTAGACTCACTTCTTTAAAACTGTGTAACATAAAATAAGGTACCAAACAACCTCAGCAAAAGGGGGACCAGAACGAGAGAACATCCCCCCTCCTGGCCCCACGCTTCTAAATTGTTCATCCACCATGCCCCCAGCCCAAGTATGGGGCGGGAGTCGTAACCCAGTTCAAGAATCTACCAGTGTCAGCAAAATCGAGAAAACTCGGGGGCGTTGACGACTCATCTCAACTTTTAACAACAGGGCTCCCAAACACTCACAGCAGTTCTTCACACAGAAAAGAAAAGGGATACCCAGACAGGTGAAAAATATACAGGCAATGAGTGGTAGAGAGACGAAAGAAGGGCAGATAGAAGAAAGCGGGAAGTCGAAAATATTTTTCTAACAGAAGTTAATTACAACACTTTCGACTCCTTCAAAACTTGAACTGTAACTACTTTCATACAAAGTGAGAACAGTGCGCTTCAACCCTACAAAACCAAACATCAACTCACATCCCATTCCTGAATGTCATATTAACTAAGCCCAAAGCCCCCCATCATTTTGTCCTCGCTACTATTTAATATTAAAAAAAAAAAATTTAAATATTGTTTCCCACATGTCAATCTTTCGTCCCGATCTTTCGCCCTCTTTCACCCTTTATTGGGTCTCTCCAGATCAGGAAAGGATAGTAGGATATTTAAAAGAGGTGCAAAGGACGACTCGAGAAAGCATACGAGTTTCTTTTGGTGTAGTGGGGTCGGGAGGGCGTGCCGCTCCTCTAAGTTTAAGTGGTAAAGGCTTAATATTTCCCTCCAGGAAAACCAATCAACGATGGAATAGATTCCGGCTTTAACGTGCTTGGGAGCTTTAAAAGTGGTTGGAGTATCTCGAAGGTGTGTCGAGGATAGTGGCCATGCCAATACGTTAGACAAAAGTCTATATTTTCAATTCCAGCGAAAGAGCTTAAAAAAAGACACCTGGCTTGCTTCAGGAAAGTTTCTTTTTTGGAAGCTCTTTATACGATCTGATATTCATCGTAATTTTTGAAGTGCTATTTGATTTGGCTGCGTACTTTTTTAAGCTTTGCTCATAATAGGTTTGTGTTTATTATTTTTACTTTCTGGTGAATATGAAAGTATGTGTTCTGTTGTATATTGTCGGATACTCTACATTCCTTTATGATCAATGCTAGCCTTCCTAGATACCCAAGTTAATTCATATAATGAATTAGAGCTCTATTCTGTCGCTCTCGTGAGTGTATTTATTCATTTTTTATATAAGTCAAGGACATTTTGTTTTAAAGATTTTAATTTGGCGCAAATGGCTGAGTGCAACGAGTTGAGAGATAGGTGGAGGATTGAGAGTGAGTGTGAATTTTGCGTTTATACTCCATTTGGAGCGATAGGAGTAAGGACTGTTTGCGTTGTATGTAGGCTGCGATAGTATGTAGTGGTATTAGAGGAGGAATTAGGGCATGATTTAGAAAGGATAGCTAGGTTGGAACAGTTGGTCACCGAGTTTAGGATGGATTTCAACACTAGACCCAAGAAAAGTTCTGGGGATCGTAAGGTTAGCTCATTTAGGTTAGTTTAGAGTAGGGCTAGTGGAGGAAACAGGTGGCACATCTTCTGTTAGAGATGAAGCTAGAGCTGCCTGCATTAAGGGTGTGGGGATATTAGACCTATAAGAGAGTGAAGGTCTGAACTTCTTACTTTTAGTAACGGGTTAATGTCTTAGTAGACCTAGAAAGCAAAGGAAGTGCCTGCAGTGCTTGTAGTGGGTGATTCACGGGTTAGATATTGAGAAAAAACCTTTTTGTGGACGCGAGAGTGATAGGAGCTTTAGGCTTTATTTGCTAATTACTCATCTATCATATGTAAGTAAGAGAAATGAAAGGATAGAGAATGGAACTGAAAGGGATACAGTGGTTGTTTTGCATGTGGAAGTGGTTAGGTGGGAGGAGCTAGTATCTTGAATTAGAGGTTATAATAGGGGACATAAGTATGGTTCTTATTTTTTAGTAAGCAAGTTAGGAGACATAGTAGTGGGTTTAAGCTGGACAAGTTTAGGTTTAGGAAAGAGATTGGTAGAAATTGGTTTACAAATCGAGTGGTAGATAATGGAAAAGGCTCACTAGTCATGCGATAGAAGCGTCCCCCCCACAGACTTTTAAGAATAGAGTGGGTAGATTTATGAATGTGGGGATGCTAGGTGGGAGTGAACTAGGTGATGGGAAGAGGAGCTGCCTCCTATAGGCTATTAACTAGTGTTTTGCAGATTCCTTCTTTTCTCATGTTATTTTTGATTAGTATGTAAACTACCCGCAAAAAATGAGATTCCGACGGCTTTCACTTTTACTAATTAGACCTGTTATCGTAGGCTTCATCCCCTTGATAAAGACTGATTAATCAAGTCGAAAGCGTTGGGAATTTTATATTCTTTGTCCTGCGAGTAATTTACATCTCCAGTTTAGGACGATTAATAAATTTCTTTCTTTGAATTAGTACCTTATCCTGACTCCGTAACCTAACGTAGAAATTCTACTACACAATGATAGCAACTTAAGTTCGTACCTTCCATGAAATTTACCTTCATCTTTCCGCACCATGGATATTCTTCGTTCCGTGACCTTCAGCGCCTAGGGTGCTGATAGGGCTACTGCCTTACTTTTTTATCGATCCTTTGTTCGTTCGAAGCTCGACTACGGATGCGAGTTTTATGTATCCGTAGCCGAACGTGTATTGTGGAAGGTGGACTCGATCCACCACACCGTCCTTCGCCTGGCGACCGGTGCCTTCCGCACATCTCCCATAGATAGCCTACTTGTCGATGCTGGGAAGATGCCACTCGTTCTGCGCCGTGTACAGTGCATTATTCGCCTGTACATGCGAGCCCAGCGCCTCCCTCAGTCGCCAACAGCTCTTACTGCATACTCAGCTGATATCGACGGTACCTATGCCACCTAGAGACGCCAGTCATTCCCTAAACCCTTTGAGTTTAGGGTTAGGAAACTTCTTCGATCCAGTAGCGCACCTGGTTCTGCTCAAGACGCCACTCTGGATGGCTCCACCTTTGACTATTTGTCACCACGCCCCTAGTCCCAAAGCTTCTACTCCGCCGGAAGTATTGTGTTTGGCCTTTGGAGCACACTTCGTGTCACGCTGGAACCGTGCCAGTGCATACGGATGGCTCCAAGTCCCAAGAGGAGGTCGGTTTCCACGCTGTATCCCCTCTGTTTGAAGTCAGCGGGGCTCTGCCAAGCACTGCGTCTGTCTTTACGGCCGAGTTGGTTGCAATACACCGCTCGGTACGGGAGATAACGCGACGTGCCCGGTTCGGAGACACGATTGTGATTTATAGCGACTCACAAAGCCCCCTGAGCGCTCTCGGGGCATTGGAATCTCCGCATTCCTTGGTTCGCGATATCCGTGACGTCACGGTTTTGGCGAGCCGGGCGGATGTCGAGATTATCTTCTGCTGGGTTCCTGGACATGTAGGAATTGCTGGGAAGGAGCGCGCCGATGAGGGTGCCAAAGAGTCTTCGTGGACTGGGCGACCAGATCAGAGTTTCGCACTTCCTCACACTGATTGCATGGCAGGAGTATGGTCAGATCTCCAGGCTGCATAGAAAAAAACATGGGAGATGGTCGAGGGGAACTTAAAGTTGCGTGCCATAGCGGCGCGACTGTTCCCATGGACCTACCCCCCAATGCTGCGAAGGCTTCGAGTTGCTTTCTGATGTCATCAAATTGGACCCACTAGCAGGATGCACCGCCATTTGATAGAGCTCTCACCTGCGCCTTATTGCGAAGACTGCGTTGTCCCCCAGACTGTTCGGCACATAAATGTTTAATGTCTTAGTCTGGGTGATCTTCGCGCATGTTACCTGTCACGGTACCGGCACGAACGGGGTCGCTACCGCTTGTCCCTTGTACTCGGAACGAGTTCGTGCAAACTGATTTGTGGAATTTACGACTTTTCGGAGGAGGCTGGTCTCCGCCACTTATTTGACTGTTTGTTGTGGGTCACATGCTCTTGCGCTGGGGGGGAAGGCGGGCCTATCCCCGAGGCTAGAGCTAGCTTCCTTCTTGTTACCTTTTTCCTCTGTTTTCTTTTTTGTTTTTAGCCTCTGATCTTTTTATCCTTGCTATAGTGAGTACGGCGACTTGTGCCCAAGTCCTAAAATTAAAAAAAAAAATGCACCCGCCCGAAAGAGGGTGTCAGTTTAAGTAAGGTATCCATATTGAAGCTGATATCCGGAGAATTGCGTGCCCTCCGCCCCAGTAGTCGCATGAGGAACTACAGCTATATTTCTCCCACACATTAGCACTTTCCTCATCTTCGTTACTTTCTTTTCAGATCTCTCTTTACAAACTTTTTGAAATATGCCCTTGTTGGTTCTCGCTTTATTTGTTTCACTCGCCTTCCATTTTATTCTCTATTGCTTGCAAATATCCTGGTTGTTTAAACAGTTTCTTTTATTTTCTTGATTTAAACAAATTTTGCATATAAAAAAAATCAGTCTTCTTTGACCTTTGTATGATATTGTTTTTTGCCATCCTTGGATGATTATTTGTTTACAGAGAAATTCCAGATTTTCAAAGAGGACAGATTGGGCGTAGACTGTCCCAAAGACAAACTTCTTCCGTTAACACAATTATAGTTCAATTTAAAGAAAGTTACGACCTGGTTATCCTGGGCCTTCTGAAAGATGATTTCGTGCTGTTCGAAAATCCGATGAGAACAGCATTCGGTTAAAAAATTCTGAAGTGGTGGAAAATCCTAAATCAGTCCGAGAATAGGAGTGAATTACCTGTACTGTTTGAGATATTATGAAAGTACAGCCTGGAGTAAAACACCTTTCACTACGACCAATATTAAGAATAGGAATGAGTGTGCTGAAGAAATGAGTGACAGGCCTCTTTTGTTCTTTGCTCAGCATAAGGTTTTTGACCAATCATAGTTCATCCAATTTTCAGATAGTGGAGGTGGATGGGTTTGAAGATTACCCCATCAGGAGTTTGACATAAACAGGTCACAACTAGCGGTGAAACATAGTGGCGATTCTGTTATGGTGTGAGAAGCAATTTGGAAAGATTAAAGGTGAGAGCTGGTTGAGTCAGTGGCGGATCTAAGATAAAATTTGGAGGGCTAACCTGAATTCCTCCCTCAGAGTAGTCTAAAAAAGGGCATTGATGATTAATAATGGTTATCTTATACAGCATTGATAATAAATAACAATATATCACACTGGTTTGGGTGTGGGAGATGATTGGAAGTTGATGCGTGAGAGCATAGAAGAAGCTGCCAGGAAAACGTGTGGAATTAGGGTGCTTGGGAAAGGGAGAGTTAGGGGAGTGTAGTGAATAGCTTGAATCCTGAAGTGGGAGAGTAGTGAAAGAGAAGCGTGAACTTTTCAACATATATAGACAGAAAATAAACGCAGAAAACAAGGAAAAGTATAGGAGGAAGCAAAGAAGCAACAGGGGGTGAAAAATAGAGTGGCTGAACTGAAGGGAGAAGCGAATGATAGGTGGAGTGAAAGAGTGTCTGAGTGCTTTGGAGGGAATAAAAAGCAATTTTGGAAATAAGTAAATTATGTGTGAAAGAAGAAAGAGGCGATAGAAATGAGTGTGGATAATGGAAAGGGTGAAGTAATCAATACAGATGAAGAAGTAAGGAAGAGATGGGGAGAATATTTTGAGAATCTGCTAAATGTGGACGATAGTAGAGAAGTACAGCTGTTATGTCTTGGAAGAGGTGATATGTCATCATAGATAATTAGAGAGAGTGAAAGAATTAGCAAAAAGGAAGTGGAAGAGGCAGTGAAAAGGAAAAAAAGTGGAAAGTCAGCGGGTATGGATGGGATAACAAGTGAGATGCTGAAAGTGGGGGGAGAGTGTGTAGTAGAGTGGTTAATGAAGTTGTTTAATATATGTATGGGCCAGGGGTGTGTGCCGGAAGATTTGAGGAATGCGTGTATTGTTCATATTTACAAGGGAAAGGAACTGAGTGTGGTAGTCATAGTGGTATAAGTCTGTTGAATGTGTCTTGAAAGGTATACGGACGAGTCTTGAGTGAAAGAGTTAGGAGGTGCACAGGAAAATTTGGGAAGCTTCAACCCCCTATCTCCCTATCCCTGGATCTGCGCTTGGGTTGAATGTGTTGATAATATTAACTCGGAAAATACATTGCCATTCTTGAAGAGGAAATTCTAACAGTCTCTTCAAGTAGCAAGTTTCCAAAAGTTATTATTCATTGAAGATGTGGGGGGGGGGGGGGCTGCCATAGTGCAAAAAGAGCAAAAGAATGGGAGGAGCAAAGCTGAATCGAACGACCTTCTTGACCGAGTCAGTTTCCTGGCATGACCTTAATAGAAGATGTGTGCGGAATACTATCATGACTACGGAAAAAGTAAACAAACAAAAAACAACAACAACAGGAAACGGTTATAAAACTGCTGAATGTCATTCACCAAACATGATCGGAAATACAATATGCTGCAATCTCAGAACTTATTAATTCTATCATCTATGCCTAGGTGAGTTGCAGCTATATAAACCGCTAAATGGAACTCAACAAAGTTATTAATAATGTACTTTGATTGTTTAAAATGTATTTCATTCTTTAAATTAAAAAAATAGTATTTCATTAATTAAATGAGTGCCTATTTACTTCTTGCATATGTTTGTATGTGTGCGTGTGCGTAGCCAGAGGAAATTGCATCAGTTACCTATTTTGTGTTAATAAAAATAAGCTCCTTATATCTATCTTTCGGCAGGCCCGTTGATACGAAGCACCTTTATTTTGGTTATTAAGGTATCTGTAAGATTGGCTTAACAAACGATCAATGTCAGTCGTAATTATGATGGAACGTCAAGCTCAGTCTAGCGGCATGTGGCAACCCCCAGATGCTGGCGAGGATTCTGGAAAAAGAAGGGGCCAAATCAATCTCTGTTTGGCTTAGTCACAGCGCCCCGGAAGACAGAAGCGGTCAACCGTATCTTCACCTTCGATCCGTGCTAAACCCTTCCTCTTAACCCTCTCAGTACCGGGTTGCATCTAGGGTGCAGCCAGCGTATAATGAGAGGTCTCTAAATCACGGCTTTCAACCTCAGTGCAACCTCCACTCTCAGACCTCCAACCCTTCTCAGCTCACCTGTGTTTAATGAAGATAATTGAGAGCAAACTGGCGTGTGCTGTTACTCGCTCAGCCACCCAGAACGACCGGGGCTGTTCAGCAGTGTCACCCTCCAATTATGGGGCAATTTTGACGTCAATGCAAGGGGTCAAGTGGGAAAACCAGGATTCCCTCGGCAGCAAGGGGAGCAGTCCGCTGTCTGGCGTCTTCAGGCTGACAGGCAACCGGTCCTGATTGCGGGAGGGCGAGATTGGAGCCGTGCATGCGGACAGGCGACACCGTGACAAACGCAGGAAGCAGGAGCGGGAGGCAGCTGGGACCGGACAGTGGCAATGGAGACCACATCTCAGTCCTTCTTTGCCCCTGACCCTTATGAATTAAGCGCCAGAGTGGGAGGGGAACGAAAGCGTAGCGGGTGCTCCAGGTGGTATGGGGTTAGGTAGATTCCTTCTGTGGAGCGGAGAGAGAGAGAGAGAGAGAGAAAAAAGAACCAGGATCCGATCGGCGTGATTTGGGAAAGGTGTGGCCGCTGCAGAAACAGAAAAACCAACACCTGGATTTATTTGATCCAAAAGAGCAGAGCGTTATACCGCGGATCGTTACCGTAACTTACAACCAACCAACTAATCAATTTTAACGACCGCCGATAACAAAAACAACCCTAAGACAAGCGCAGAAGCAGTCCCAAAAATAGCAAGACCAAAACAGCAGCTGACTTTCGTTCTCACTCCCATGGCCGCATTAAGAAAAGTGAGATAAGTATGGATTAGTAAGGGCTAAGCGGCTTTCTTTAATGCGGGAAAAGAGGTAATCTTATATTTATTAAGCGATCTTGCATTAAGTCGCGGTTCGCAACTAATCATTATAATAAAGAACCCAAACGCACACCGGCGATCGTAGATAGATTAACTCATAAGATACACACCCATCGCGGCAATTGAACAATTTTTTCACATTATAATTTTTCTCAGATCATAACACTGCCTTCCCCCGATCTACCTCTCCCCTATGGAGTGGGAATGTGGAGGGATTTAAGTTAGCATATATCTTCCACCCATTTTCCCTTCTTCTCACTTTAACTATGAACAACTTTTCAAACACTTCCTGGCAGAAAAGCTACAGCTGTTTGCGCCTCTAATAAATAAATAAAGGATCTAGTGAAGATAATCTTCCCCTTTTCTGATGGAAAGAGTTCTCTTTACTTGGTCATTTTGGGGAGTGGTCATCTTTACTTGGGAAAGCTGGTAAAGTTTAACGTCATAACGTAAAGTTGAATCAGTAAAATGTTTGTATAGGTTGTGACATTATTATACATTTCAAAAGTGACATTGATTGACACGTTTAGTTTTTTTCCGTGAAATTGTTACAAACCATTTTTACGAGAGCCCCATCAACTTGATGGACCCCAAGTAAAATTTTACAAATTGATGAGTTAATTTAGCTCTAAATCAGAGCATCTTTGGAGACGGACACTTTATACTTATTTACGTTTATTGGAACCGTTGATTCTTAGGACGTCTCCATCGTTGGATTTTATGGAGGTTGTTGACTCACGCAGTGCAGCGAGGAGACTCTTGCCAGCAGTCGAGAAAGCAGTCTGCTCAGGGACAACCATGTACAGTCATGGCCAAAAGTTTTAAGACTACTATAATCTCTCATATAAGAAAATTAATAGGACTAATCAAACGCTGCATTTTTTTTAATATGTTTGTAACATAATTTGAAACTGAAATATACATTTTTTAATTAATGATTGCAATCAATTAATCCGCGCAGTCATTATTTTCAATGATATCCCTTGTTCTTCAGGACTGCTTCAATTCGTTTTAGCATCTTGGGGACCAAATTTGATGATATTTTGACTTATATCGCTCCATTTTTGTTCAATAATCACCTGCAGTTGCTCACAATTGGATGGCTTCTGTTTATCCACCACCAGTTTGATTATTGCCATCAAATTCTCGATTGGGTTCAAATCTGGTTAATTCCTGGGCCAAAGTCCCAAATGTTCGAAGTAATTTTCAGCCAAGAATTTGTTATTTATTTTGGGCTGTCATAATGTGCGCCATCATACTGAAGAGTACAGTTACATTCCCCAAATTGGTACTCAAGTTTTGGTACCATTTTGAGTTCATGACAGTATTCTTGAACAAAATTGTTGGGATTTATTGGGAGGAGTGTAAGTAATAGTAGTGCTCATGTCATTCTGAAACTGTACGTCACATTATTTAGGCCTCATATTGACTATGTGGTACAATTTTGGTAACCATATTACTTATAGAATGGTTATTGTTTTGCTTGAGTCTGTACAAAGAAGGATGACTGAGATGATTCATGGGTTGAAGAGCTTATCTTATAGTGAAAGGCTTAAGAGACTGAATCTTCATATATTAGAAAGGAGAAGAGTTCGAGGCGGACTTGATTGAAGTTTTCAAGTGAGTAAAAGGTTATAATAGGGGAGACATAGGTAAGGTTCTTATTTTTATTTTTAGTGAACAGGATATGACACGTATCACTGGGGTTAAGCTGGACAAGTGTAGAAAGAGATTGGTAGAAATTGGTTTACAAATCGATTTGTAGATGAATGGAATAGGTTCACTAGTCGTATGATAGAAGCGTCCTTCCTGCAGAGTTTGCGAATGGGTTGGGTAGATTTAGGGATGAGGCTGCTAGGTGGGACTGAACTGGGTGATGGGGACGGGAGCTGCCTCGAATAGGCTATTGATTAGCCTTTAGCAGACTCCTTCCTTTTTATGTTCTTATGTTTGGAGCAGGACCAGAGCCCGATTTTGGACTCAGTGAAGGAATTCATTCTTTTCTTCTTATTTTTATAATGCTGACTATTTAGTAAACCTACAATAATTTAAATATTAGAACAATTATTCCTATCATTCCTATTAGGTTGCTCTGAAGATTGAGACCATGGCGAATAGTACCATCTTCATCAGGGAGTATTTCATATTTTACCAAAAGAATTTGGATTTTTTAATTTTTATCTAGCAGATAGATGTCCCCAAGTTGAGGAACTTTCTGAATAGATTGTTAATGTTGACTATATTCCTTTACTCTGAGGTTATGTAGATAGTTAGATCTCCATTTTTCATTTAGTTCCTGAGATTGTTTGTTAGCTTGATGGATGGATGGATGACATTGGATGTATTTATGCTTGTCTCATGGCGCACACTTCGCGCCGTAATTCAATTTTATAAAAGAGGCTCTTTTAAGATTCTATTTTCAAATTTAAAGATGATAATGGATAGATGACGTTTGATAGGGTGGATATTTACATCTGCTGATGATTTGAATGAGTTAATAATTTCTTTGGCATGTTGTTATACAAGGTGTCCCAGAAAAAAGTTAACCGTACTCTGAATTAGTATAACTCAAAAACTATTGGAGATTTTTGGATCCTGCAAAAAGTGTTTTATTTACCAACTATTTATCTGTAGATTCTGGAAATTTCATTAAATTCAATTTTATGATATTAATACGGTAATTGGTTTAGTGGAGGCTATCAAAAATATGTTTGCGAAAGGAAGTAAAATAATGAAACGAAGCCTAGGAAGGCTAGGCCACCGTGCACTTTCAAGAGAAGCATAGGGAGCCTAGGTAGCCTAGGTCACTGTGCGATTCTTCAAGCAAAGCCTGGGCCATTTTACAGTGGTTTTTCAGCCACGCTGTGGTATACTCTCGTCATTCTTGCTTACTAAGCAAATCAAAGCGTTTCTGTGTAAAAGTTTAGTTGCATAGAACCTTTTTAATCATGCAATTAACAAAAGATCAACGCGTATTTGTAGTCACAAACTTTATTAAGACTAGCAGTATTAAACAAGTACAGGATACATTTGAACAACGTTTACCAGGTAGGCACCCACCAGGCAAGCCCACAATTTGGAAAAATGTTCGCAAATACCAACATGAAGGAACATGCTTAAATCTAAATAAAGGTCGTTCGGGTCGTATGAGAACCATAAAAACAACAGAAAATATCGAAAATGTTCAGATGTCACTTCTTCAAAATCCACATGTATCAGTCAGAAAGAATGGGTTACAATTGTCAAAGTCATCATTTAACTGCATTATTAAACATGACTTAAAATGGCATCCCTATAAGATGCATGCAAGACACCAGCTTCTTGAAACTGATTTTCTTCGTCGTAGACAATTGGTCGAATGGCTTCTCATTAAACCTGCTCGTTTCCTGGAAAACATCGTGATTGGTGACGAGGCAGCCTTTTTCATAAAATGGAAAGGTCTCTGTGGATCGGAATATGCGGTAATGGCTATCTTGTCGGCCCATTGTTTTACGAGAATAACTTGAATGGTGCTGCCTACCTGATCATGATCAACGAAAGGATCTTCCCGGAACTCCGCTAGATTTACGGCAATCAATTCAATACACTTTGGTGGATTCAGGACGGCTCACCAGCTGATAGACAGCTTGCTGTAAGAACAAAACTAAGAGAAACGTTTGACAACTGCATTGGCGCACTAAATCATGCAATTAAATGGCCCTCAAGATCCCCTGACTTAACACCGTGAGATTATTTCTTATGGGGATATCTAAAGAATAAAATGTATTTTACTCCACCACAAATCATCAACCAGTTAAGAGATAGTATCACACGTGAAGTCGGCCCATTGTTTTACGAGAATAACTTGAATGGTGCTGCCTACCTGATCATGATCAACGAAAGGATCTTCCCGGAACTCCGCTAGATTTACGGCAATCAATTCAATACACTTTGGTGGATTCAGGACGGCTTACCAGCTGATAGACAGCTTGCTGTAAGAACAAAACTAAGAGAAACGTTTGACAACTGCATTGGCGCACTAAATCATGCAATTAAATGGCCCTCAAGATCCCCTGACTTAACACCGTGAGATTATTTCTTATGGGGATATCTAAAGAATAAAATGTATTTTACTCCACCACAAATCATCAACCAGTTAAGAGATAGTATCACACGTGAAGTCAATAAACTTAAGGAAAATCATAAGTTAATCAAAAAAGTTGTTCAATCAATGCGATTAAAGGCGAAACTGTGCTTGGAAAGAAATGGAGGATATGTGGAAGGAAAAGGTTCTTAGAAAATTAAAAAATGAATTTGTATTACCCATATGAAGAGTGTTTTTGTTAAAAATGGATTTAAATATATTTGTTGATTTTAAACTTCGAAGTTTCATTATTTTACTTTCTTGCGCAAACATAATTTTGATAGCCTCCACTAAACCCATTAGTGTATCAATATCGTAAAAGGGAATTTAATGAAATTTTCAGAATCGACAGAAAAATAGTTGTTAATTTGTTTATTCTTACAGGACTGAAAAATCTCTAATAGGTTTTGAGTTATACTAATTCAAAGTACGGTTAACTTTTTTCTGGGGCACCTTGTATAGTAAGAAGGCCACTTTCCTTCAGAAAACTTATCAATCCGGGATGGATATTTTGTTCTCTAAATATTAGGCAGAGAGTGGGCAGAGTCCCACCTCTATCAAAGCAAATTTGGCAGTAAGAGGGGAGGGGGGGGGGGGGCTTTTTGCATTAGAAATCAGATTGCAATTTCTTGCCGGCGGGAGATTGTCGGTAGTTTCCACGCTGACAAATTCGGGAAAATGTGCCACACTTTGTTTGAGCCCCTAAGGTTGGGCCATCTAGCTGACCAGGTTTCCCCGAGTGCGTCTCTTATTGCATTCTTGAAGTCTTGATACGGAATTTGGTGGTTGATTTGGGCGTGATTTGTGGGTGGCAGTTTTAGCTGCTTTGTCAGCTTTTTCATTCCCATGTACACCTGTGTGCGCAGGGACCCATCAGAGTGAAATTTCTTTCCCAATGTTGTTGGCTTTAAATATCGTTTCTTTTATATCTTGGAGTATTGAATGTAGGTCGTCCAATTTTCTGAGAGCTTGTAGGCTGCTCCAGGAGTCGAAGTTCGTATGCCCATCTTGCTGCGTATCTCAGGGCGTAGCATTCTGACGTGAATATGCTTGCTGTTTGACATAGTGTCTCGCTATAGGTATATTGCTCAGTGTAGAGGAATTTCAACATAAAGCCTCCCGGAGGGCCAGGTGGACGTGTACATTAAAGTCCCCCCCTTCCTGCGGAGAAAGCAAGAGAACCGAGCCACATGTGGAGAATCGTGGGCAGGTTAGACGGCGAATAACCGTCTAACTGCCTACCCTGTTTGATCTCCCCGCTGGATAGGTAGTTGGAGCTAGCCGCTGTGCTAAGGTGACCACCAAAAACCCTTAAGCCGCGCTCAAAGGATCCAACTACCTACGAGATCCGGAGGCCCGTGGTTAACTCCCTAAAAAGCGGTGCCAGTCAAAATGAACACCAAGAATGGTGACGGTTGGTGGTGTCTCTAATTAACAAGCCGACTTGGGCACTGCGGTGCCACCCTCCTCAACCCTCGCTTTCCCCTCTGCGGCCTCGCCCCTTTCCCCTTAGATGGGGCGGTCGCCAGCCTATAAATAAGCCCCTGAAGGAAAGAAAAAAATTATTATTCGAGGAGAGACGATAAAGGATCAGTTCGAGAAGATCGATACTTCCCCCAGTGCCGAATTAACATAGAACGTTAAGTTTTGTATCGGTACCAGAACGAACTATCCTTTACAGCCTTAAAAGAAGTCTGACTGAATTACCATTCCTAGTGCTAAACCAGGAATTTCGGCAGCAAGAGAAGAAGGATTATTTCGGTGCCAGCCCAAAGCATCCTGCACAGGCTTAGTAAGAAGCTTGGCAGAACCAATATTCCTAGTGCCAAACAGGAATTTCGCAAGTAAGATAATAGAAGAGCCAGTCACCCTCGAGTGACTCTAAAATTGCGATCTTAAGACCGAAGAATTAGACATCGGTGTCCCTTACCTCCATCCCATTTCGAAGAAAATCTACCATCGGCCACTCCAACACACCGAAGCGCGAGAAAAGCCATCTAGTGACATCCGGCAACCCCTGATTCTTTCTTTCATGTAAGTAAGTATGACCATTTATATTCGTATTTCTTTAGTATGAGTTTATTACGGTAGTCAAATTAACTGAAGTATAAACTAGTGTTAGTGAACCCCGTCATATTTACCAGGAGAAGAGTGAAATTTAATTTGATGTTTAATGCTAATCTAAAAGGGTTACTATAAAATAACTAATCGGCAATTGGTTTGTTTACGTGTAGCCTACTATATTTTGATTTAGTCAAAAAATAGATTCTGTAATAGGCCCAGTTTTAAGTATGGTTAACCTCGTTAAACTTATTAGGTGAATATAAATATTTGTACTGGTTTTTTTTTTAGTTAATTGTTAAATTTAAAATATATGTTTATCTTGGGATAATTCTGGTGTTTCAATGGATGGTTTACGTGTTTAACGGGCTCTATCATTAAAACGGATTAAACGCTGTGACACTCTCTCAACAATAAGGTAATTAAAAAGTCCACTCGGCCAATATTGAAGTATTGTTGTATTTCATAATTAATAGGATAAGACCGGCTTCCTTAAAACAACAAATACTATACGATTATACGACACTCAAGTATCATTGTAAATCCAGTACCATCCTCTAATTTCGAACCATCTGTAAATATTTCTCCCTCTGGTGTTCTTCTACGTGGTTAAGGAATGCAAGTCTGTTCTCTCTAGGTGATATGTGTTACCTGGAAGTTGATGCTCTGGCAGATTTTAACATTATTTTTCCAGAGTGGGGTTTGCGGATACGACACCTCATGGATGGAATTAATTGTAATTCAAAACTCCTCCATCAGGAGTCGCGCCCGCACTCCAAGTGGTCTTGGGAGGGACGGGTTTGCTATAAAGATATGGTCTAGCCCGTCGTTTAGAACGGCTTCGACGGTCGGCGAGGTAGGGGTTCTTTAGCACGTGCGTAATGGCGTAGTGTGATTTCCGCCATCCGCAGGTCCAGGGGCATTTTCCCATGCCACATAGAAGACTGGGTATGGGGGATGATTTGAAGGTACCAGTGGCGATCCTCAGATTGTTAGTATTTTATCAAGCATCATTCCTAGAAAGTTGTGTTTTTCAACGACTGGTATTTGTTGCGGGTAAATATATATTCTGGCTCACGAATGCAGCCGCGACGACGGCAGAAGTGGACCACTTTTGACTTATCTACGGAGAAGCAGTGTCCGTTAGTAGAGGTCCATTTACATATTTTTTCGATGGCAAGATGTAGGCGCCGTTCTATTGTTGCCAGTTTTTATTCTTCGAGGGCGATGGACAAGTCATCTACATATTGGGTGGTTGTGACTCCTTGAGGAAGGTTATCAATTATATTTTTGATACATATGGCAAACAGTGACACACTAAGTACGCTGCCCTGCGGGACACCTTCTTCCTGGGGGAGGAAATTAGTAATGGAGTTTCCAACTTGGATTGAGAAAGAGCGTTTTTTTTTTTTAAATGTTTAAGAAAAGTGGTTATTTCCCGCACATGCTCATTTTGTGAGGGGTTTTTAATATCCTCTATCTCCAAGATGTGCCGTAGGTCTTTGTGAGGTCAAAAATGATTGCTACGAGGTGTTTATTTTTAGCAAAGGTTTGACACACATCTGATATCAGTAGAGTGATGTCATTGCTTGTTGAGTGGAGCTTTCGCAAGCCACATTGTGAGGCTTACAAGTTTGTTTGTTTCCAAATAACACACTTAAGGACACCATTTTTTCTATCAGCTTGCTGTGGCGACAATTTAGGACTATAGGGCGATAGTTTTGCGGGTGGGATAGGTCCTTGCCAGGTTTTAGGGAGGATAAGACAGTCGCCTTCTTCCACTCTTCGGGGAAAGAGTTTTCTTGCCAAAGTTTGCTAAATAGGGCAAGCATGAATGTTTTCCCTCCACTGCCAAGGCGACGAAGCATATCATTGGAGATTTTGTCTGGTCCCGGGGCTGTATTTCTACACGATTTTAGTGCGTAGTCTAACCCCTGGATAGAGAAATTTAAGTGGTAGCGGATAGATAGTATGATGTGAAGTTCAGATCTGTAGCTTCTTCTGTGTTTCTGTGGATTTTAAACTCTTCTGACGCTTTCGCTCGGGTGGATATGTTCGCAAAACTTACGCCTCGTATATTGGCAACCTTTTCTTGGTTTAGTACCATTTGTCCTTCGTGGAGCAAGGCTGAGGCTGGGTGTCTAGATGTTCCTCCTCGTAGTTTTTTTAATCTTATTCCACGTTTTGCTTATCGGTGTTCTTCGTTAATTGATGACACATATTTTCTCCATGATTCGCGGCGGCTTTCCTTAATGATGCCTCTATAATTGGCACGTTTTTTGTTGTAGTCTATCCATGTATTGTCGTCGGGCCAGTGCCTGTAAGTCCTGAAGGCCTGTCTTCTGATTTTAAGTGCAACAGAGTACTCCATGTTTCACCAGGGCATTATTTGACGATGGAAATTTCCATTGTATTATTTTCATGTGGTAAGT
The DNA here is from genome assembly GCA_963969495.1 of Ceratothoa steindachneri. NCBI lineage: Eukaryota > Metazoa > Arthropoda > Malacostraca > Isopoda > Cymothoidae > Ceratothoa > Ceratothoa steindachneri. Next base: position 155,123,421 of record OZ018321.1, on the reverse strand, counting down.
GATGGGAGTTTGATTTGGGTCAGTATCCTTTGTGTCTTTGGTTTTTCTGTTGGGTTGGTTTTATCCGTTTTTGCTGATTATGAGGATACTTTGATGGGTCATTTTCCTTTCGTTGTAGCGTGGGTATCTGCGGCTGATTTCCAGCTGGAAAGAGCTGAAGGTATTCGGATAGTTAGTTTCTGCGGTGTGGTGGGTGCAGGCGGGTTTTTTTTGATGGATGGATGTTTATTAGGTTGGGGTGAGGGTTTTGGACGGGTGGGTGGATTTATTTTGGGGGAGTCAACAGCAGTAGTAGTAGCAGATGATATGCACACTTCCATTATTGGGCTCAGCTCTGGGGTGGGGTTAGCCTCCTGTAAGGAGGCCTTGGGTGCTTGGGACTCTTGCGGAGGTTTTTGCACCCTAAGGTTTACCCCATGGGATGGGGGTTTAGTACATCTGGTATTTTCAAGTATGGAAGCATAGGACATTCCTCTGTTTCCGCCTCGGTTTTGCATTTTTTCACCCGCTTCTCTAAAATCGATTCTTTCTTTTCCACGTCTTTTGTCACGACTTCCTTATCAAATTTGTAGACGCTACACTTTGGGCTTTATGCTGGGTGCGGTTCGGCACAATTTGCGCATCTTGTGTTGTCTTCAGGACGGGACACGTTGGCGAGGAATTACGCATGTGGGTGCGAGGTCTTGTTCTTTTATCCGGCAAGTTCGGATTGAATGTCCGTAGGTGTGGCAGTGGAAGCATCTCCTTGGGTTGGGTTTGAATTCCCTTACGAGGAATCTTCTCCAGAGGGTGTCGAGGCCAAATGTGACAAAATGTGTATTTGTTGGTGTCCTAGTGCCATTTACCGCTCGGTGCACTTTCTGGACAGATGTTTCTCAAAATTCACCGTCTGACTCGATTCCTGCTACTCATCATCATCATCATCATCATCATCATCATCATCATCATCATCATCACTAACTCTATAATTCAAGAAGGGGATTTTTTTTTAGTATTTGAATAATAATTTCATCTTAGTTTGGTTATGACTTATGTTTTATCAAAGTTATTTCTAATAATTCTTTTATAATATCAAAAAACAAAATGGTGAAGTTCAGAAACAAATATATGCATCAAAATTTTGTGATTTTTTTTAAAACCCAAAGAATTACAAATGGTGAAGTTCAGGAAATTTATTTTTCTATCTCTTCTATCTTCTATATCTATAACTCTATATTTCAGCAACATGATATTTTGAAAGGGGGGAAATTTAGTTTAGATTTCCTTTTTTTCTATTATTATAATTGGCGAAGTTCAGACAATTTATAAAAATTTAACCATGGCTTCTTTTTTTTAGATTTTAAATTTTAATCTTAGTAGCGAAGCGCAAGCTACCCCACATACGGGGGAATGGCGAAGCCATTGCCTGCTGTATATATATATCCTAAACGGCATCAGCTCGTGTCCGATCATTGTTTCCGTCATCTTTTATCCTATCTTCTCTGTAAAGGAAGGGCAGAGAAGAAGGGAAAATGGTGATGAGAAGCCAGTAGCTAAGTATCTCGTTTGGGGAGATCGTGTCTGCGCGACGGCCACGCGCACTCGCTTGACCAGGAGCAAGTCCACCGCGGTTTAATGAGGATGAGACGTGCAGTTTCAGTGATGCTGGCTGCAGCGAGCTGCCGGGTTCTTAGTATGTCAAGGCCCAGAAAGTGGCGAAAAGCGTATAATATTTAGTCCAGAAGGAATAAAGCCTAGGTAGTCTCAATGTAGTCCGAGATTGCTGGGAACACGGGCCGGGAGAGGGACTGGAAGGAAAATGGCGCTTATTAACGTAAGTATAATTATATTTATTTCTCATGGGTTTAACTCCCTCATTCACCGTTGGCTGAGAAATAATGAGACGAGAACAGACCGAAAATAAACAGACAAAAAAGTACAGCTATGAATAAGGTAAAGGGTGGGAGAGATTGCCAAAGCTTACAACATTACATTACATAACGTAATTTAACGGATGACAAAAGCCACAGGGCCTATCAAGGGTCATCCTAGTCAATCCACCTTCCACTGCGCGCAGACCCCAACATCCTTCTATAAACTCCATCCGCAGAATCGTGTCGAGAAAACAGCCTCAAAGTCATCACCAATCAAGGCTTGCCAAAAGCAAATTCAATAATAATAATTTCGATATTAGAATTCATACGATCCATTAATCAAAAGGAAACTCAAAAGCCACAATAATTATCCCTCTCCATATAGTCTTCTAACCTGCACTTGTAACCATTTAAATTTGGACTAGTAATGAGGTCTTGCGGTAGTTCATTCCTCTTTTGGGGAACAGCCCCGGCAGCGAATAAGGCGTTCGAGGATATCGAGAGGTTAAGGTTTGGGTATGGCATTCGAGGATCGTATCGTGAGTACAGCATATAGTATAGGTTAGGTTAGGTTAGGTTAGGTTTTTTAGCAAGTAACTGTTACAAATTTTTCGCAGAAAGTTTTTTTCCAATAGGTTATGGATTTTGTTGCCATTTCAAGCTCTTTAACACACACAACAAACAGTAGTTGTCAACCGTGTGACTATACGTGAATGAAATAAACGATTGCCTCAAAAGATCACTTTGATTCTTCTAACAAAGTGTTTTTTTGCAATCAAACACTCAAATTGCATTCACGCTTATTACAGTGTCAACGGCAACGCGAAGAAGCTAATAAAAGTTTTTTTTTGCGTCCATTTTTGCAAAGTCGCTGTCCTAACTTAACCTAACCTTAACCTCGCGATAGCCTCGAACGCCTAATTCGGCGCCGGGCCTGTTCCGAAAAACACCAGTTCATTCCAAAGATCGGTCTCTCTGTTTCAGGGAAAACATAGATTCTTAATTCCAACTTGCAACGTGATTTTTAGTCTCCAGCAACTTTACACCTCGTTATGTCAGGCGATCGGTCCCCGGTTAGCTTTTTTGTTTGTTTTTTGCAATAACCTTGTAACTATTCGTCCGACTTTAACAAAATTTGAAACCCTTATGTTGTTTTACATTCTCTTTCGAATGATATAATTTTCAAAACCCTCTCAAGGTTAACCAGGGAATTATTTGGTTTTGGCAATAACATCATAACTATTCGGCCGATTTTAACGAAATTGGAAACCCTTCTGTTGTTTTACATTCTTTTTCGAATCATATAGTTGTCAAAGTCCTCCCAAGATTAGCCAGGGAATTATTTTGTTTTTACAATAACATCATAACTATTCGGCCGATTCTAAGGAAAATTGAAAGTTTTATGTTGTTTTACATTCTCTTTCAAAGGATATAATTTCCAAAGTCCTCCCAAGGTTAGCCCATGAATTATTTGGCAATAAACTCATAATTATTCTGTTGATTCTAACGAAATTTTAAACTCTTATGTTGTTTTACATTCTCTTTCTAATGATATAATTGCCAAAGTCCTTCCAAAGTTAGTCCGGGAATTATTGAATTGTTTGAAGATCGTAAGGTCATAAATCAGAATAAATGAGAGCACGCGACTTTGTTCAGCAGATTTTGTTTGGCACTGAATCGGTTTTGATAATCCCTGTCCTTATCATTCTTGGGATTAGTGTATAATGTATATCGATGATATACACTATATGGCAGTTTCAGTACTCAATGTGGGCAAATCTCTAATTATCATGTTATGATGAAAAATAGATTGGCCGCCATCTTCGAATCGAAAGAATCTAGTTAGTTTAATTTTTTTTATATTTGTAAAGTACTCGCCTCAAAAGAATCGGTTACGTAGGGGGTTATATAGTTTAGTTTATTATTTTTGTAAAACACTAAATATCTTTTTTTTTTTAATTAAGATGCTATAATTGTGTATATATGGGTGCGAAAAGGTTACGCAACACGCTATATACAACTAGAGGCCTAACGAGATTTGGCAATCGCGCCTTTGAATTCGAAACTAAGGATAGACTTTTTCGCATTAGGAATATTTACGAGGGTGTTTTTTTTTCGCAGGGGTTTATAAATAAAGATAAGATAAGATAAAAGTTTTATATAATACAATATGATGCGATTGCAATAGCCTACCCCCCTCCTCCCCCCAGCACTTTTTTTTTAATTTGCTCAAGAAAAAACAGTGACTACCTTAAAAACAATTGCTTTTAAACATATATATATATATATATATATATATATATATATATATATATATATATATATATATATATATATATATATATATATATATATATATATATATATATATATATATATATATATATATATATATATATATATATATATATATATATACAGTGGCGGCAACAAAAAAAGTGACATTGAATATTGGCAATAGAAATCGATACATAAAATCGCTTTCACGATTTTATTTGCCAACAAGCCAATGAAAAGGGGCGGGGCTTATGCCACGAGTGGATGACTCTCCTGAGCTAAGACAACAGAACTGCGCTTTATTGGAACTCACTGTCTCGTTTGAGCTCGTACAGTGAGGTTTTGGTGTACAACGCTCCAGCGTGCTGATTTCCTGCATTCGTGCCTACATTTGACGTGCTATAACTTCTGTGCAAGTGGATACAATGGGGCGGAAAAAGCTTTCTATGACAGAGAAAAGCCGTGCCTTGACCCTATTAGAGCAGGGAAAGTCTTTTATTGATGTAGCAGCAGATTTAGGAACCTCAAGAAATACGATTTATCGCCTAAAACGGGCAGCTGAGTTATTGCCACCAGGTACCATACAAAAGAGGAAGGAGGGCACTGGTGCAGCTAGGAAGACATCTCCAAGGACTGATAATATCCTAAGGCGTGAAGTGATGTCAGACCCTTCTGTAACCTCCGCTTCAATCAAGAAAAAACACCCAGACCTTCTCCAGAACGTCGCCCTCAGGACCATCCGTCATCGCTTACAGAAGGACTTAGGCCTACCGGCTCGCCGCGCTGCCAAGAAGCCACTTCTTACCAAGGCTATGAAGATGAAAAGGCTCAATTTTTGCAAGACCTATAAACATTGGACAGCTGCCCATTGGAAGAAGGTGATGTTCAGTGATGAGAGCACCTTTAGGCTGGTCAGAGGAGAGTCAAAGATCGTGCGTCGTCCCAGCAATGTGTCTCGGTATGACCCAAAATATACCGTGAAAACTGTGAAGCACCCTGATAGTGTGATGGTGTGGGGTGCCTTTAGTGGAAACAAGGGCAGAGGAGGTCTGTACTTCCTTCCCAAGAATGTAACCATGAGGGGGACTAACTATCTCGAAGTTTTGAAGCAGCACATGCTGCCATTTTGGGAAATTCATCGGTGTGAATTTTTCATGCATGATGGTGCCCCTGCTCACAGGTCCCAGTTAGTAAAAAGGTTCTTCAATGATAATAATATTAGTGTTTTGGAGTGGCCTGGTAATTCCCCGGACCTAAATCCTATTGAGAATGCTTGGAATCTGATGAAATCCAAAGTTCAAGAGACAGCATCCGGCAGCATCAAGGACCTGATAGAATCACTGAAGAAGATCTGGGTTACGATCGACCCCACCTACTTCGCAAACCTCGCTGAATCAATGCCCAATCGACTCAGAATGGTCATCAAGTGCAAGGGCAACATGACCAAGTATTAACTTTCATGAAATATTCATAATAAAATATGTAAGTTACATTTTTCTGTTTCATTTTCCCCGAATTGTCACATGTCACTTTTTTTGTTGCCGCCACTGTATATATATATATATATATATATATATATATATATATATATATATATATATATATATATATATATATATATATATATATATATATATATATATATATATTGCAATGAGTTCTCCAATGGGACCACTTGCAGCTGACTTTTTTATGACACATCTCGAAGATCAAATGTTTTCTACTAATTTACATTACAAACCCTCCTTCTACCGCCGTTTTGTTGATGATTCCTTGGAAATTTTTAATAATCCTGCACATAGCCAACTATTCTTGAATTTTTTTAACACTTTACACCCTAACATCAAATTCACCATGGAAGTGGAGTCAAATGATAAGATGCCCTTTCTTGACCTTTTAATCAACCGAGATAATGACCAACGAAAAATTTAAACAACCATTTACCGAAAAAAAACTTTCACAGGACTAGGTTTGAACTACTTTAGTTTTTGTGATTTCGGATACAAAATATCCACAGTAAAAACTTTAATATATAGAAGTTTCTCGCTATCATCCACTTACCGTAAATCAATCCATAATGAATTTATTTTTCTTAGGAAGTATTTTCTAAAAAAAATTATTTCCTTCTGATAGAGTTTAAAAAAAGCTATTTGATAATCTCATTGACCCCCCCCTCAACCCTGCATAGAAGTTCCTAAAATGCCCATATATTTACTAATTTCAGAGATGGGTTTTTTAAACGATACTTTTAAAAGAAAAATCCTATTTATTTTTAAAAGATATTTTCCTAAAATTATCCCACAAATAGTTTTTATAAACAAACTATCGATAGGAAGGTCTTTAACAGTAAAGATCCTATCTCTTTGGAGTCCCGCAGGGATAATGTCTATTTATTTAAATGTCCCAGTTGTACTGGAGCCTCTTACATTGGCAACAGTGTCAAGTCTCTTGGACTAGGTTCTCTGCTCATATGGGGATTAGTTGGCGCACAAACAAAATATTAAATAGAAAGGAAAAGTCATCTATTAGGGAACACACCATAAGCTGTAAAACGAACATTTCTATTGAGAATTTTCAAGTATTAGCCTTTAACAACAACAAACATTGCCAAAGAACCCTCGAATCTCTATATATCAAACACTACAAACCTACACTCAATGAAGATATAAGTACAATATCATTATTAATTAACTAATTTTAACTACAGTTTGTTAGTTGGTTTGCTTTTTAACAAACCGAGCGTCACTGTATCCTATAAATACTAGCCCCTTGTTAAACCCACTCTCTAGGATGGATCCGCTTTAGTAAGTACCCAAATTTACTGTTTTTATATTAAATGTTTTTTAACTCTTACAGTCTTTACAAAATTAAAAACAAAGTTTAAATTTACTATCTTTAAATAATGCCAGGTCAATTTCTCTTATAGTTTTTAATTAATTTCTGCAATAATCCTTAAATTTATTAACTAATTTTTGAGTCGGTCTTAAAGCAAATTTAACTGTTGCCAAGTCATATTTAATAACAAAAAATTTAACTTATAGTACATTTTATTGATATTTTATAATTGGTCACCTTTCAAGTTTTCTTCGTATATATTAACTTTGTAAACTTATTATATATATATATATATATATATATATATATGTAGGCACGTGAGTCAAAGTTATGCAGATACACCCACAAAGGTAAAGTGAAAAAAGATTCTGAGTGCTTTCGTCTTTATTCTTAAAGACCTTTTCAAAGAATGAACAGGAGGAGGCTGGACATACATTGCCTTAAATAGTGGAAGGGGGATTAGACTACCCATCTCTCGACTTTATGTTGATGACATCTTTGCCTTTGGCCTAATAATTTAAATATCAATACATTTCTTACTAAAAATAACACCTTAGTGCCCTCGATTAAATTTACTTTAGAAGTTAAAAAAGATCGCACACATTCCTTCCTAGATATTCTAATTCATCGGAAAAACGATTGTTTCAAATATGAAATATATAGAAAACCCACAGCCATAGATAGACCTTTATATGCATTTTTATTCTAACCACGATAATACCATCAAGCAAAGTGTTATCTCATTTATGTTTTTGCGCACTCTTAGAATTGCCTCAGTAGAATACCTAGACAAAGAAGTCGATAGAATATATAAAATAGAGATAATGTTAATATCCCTAAGTTTCAGGCTAAAAATTATTAGTTTTACCCTATAGCCATATTTTCATTAAATTACCTCGTCTACTTAGGCCTCTAAACATAAATGTTATTTTTAAGTACGAGACTACAATTTATCGCATCCTTGTCAAAAATTCACCCCTCCGACCTAGCATTGTCTATTCGATAGGCTGCAACAACTGCCAAAAATGTTATTATGGACAAACCGGGAAAGAACTAGATGTCCGGGTTAAGCAACATCAAGCCAATGTTCGTAATCACAGTGAACAATCTGCGCTTTTTCCATAAATGTACAATCTTAACCATACCATTAACTGGAACAGTGCCAAACCAGTCATAAAATGCAGTAATTATATTTCCAGAAATATATTAGAATGTATCTCCATCAACGCGTTCCCAAATGTTCACTACATATATAAAATCTCAAATAAAGTTGTTTCAGGATTTTGTACCCCCTAATTAAAGTTCAGAGGTGGGTAGTCTAATTCCACCTTCCACTATTTAAGGCAATGTATGTCCATCCTCCTGTTCCTGCCTTGAAAAGGTCTTTAAGAATAAAGACGAAAGTGCTCGGAATCGTTTTTCACTTTTCCTTTGTGGATGTATCTGCATATATATATATATATATATATATATATATATATATATATATATATATATATATATATATATATATATATATATATTGGAACATCCTTCGGAAACCTCGATTTTAGTATGTAGGTTAAAGCCAGAACCAGTATTCGGAACATATATAATTTGGAACGTTTCGAACATTAGCTATGTTCATCTTCAGCCTATAATGGAGTAAAACAAAATGAAAGCAAGCAAGCAAGCTTAGAATACATAGAGAGATATATGTATTAATGACTGATAATAAGTTGAATTTGAGAGAAAATAATGCGACAATGTAATAATGAATATTAGAGTTTAGTAAAACTTTCAAGAAAACAATGCAAATTACCTAGAGAGGACAATGTGGACTTACAAAGAAAAACACCGCAAAATTATAAAACAAACTAAGAAAACAAGCAAAAATTAAAAATTAAAATTAAATAAATGAATAACACTTTCCAACTTGAGAGAATGACAGGAATCGAAGGATTTAATATGTGGGAAATTTCAACTGAGCTAAACATGGTAGTTGTTTAAAATAACTGAAATATGGTTAACCAACTAATAGAAGATTATAATTATCGGGTCATTGAGTGAGTTGTTATTACATTTTAGGTCATATTGAATTATAAAACAAACTAGAATTAAGATATTTGAATTAATAGATGTAAAGTGGTGTGGACGACTAACTCGAATTTAATTCTGGATTGAGCATTTGAATAAATAGAGATTCCAAAATGTTGAGATCTACGGATTTATCCGCAGAACCCCAAACTTTGAAATTTGAGGGGAGCAATAATCAGGTACAGTTATTCGAATGATTCCTTATTGCAGAGAATTCCGGTTTAGCAATGGGTGTGTCTGTGTAGTGGGAAACCTTCCCCCACCACTATGTTTGAAAATCCTCAGCTTCAATTGTAGCGTAGCGAGTTTAGCAACTCGCACACATAAGTTGGTAAACAAGTGAGGACTTGAGTAGCAAGGGTAGCTTCTCCTTATGAGACAAGTAGGTTTTAAGAGAGATAGTGTTATCTTTAAATCAAATTCTACTGTATCCCAATTAACACTCTTACACTTAAAAACGGTATTTGTTGGTATCACAGGAATTTCAGTCCAATGGCACGTCGCTGTATTCTAAGGTACCAACAGAGAAGTGCCATGCCAAATTTTCCCAGGCAGCAGTGATGGATGACGCTGCATCATTGTGTGCTCCCCATCCTTGTTTATACGTCACTGATACCATAACGGGTAAGAGGTTCTTAGATGATACTGTTTCTATAATTAGCATTCTACCCATTACCCTAGGACAAAAACAGAAAGACGAGGAATCGCATATTCCCCTCACCACAGCTTCTGGCACTCCTATTAGTACTTTTGGCACTCAAACTTTAAACCTCTCACTAGGACTTTGGTGCAATTTTGTGTGGAAATTTTTAATTTGTGATGTGCAATGTGCTATACTAGATGCAGACTTCTTGGCACACTATAATCTTTTAGTTAATTCAAGGAAATCATTTTTAGTTGATAGTACCACAAATTTATCCGTTCAAGGCATAAAGAAAAGTGCAATTCTTTCCACCCTTTCATTTATTTCCAATGGATCTCCGATAGATCAATTACAAAACAAATATAGTGTCATTTATAAACCAATAATGAACGTGTTAATCTCCAAAGCCGGCATAGCGTTCCCCCCTCATCTCATCATTTCATTCTCACGGAGGGCTCCCGGAGGGCTCCGAAAATGTTAAAGGTTGTCAAGGACAGCATACAAACTATGCTGTCAAAAGGTATAATTAAACCAAGCAAATCACCTATTCTTCACCAATTCATCTTGTTAAAAGGTCAGATGACAGCTACCGCATTACTTGTGACTATAGACAACTTAATTCTGTGACTGTTAGAGAAAAATATCCCTTACCTTACCTTACCGACTTCACGGAAAACTCCAAAACTGTACTAAATTCTCTAAAATTGACCTTAAGAATGGATTTTTTTTCGAATCCCTGTAGACAATGCATCCATTGAAAAGACGGCTATGACCACTCTCCTCGGCCTTTATTAATATTTGGTCTTACCTCAGGGAATGTCAAACTCATCACAAACATTTCAAAGGTATATGAATCATGTTTTGGATGATTTGGATCTCGTTTCCTCATATGTAGACGACTTGCTCATAGCCAGTGAAGACAAAACTCAACATTTGCGACATATCGAACAACTTTTTCAACATTAGAATCACACGGATTACAGATAAACCTTGCAAAGTGTATCTTTTCGGCAGACGCGCTTGACCTTCTTGGCTATCAAGTTGATTCACAACGCATATCTCCCCAACAGGATAAAATCACTGCTATTAAAGATTATCCTGTCCCCAAAACGCTATAGAATTGCAAAGATTCATGGGTTTAGTGAATTTCTTACGGAGATTCATTCGACAGGCAGCCATAATCTTGATTCCAGCCAAGCACAAGATGCATTCGATGCCATAAAACGGGATATCATCAATGCCACCCTTTTGGCACATCCAAAGCGAGACTGCCCATTACGCCTCATTACTGACGCCTCTAATCTTGGCCTCGGTGCCGTCCTTCAACAGTATTTTGGAAATAAGTGGGAGGTTCTGGGCTTCTTTAGCAAATCTTTTCGTGGCCCGGAATTAAATCATAGTACATTCAGTAAGGAATTGACCGCAATTCATCTTGCAATCAAGCACTTTCAACATTTACTTGGAGATGTTTCTTTGTGCTCACAGATTGTAAGGCCATAATTAGTGCCGCTAAATCCCTCAACACACCACACTCTCCTAAAGAAGACCGTCCATTTGAATTCATTTCACAATACACAAATGACATCCACCATATTGCAGGCTAGGATTATCCTAGTGATGCCCTCTCTAGAGCCCCCATCATCGATTGCAAAATGCAATCTGTTACACATATACAAACATCGGCATATCAAAATAGCACTCCAGATCCTTCATGCTATGCAATACATTCATCTGTTCCTTCCTCTTCTATTAGTGATTATAGAGCACTTGCAAGATCCCAATCAACAGATCTGCAACTTGCTGAACTTCAAGACGTTGATAGTATCTCCCCTAAATTTTACAAAGTAGCACTCCCATCCTCTTCTCCCTCTCTCATTTGTGATTTATCAAAATGTTTTGTACGGCCTTATCTTACTTCCGATTTTCGCAAACTAATCTTGGATTTTCATCATAATCCTGGCCATTTAAATACTAGAGCCACTCTCAAATCTATCTCAGACCGATTTGTCTGGAGAGGAATGAGACAATATATTCGATCTTGGGTTCGTAATTGCCTTTCATGTCAGAAGGCCAAAGTGCAACGACACACAAAGCCACCTTACACACAATATACTGCACCAGAGTCTAGATTTCACACCATTCATGTGGATTTAGTCAGTGGTTTTCCTGCAACTCAAGAAGGTTACAAGTATCTTCTCACAGTTATATGCCGTTTTTAAAAATGGATTGAGGCATATCCATTAAAGGACTTAACGTCAGAGTCTGTAGTTGACGCCTTTTTCACTCATTGCACCTCAAGATTTGGTGCCCCGGGATTATTTCAGGAATTATTAAAGCTAACTGCCACAGAACACATTTTTACATCGCCGGCGAACGCCTATGGCAACTCTGTATTAGAAAGATACCATCGCACACTAAAAAGCTCCCTGCTAGCCAAAGGAGATCCTAGTGATTGGCTAACAGATTTACCTGCAACTCTGCTCGCTGTGCGCAACAATCCCTGTTAGGAGATAGGATATTCTCCCGCACAACTTGTTTTTGGCACTCTCTTACGACTCTCAGGTGACTTGTTTGTCACCAGAAACACAGATCCCTTACAACACAAAACAATACAACAACATCAGAAAACCATGAACTTACTTGCCCCAATAACTTCCAGGCCTATTTTGAAACAAGAGACTTATATTCCCAAGGAGCTTGATATTTGCACTCATGTTTCCCTAAAGGACACACATATTCGCCCCAGTTTTTCAACGCCATACAAGGGCCCATATAAAATCCTAAAAAGACATCAACATTCATACACTCTCCGCAATATCAAACCAGCACATTTTAATTCCCCCACAAATGTTACCCCTAGTTCTTTAGTACCAGCCATTGACACTCTCCCCTCCAAACGTCTAACACGCTCCCTTACATGGAATCTAAAAAACAACACCATCCACCTCATACCACCACGAACACGTTAAAATCTACACTATGCGCAAACTGACTTCCTTTCACTATTTTTAGTGTTTTTATGTTTTAACCAATCCACGTACTTTTTAAATAGTGTGATGATTTGATGGGTGCCACGATTACTTGCAACGACAAACGACTGTTAGATTTATTTTTTTATTACACTCTCATTATATCTTTATATAACTGAAATTCCCCTCACTCAATTCATTTTATCCTTCAATTTTTCACAATGAATTGGTGCGAGCAGCTTTTGTCGGACCTAAATGAACTTTTAACTACAGAGTTTGAAAGTTTATCGCTTGAGATTTCGGAGTATATCATTTGTATGGGCTTTATCGTGTAAATGCCGACTTAATTATTACACTGATCTGCGTTGTTTTAAAGGTCAAATATATAATACCTGATTTTAGTTCAGTTTTGTGCACTAAATCTGAAAATCGTGCTCATTTTACCCAATCAGGTCAGGTTTTTGAAATATGAGCACATACCAAAAACTCTTATATTTCCAAATATTTGTTGTGAATGAAACAAAAATATTGTTCCGATTTACTCACAGAAGGCTTACAGAATATTTTTAATAGATAGCATGAATAGTACAATGCACAAAATAAGCTACTCATGGATGAAGGTCTCTTCAGTGATCTCCTATTGTGCCGAGCAGACACCACATCCCTCTTAAGGCACCAACAGTAGTCATCCAGAAAGTTCACATCACATTGGCCTTGATAGCGTTCCTCCATGACACGGATGTCTTGGTGAAAGCGCTCACCCTGTTCTTCACTAAAGTCTCCGCAATTTTCTGGAAAATAGTCCAGATGAGACCGAAGAAAGTGCATTTTCACTGACATACGCGCACCAAGTTTGCGGAAATTTTCCATTAAGTCATCAACCATCTTCTGGTACTGAGGACTTCTGTGGTTACCAAGGAAGTTTGCAATGACTAACTTAAGGGACGGCCAGGCAGAGATTTCAGTAGGATTTAATGAATCATCAAAACTAGAGTCTTTTATGAGTTCTCTTATCTGAGGACCATCAAATATACCTGCCTTAAGCTTCTCTATGATGATTCGTTTGAACTTGTGGTGGAGGAAGGCAAATCCTCCACCTTCCCTGTCCAGTGCTTTACAAAGTTCTTCATTAGGCCGAGTTTGATGTGTAGGGGTGGAAGTAACACCTTGCTTGGTTCAACCAGAATGTGGGACAGAACATTGTGTGACCCGAGTTCTAATCCTTCTCTTGATAACCACTCTTGTCTGACATAATGCTGGTCGTCAGCCCGACTATCCCACAAGCACAAAAAGCATGGATACTTTGTGTACCCACCTTGAAGTCCTAGGATGAGTCTATCAACTTTAAGATCTCCACAAATCAACCATTTATGTTCCTGGTAATTGAGAGCAGACAACAGACGTTCCATGCTCTTATGGGATTCTTTCATTTCAGCCGAGTGTCCAACAGAGATTGATGAAACCTTATTTCCGTTATTCAGAAAAACTGCGTTGAGACTTCTGTTAGACGAGTCAATAAAAAGTCTCCATTCCATGGCAACATACTTCATACTCATTAATTTCATCAGTTCAGCAATATTGTTACAGTAGATCAGTGAAGACGCTTTATCGAACATAAAAAAGAATTTTCTGAATTCGCTCTCGCGTTCCCGATACCAATACAACGTTGTTCCTGGGGCAAGTAGATGTTTCTCTCAAAGACGAGAACCCAGGAGCTGGGCAGACTCCTTAGATAGGTTCAGGTCTCGTGTCAAGTCGTTGAGTTCGGCTTGGGTCAATGGCACCGATCGGTCGTCCTCTTCTGGCTCGTATGCACCACACTCACCTGTATCAGTCATGTCAGTAGATTCGGAATCAGAACTAGATTCCATGATGACATCCGGCTCAGGAACAGGAACATCTGGTCCATGGGGGATTGGCTTTATGGCAGAAGGAACATCAGGGTATTGAACATGGTGCTTGTTCTTGCGATTGATGTCTTTTAAATTTGTCATGCAGAAGTAGCAGTCAGTAACGTGATCTTTCCCTTCCCTCCACATCATTGGGACAACAAATGACATACTCTTTCTTTTCCTATTCCTCCAATCCCGTAAGTTCTCCAGACATGTTTTTCAGCAGATATGGGGAGCAAATGCCTTATCCTGGTCCCCTAGTTTGACTCCAAAATAAGCGTAATAAGCCTTCTTCACCAAATCCGTGATTTTCGCTTGACGGTCTAGAAGAACCACGTGTCCGCAGATGAAACAAAATTTGTTAGGATGGTTCTTACACTTCCGATCCATCGCACTGCACCACTAGACCTGAAAAGAGAAAGAATAACTAGTTATTTAAGGTAACCCATGACCAGCTGTGGCAAAAACAAAGCCCATATACGCTTTTATGATAGCGCCATTTTGGAAAAATATGCTGTAATAAAAATCGACTGTATCTTAGAAACGAGACCTGACCAAAGAAAATGAATGAATTTTTTGAATTCAGCAAAAAGGATCCTAAATCAGTTGGAAAACCCTTGACCTTTGAAAAAAAGTTTTGAAACGCAGGCCAGGGTTATCATTCTCCTTGTACAAATTCGACCTCAATATTCTGTATAAGTATTTTAATCATCATTCTACTTTAATAATGTTTGATGTGTCGAATTGATATTTAGTTCACAAGAACTAATATAATTTATACTCGTGTATTATTTTAACCAACGAATTAGTGTTATCATGTATGTAAATATTGACTTAATTATTATTACGCACTCTGTACCAATTTGTCAGAAATATTCTCTACAAATATTTTAATCATTTTACTTTAATGATATTTGATATTTTGAATTAGCATTTTGTTCACAAGAACTAATGTCATTTGTACTCATGTATCATTTTAACCAACGAATTATTGTACATCTTACATTATACTTTTGTTATTCTATTTCCCATGCCATTGAATCTTCATTATTGTATTTTTACCTGAGTGATTAATTCCGATTGAATTATACGATTGTTTTGATTCGAATGCTCTTAATTATTGCTATTTTCATCTTATTTCATATTGCTGTTTTATGTGTACCACACAAATGTAACTACATTTGCTAATCAGAAGGCTGGGTGTTCTTTGTAGTGATCGTGTTACTACATTTAGGCATCGCCTAACAACAATGTGAGACTTCATTCATCTCCCCTTGAAGCTCTGTCAGCGCAGGCACTGTAACTATTGATTGGCCCTTGACCTCTAACACCAATAATTCTGTTTTTTTTCAATTCCCCTCGAGACTTTGTTTAGGTTCACACGACCTCCCTCTCTCTCTCTCTCTCTCTCTCTCTCTCTCTCTCTCTCTCTCTCTCTCTCTCTCTCTCTCTCTCTCTCTCTCTCTCTCTCTCTATATATATATATATATATATATATATATATATATATATATATATATATATATATATATATTTATATATATATATATATATATATATATATATATATATATATATATATATATATATATATATATACATATATATATATATATACATATATATATATATATATATATATATATATATATATATATATATATATATATATATATATATATATATATATATATATATATATATATATATATATATATATATATATATATATATATATATATATCTTTCTCCCATGTTCGCGCCCACTTCCTCTACGCATATAAGCAAGAGACATTCTCATGACCGGGATCAGCATTACTAGGGCGTTCTAACACATCACTTCTCTCCACTGCAAAGGGGATCTAGGCTCACCAGCTTCAGCCTTTTATCTTAGAAAACAACTTCAACTGTGACTCCGCTGCGACCCTACGCCATCTCCTCATACCTAAATGCTGGGGCCGGGAGGGACATAGACAAAATCGAGAATTGCAAGAATGTGATGCCAAGTACATTTTTTAAAAATAAAGGAAAATGGTGCGACCAACGAAGGCTTTTCATTCTTACAGAGGGAAGGAAAAGGAGGAAAGACACTTAAAGGGAAAAGACAAATCAAAAGAAGATAAATGGTGATGGCTAGAACGAGTTAACAAAAATCATCGCGTTTCCAGTGATCGGTCAATTTAGGAGGACCGCAAGTAGAAAAGTAAAGTGGGTAATTTTCAAGGAGGGGCTACTTTTTGGCTAATTCTAACTTTTCATACTTTTGTTTATAAAGTTCGTTTATGTAAGTATAAAATAGTTACCTTTCTCTATTTTTGTGGACGCTTTGTTATAAATATCACTATTTAAAAAAAAATACGCTGAAACATTAAAAGGATTGCCACAGAAGAGGCCATCTTGCCTGAATTTTGAGACCGGGGGGACACACTTTAAATCTCTAGAAGCAAATTTGTGCAGAATTCAAAAGTGCGAATTTGGATTCCCTCCCAAATATTTCAGAAATTAATCCACTCCAAAATACCCCCGCCCCAATTAAATTTTATGGAGGAAGTATTATAATAGTCAATAAAGCGCCTTTCTTTAAAAATAAAACATTATTATTTAGTTTTTATTTTGTGATCTTTCAGATAATTTGGTTTGATTCAAAAAATCAAGTTTCTAAGGTGCTTTTAAACCACTCACTCGTTTCATTCTTCGTCTCACAGCGAAAAATTCGGAGAATTAGAATAAGCAGAACAAGGTGAAGATGAGACAGATATTCGCGTACATGTATTATGTGTGTGTCCCTATGTAAGGATATTAATCGAAATGTCTACTTCAAGTCTCTCTCTTCCTCGTCGCGCGGCAGGCAACGCACTAATGAGAAGCTGGTCTCAAATGATGGAACTCCAACTTGGATCTTGGAGGGTGACTGCCGATCCCGTCCCCGGCCTCCCACCAGAGGCTCCGAGGACGCTCTCGGCCACAATCAATAGTCGTTCGCGAGTTTGAGTCGTGATCCAGAACATTTTAGATCGGAGACTTTCCCACAAGAAGCCTTTCTTGCGCTCTGCAGCTTCTAGATGCTCTTTGAGGCAGTCGTGCAGCAGGAGGGATGCCATCTCTGCACCCTCCCTCTCCTTATCATTCTGAGACTCGTGCAAGATCTTTTGCGCCTCCCTTAGTTACTTCAACGTCCGGAGCCCTCGCTTGGTCTCCGGAATCACAGTGTCACAATGGAGCCGTAGTGCCTCTATCGCTCTGCCTATCCCTTCTGAGCAAGTCTTCAGGGTATCAGTCAGTTAACCATAAATGGCCATGGTTTGCTAGGTAACCTCGAGATCTCCATCAAACATGGTGACCATGTGTTCTCGAACGACGTCCACACCCTCGTCTGCTTTAGTCAGCGAAGAGTGTAAGTGAGTAAGGGAACTCAGAAGCTAAGAAGACTCTTCCATGTGTTCGTCCAACTCTACTGCATTTTGTTAGTAAAGTCGGTGTGCCCAAGACCAAAGAACGTCTAAAGGATGCCTAAAGTCCTTGTCATAGAGCTCACTCACTTTTTCCATACTATAACTGACAATCTTTTGAATTTCCTGCTTCATATATGACCACCACTGTGAGTTTGTTTCAAGTTTCAGATCCTATTATATTCTTTAGAGTCTTCTTGAAGGAATCGCGTTTTCTTCCGAGGATTCTTCGTCCGGCCCAAATAATTCCTCGGAGATGGGTTAAACGAAAGGATTCGTGGTCATTTTTGCGGAGTTTGTTTCATCCCAAACAACTAAGAAGAAAATGATTTCTGAATACGCGAAAGCCAGATTTTATTCTATTTTTATATGAGAACGAGGCAATGGCTTCGCCACTCCCCCCTACGAGGGAAACTTGCGCTTCGCTACTAAGATTAAAATTTATTATCTAAAAAAAAGCAACCATGGTTAAATTTTTATAAATTTTCTGAACTTCGCCAATTATAATAATTTTAAAAAGGAACTCTATACTAAATTTCCCCTCTTTCAAAATATCACGTTGCTAAAATGTAGTTATAGAAAATATATAAAAAATAAATTTTCTGAACTTCACCATTTGTAATTCTTTGGGTTTTAAAAAATTCACAAAATTTCGATACTTATATTTATTTCTGAACTTCACCATTTTGTTTTTGATATTATAAAAGAATTATTAGAAATAACTGATAAAAAACATGTCATAACCAAAATAAGATGAAATTATTATTCAAATACTCAAAAAAAATCCCCTTCTTAAATTATAGAGATAGTAATGATGATGATGATGATGATAATTACGTAGATTAATCCTCGATAACACTATAGTTTAGGAATGCAATTTTTTGAACAGTTTGAATTTTAGTTTGTGAGTCACCTAGTTATATTTGAAGCTTTTAACTATTTTTTTTCCTAAGTTTCTAAGATTTCCTTTGAAGTTCTAAAAACAGACCGCAGGGCTAGTTTTTCGTATATTTGAAGTTTTTATCAAAGTTTTTTTTAATAATTCAGAAAAAATGAGGTATGATTATCGAATGTTTTTTTTTAATTTTAGAAACAAAAATAACTACGAATCGTGAAGTTCAGAAAAAGTATTAAAATTTAGTTATGGCTGTTTTGTTTTTGTTGGGGTTTTTTTAGGGGGGTCGTATATAAAAGCAAATTTAGTTGGAGAAAAATTTCTGAGGATTGTTTTTTTTTCCTATATAAACAAAAATCCAATAAAAGTTTTTTCTTGCTTTTAGGCCTGAAAAAACTAGAGCAAGAGTAAATTAGTAAGAGATAAGTACTGAAACCTTATCAGTAGAATGAGGAAAACATACCTATTACGGCAGTTTACGCCTGTCTTGTCATCATACGAGATTTCAAATGGTAGGTTGCATTAACTCCAACGGTTTTTTCTAGTATCTTAAGGCAGAACGCACTGTAATCTTATTTACTTGTCAGGAAGCATCAACTCCCTATTGGCTAGGACATAATGCATTTTGCCTGATAATGTAGTAGGTGCAAGCTACTTGTCATTAATATGCTGCTTCAGTTAATTTGTTAGCATTTCCAGGATAAGGCTGTTTATTAATGTTTGCTAGTACGCATGAAGCTTTCAAAGATTAAGGAAAGGTGAAATGAAATTTAGTCGATCTATTTTTTTATGTTGCTCAGTTTCAATGAGGTGTTTATTCAAATATAATATTACGTTTATTGAATTTGACAATCATTGTGTCAAATTTTAAGGAGTACATTAATAAATTTACCCCAATATGAGAACTGAAAATGTACTGACATCCTTCAACTATGCTAATTATTGACTTTTTACATATCAATTATAAAATGCAATGGGGGGCGAAGCCCTCATTTCTAAATTAAAAAAACTCGCAAAAAAAACAACTCGAAAAGTAGACAGTTTTTTCTTGTTTTGGGGGTGGGGTTGGGGGTTGGGGGGGGTTAAGCGATTGCAATTGCATCATATTAGTATTATATATAATTTTAAAGGTAATCTAAAATAGGGAGGCTTCGTCCCCATGCCAGCTGTGGGTGGTTGAGTCAAGCAGCAAATTAAAAAAAAAACTCGTAATATTCCTAATTCGAAAGCCTAAGCTTAGATTTGAAACAAATTGCGATTGCTAAGTGTCGTTAAGCCTCTAGTTTTGATACTGTGTTGCTTGACTTCAGACATCTAATCCTCACTCCTGAATGCGATTTAAAGCAATGATATTTTCTTTCAAATTGTGTATTATTAACAATACTTATCATATTTTAATCCAAAAAAATAAATTAAAATGATATATAATACACTATGAGGCAATTTCTACTAACAACATAGAGCTAGGTGTTTTTAGGTTAGACCATACTAGGCCTTGAACGAGGGAAATTACTGCCAAATCATGTAGCTACACAATTATAGCATTTTAATTAGAAAATAAATATTTGAATTGTTCTACATTTTTTTTTTAATTCCATAAACCCCCACGGAACCGATTCTTTCGATGGATTAAAACAATATATAATTGACAAGATGGCGAAAATGGCGGCCAATCTATTTTTTACCATAACCTCAACATTCGAAATTTGCCCAAATTAAGCAGTGAAAGTGCTAAGTAAGCATTTGCGGGTTTTTTAAAAATAGAAATATTTATAACAAAGCGCCCACAAAATTCGCGGATGGGCCTAAACTCAACAATAACCCGCATTATCTCCAAATTATGAGATAGTTAATGTACGTTGAACGACATATTTGACTATATACTACATATTATGAGGAATCTGATTCAATAAAGCAAGAGTAGAGATGTTAAAGTACAAGTTCACATAATTATAGGTTGCAGTTGTATGTAGCAAAAGAGTAATGTGCACTGAAATCTTAAATGTCGATTTTCTCAAAACAAGATGGATTTTGGAGTTATGTAATGCCTTTTACCTTTTGACGCCAGATTTGGAACTAAACGGAGATCTTAATTGCTTCAAAAGGATTCATAATTTTTACCAAAGTTTAGAAAGCCATTAAAATGCAGATTTAAAAACGATCGAGAAATCGGGTTAATATATTCACAAAATAGCGCATAATACATAAAATTAGAGGCATGCGTTTTGAGCGTTAACATAGCGGATTTAACTTCTGAAGGTCAACATAGACGGGTTACTCTCCCCCACTTCTAGTTTGCGAGTGAGACAAAAGCTTTAAAATCACTCATCGTGTGATTATATGCTTTTCTATACACATTAACACACTTCCAATCAAATTACACGCACATCGAGCGTCTGATATTCTAGCAAAGATATTCCAAATACCATTTTAGTATTTGTGTAAAATGGATGATTATTTTTCTTTTCAGTTTTAGAAAATAAGTTGTCCTATTCTTTATATTTACTTTATGGTCCCCTTTCTGTATTGCTCAGTCCGCTTTCCTCCGTTGAACACCCCTTTGTTGGATTGCACACGTTTCCTCTCTTCCTGATGAAGGAACTATAATGTCTCCCCCCCCCCACCCCCATCCCAAAGAAGGTGGAATACACATTTGTGATACAATCTTGTGTCTTACACAGAAAAGATCACAGATCCTGTGATCAAGAATAAGATTGAAGTAGTCTGACATTGAACTCCTCTGCGCACCCACCTCACCACACTTCACTCTTAAACTGCTGCTGACCCAGCTACATTGCGCTAAGGTGACAATTCGAAAACCATGGTTCGAAACCTTGTCATTGCCACTTCTTATTCAGCATTCGTGTCTCAACCAGCAGAGCCGTCGATGAGGTGCATTTCCAGCGGCTCTTTTCTCCATCTGCTTTTCCCGCCCCCACTAACCAAGAAACAAGCTCGCGACCCTCCCCCCTCCCCCCCATACACACATTAAGTCTTCCCCCACCGCCTTCCACACTTAAGAAAAATCTCTCTGAACCAATGAGAGTTGCTGAAGAATAGTGGTCTCAATTAATTCATTTAAATAATAGAGTTTCCAAGTTTGCCCAGTTGAAGAAGTAGAGGTCCCAGTTTTGCCGATTTGAAGAATTAGGGGGTCCCAGTTTTGGCCACTTGAAGAATATGATCCAGTTTCGTCTATCTGAGGAATGGAGGGTTTAGTTTTTCCATCTGATGAATGGGGGTCCAGTTTTGTCATTCTGGGAAATAGGGGTCCAGTTGTGGCCATCTGAAGAATTGGATCCTGTTTTGTCCATCTAAGGAGTGAGGGTAAAGTTTTGTCCATTTGAAGAATGTGGGTCCTGCTTCGTCCATCTGGGAAGGAAGGTCCAGTTTCTTCCATCTGAGTAATGGAGGTTCAGTTTTATCTATCTAAATAATATGGGTCATGTTTTTTCCATTGGATAATGAGAAGTCCCCATAAGTTAAAAAAAAGTCAATTTTTATTCGGTCAGCTTTGAATGAGCGAGGGGATCGAGAGAAGAAGCTCTAAACAGAACCATGGATACAAATATTAACCCAACCTGAACAAGGTAAATTCATTAACCACTTTCAATCTGAATTCCCTTATAATTAGTTCTGAAAAGTGGGTCTGCGAAACCATTTTCTCCCTCGAATTTAAATCGAAATACCAACGAGGGCATCTCCAGCAGAAAGTTTGTAAAGAGAGATCTGTAAAATAATGATTACGATAGAGGAAGTGAAGGTATATAGAAGAGAACTCCTCATGAAGATATGGTGGTCAGTAAGGCAAACTATTAGTCTTGGGCTGGTAGGACACACAAACATCGAGATGTAATCCGCAGCACGGTTGTCCATGCCGAAGCTGACATCCCATTGCGGATGTACAAGAAAGCATTTTAATTGGGTCATTTTCAATGAGTCATTTGGTCCCTTTGAAAAATAGTGGTCTCTGGATCCCTTCGGTCTTGTAAATTCCATTCAGTAATGAAAATCTGTCTCGCAAATTTCATTCAGTAATCAAAATCGGTCCCATAATTTCATTCAGTGATCAAATCGGTCTTGTAAATTCCATTCAGTAATGAAAATCTGTCTCGCAAATTTCATTCAGTAATCAAAATCGGTCCCATAATTTCATTCAGTGATCAAATCGGTCTTGTAAATTCCATTCAGTAATGAAAATCTGTCTCACAAATTTCATTCAGCGATCAAATCTGTCTCGTAAATTTCACCCAGTAATCAAAATTAGTCACGTAAATTTCATTCAGTAATCAAAATCGGTCCCATAATTTCATTTAGTGATCAAATCGGTCTTGTAAATTCCATTCAATAATGAAAATCTGTCTCGCAAATTTCATTCGGTGATCAAAGCGGTATCATAATTTCATTCGGTGATCAAATCGGTGTCATAATTTCATTTTGTGATCAAATTGATCTCGTATATTTCTTTTATAGGAATCGCCGCTCAGCTAACCGCAGCCGCAACCACAACCCTAGCCCGGAAAGAGAAGTGGTGCGTTCACACACACAGGAGCGTTGTTTGTTCGCCATTTAATTCATTAATTATAAATGCCCATTGAATGTGACAAGTAAAATGACACAAAAATATTACTACTTATATTTCTTACTATTAGTAGTAGTATTTTCGCCTGTATGTGCTCCATGAAGTGCTCCCATACCGTCTCCCAGCCCGTCTGGTAAAAAGCGGCTAATCCCGGATAGGGTTGGCTGGGAAGCGGCGCTTCCCAAAAATGTTGTTCCTCCGAGCCCGATACGCAATGGCGGCATTGGGCGAAACTGGCACGGGCTCCTTTAGTTATCCCGGTAGTAGCGTTGAAATTATTATTCACGCAAACATGAAATAATGTACATTTACGACTAGTGGAAAGTAGATTCCGAAATCAGGGAGACGCGTACTTTGCAAGGGCTATTAAGGTCACTCCATCGAACTCACAGGAGGAGATAACGTGTCTCGAACGAGCGAGGAGGGAGGGGGGGCAGCGCGCAGGCAATGAGAAAATGATGTCGGCGATCAGTTCCACTAATCTCCACTTAGCTAATTGATTAGCAACCATAATAATATGTGGCTTAAATCTTGTTGTTACACATGTGGGTAAATAGGCACCCACCGAAGATTGGGTAACTATAAGCAAAAAAGGCATGCAATTAACTAACATTAGCACAAGCTCAACGAATGTGATACATATCTAGAAATATTAATCCAGGGGTAGGGTGGGGTGAGGTGGAGGACTTCAGATAAGAATAATTCATTCTCTGTCGGATACTTCTATATACTTTTACTCTGCATACATAAAACTCCTAATACTTACTACAAGATTTTATACGGTTAAGGTAGGTCTAATGTACGTTTAAAACTTAACCTTGCTACGGTTATAAATAAGAGCGCGCGTATTATCATTCATTTGCCGTCTGGAGGTCTCCTAAATGCAGGGCAACGTATCCTTTGAGTCCCTTTAGTCCTTGAATCTCTTTGGTTGCTGCACAAGTTAACCATTTACTCAATCCAGTTTTTCCTTAGCTGGCCTTGAGTGGATGCAAAGGTCCTTGCTGCTCCTCATTATGTAGTTATGTAGTTCAGCAGTCGAGGTGATCAGGGATAGTACATGTGGATCCCGATCAATGTATACAAACTTGCTCCTAGAGATTTGTCAAGGTGTCTTCCCTCACTTACGGTTGCGTTTCTTACCGGCAAAACTCCTCATTTTCCCTCTTATTTCAGGCTTAGCTGATCGTTTCCTGTCTTTTCACATGTTTGTCCATTCACTCTTATTTAGATTGAGTGTTGTGTCCTTGATGGGGCGGTCATGATTTTTGTTTCCTTGTAACAGGCGCAGCTAGGACTCTGCTTTAATTGTAAAACAACGAAATATTCAGTGGCTTTACGGATCCTCCTGAAGCTTAGCTACTCAAGTAGTCTCTTCTCTTTTCTACTCGAGAGAAATACCTTTCACAAATTTCCATCTATATTAACTTCCTCTTTTACAAACCTATATTAATACTCTTTGAGATTCGATGGTTGCTTTCAACGCCCTTACACGGTAGTTATCTGACCACGCCCAAGCTTCCCTTAGGGGCTCTTTAAACTGACGAACCTCGACTGTCCTATCTTCAGTCCCCACTTTCTCCTTCAGGTACGCCAGGAGGACTGGCTGTGCGAGAGCGCTCGCAGGAACGATCAACACAGCGATGCCATATGACAAAAAGTGCAAAAGATCTTTACCTCCCTTGGCCCTGAAGACCCCCCCCCCTTAAAAAATAAATATGAGGGTTAGAAAGCCAAGGGAAGAGGGACATTAGGGGGATGGGACCGACTTGGGTGGGGGAGAATGGGTTTATCATGCAATGGGTTCCGTCTCTTCTATCATGAGGATTATGTCCGGATTTCGTGCGAAAGACAAGTTGGTTTGTCTCATTTTCTGATGTGCCGTAAACCGTTGGGGAGAGAGGGGGACGGGGTGAAATGGGGCCCTAATTTTGCTTCGTGCATACACGTACGTCGATACGTCTCTCATTACCTACAGGAAAATAAAATACTATTCTAAGTACATTTTTTTATAAGAGAAGAAAGAGCTCTCGTTAGCCTCGTGAATAAGGCGTTGATCGTCGACGTCGTGGTACTGAGTTCGTTTCCCGGCTAGCGCGGGGTTCTCATGGAGCTGCCGCCACTCAAGCGAGGCGTCAAGTCCTGGAAAACGCGCAGACAGCACAGGCTAGGTATGTCACTTCACACAAACCGCCGCTGTCTCTTCCCCCAGCCTCTATACGCACACACAACATATCACTTCTCCGTCTCAGAGCTTGCTGAATGGGTTTCGTGTCCCCACTCCCCTGTCGAGGAACGGGTTGTCTCTCCCCCTTGGGCCGTGAATGGTTCCATGCTCGCAGGAGGGCGTTAAACACAGTACTACCACTCTTTCTTTCTGCACTCCCCGCCCCTAAAGGAGGATTGCTAACAAGTGTCATTCTGACACTTGTGTGAATTTCATCGGCCGGTAGGGGGGCTTTGTCCAAGATCGAAAATTGGTGGATGTGGAATAAAATAATAAAATAAATAAATAAATAATAATGATAAGAAGCAGATGAACTATATATATATATATATATATATATATATATATATATATATATATATATATATATATATATATATATATATATATATATATATATATATCGGTAAGTAGATAGCAAAAGTTGATAACCGATTCTCATTAGGTCCTAGTGGGAGGGCATGATTCCTCGCCAGGTGGGTGTCTTTCAGGGAACCGCTCTAAAGAGGAGGGAAATGAAATTTCCATGGTACATAAAGGCATGCATTTAATATGTTTTAGGAAGATTTCTTATAATACAATCGTATATTCAAGAATCTGTATCTATAAGACGCTCGATCTGTTCCTGCGGCCACAACGTTGTTCACTCATAACTAATGGTCACTCGCGCGCGAGCGTAAATTGCCAGCGCGCGCGGTAAAACGTTTACTCATTGTAAGTATATTATATGATAGGAAGAGTGCGCATCTCTCATGAATCTGACTTCACCCCACAAGTAATAATAATAATCAGCAAGTATAGATATTTATGTGCCCCCATATAAGAAATTCAAACAATATGCATCTGTATTTATTTGCAACACGACTATTTATCCCAGACAACACCGAGTAACTATGCTAGTTACAAAGCAAGATTTGACAACGATGAAATTTAAAACATTTAAAAAAAAGGTGTTGAAGCCTTTGTTTTCTATTAATTTTGCGCAACGACGACCACAGGACCTCACCAGTTCCTAGCAAAATTCTAGTGTAATTTTGCTCCATTCTTGCTCAATTTTCGAACATAAATCCATCACAGTTAAAGGCTATTCGTCTCGAATTTTGTTTCCAGTAATCTTGCGTTGGTTCTCAAATAGGTTCAGGTCCGGGCTCGGAGCTGGCCACTAAATTACTTCGATATCTTCTTGTTCGAAATAGTATTTTACTCGCTTGGCAGTATGGCATGACACGCTCTCCTGTATAAATACTGCTGGCTTTTTCAGAGATGCTCGGAGTGATGGTATAGCATATTGTTGTACGATGCTTAGGTTGATACTCGCATTTACCGTCCAATTATTCACGCTAGCAGACCAAATCCTTCAGACGAAAACATCAGCCATACCATGACGGTGCCTCCTCCATGCTTGGCAGACTTTTTAACACATTTAGATTTAAGAATGTTACTTGCAGCGCGTATAACAAGGCGTCTGTCATTAGATCTAGTGAAATTAAATTTGCTTTCGTCGCTAAGCTAAATTCTCTCCCCATCTTCATCTCTCCAAACAACATAAGCTTCAGCATATTCGAGTCTCGCCTTCTGGTTCATCTTACCGATGATTGGCTTGTGTTGTGGTATGACCAGGTGTACTGGCTGACCGAAATTAAGGCTCCACCTGGGGATGGTTCTAAGAGTGCTTTAAATAAACAGTTGCTAGGCCAAGGAATATTCAAACACTGCTACAAAAATATACTTTAATAGGACTCAAGATTACATACACACACATATAGGACAAGTTAAATAACAATGCAATTAAATATTGACGGTTCGCGGCTAAGATGATTGTCACTATCAATTAAGTTTGAACCGAGGGGTAATTAATTAAGAAATGATCTTACAATTATGCAAGTTCCAGATAAAAGGGGGTCCTTGAGGTTCACGCGGTATAAGTGGGAGGAGCGTGACGAAGCGGGGGTTAAATCCCTTTTACATTGATGTGCGGCAAGTAAGACCAGGGAGGTAAGTTCAACCTTGGACTTGTGGGCGTCTCACGAGATACTCAATCCGACTTCTGGAAATTGAAGATGGGGCAAACGGAGGATGGTTCAGGGATGGCTTTTCTGATCCTTAAAATCCGAAGACGTGGTGATAAGGGTTGAAGCGCGCCTAAAACTATTTCCACGAACAACACTGAGTGACGCCTAGCTCTTCCTTGGCTCTTCAACAATCACTCAATTCTTCTCTGGACGAGAATGTAGTCGATTCCCTCTCAACTAACGAAGACGTTAACGGCTAACGTACTGGACGGCGGCTTCAGACACAATCTGCCTGTGAACTCCGAAGTATCGAATATATACTCCGAAATTATCTAGACGGGAAGAAAGACATTCAACGCCAACAGACTGCTGAATTGCCTTGGGTCGCGATAAGGGTCCATAGTGGGAAGTCGCGATGCCCTTTTAATGGTACTTTGATTGTTCTAATTTTCGCATATATAGGGCAGATAAATGCAGCAGTATGAACGGGACGTGAGGCCGACTAAATTAATCTTCGACAGTGGCGCTTCGCCCTCGAGTGAATTGCTTGGGGCAGACGGTCAACGGCGAACTGGGGAAGTCAGGGAGGGGAGGGGGGGGGCGAGGTACTGGAGAAGGTGGGAAGAGAAAAAAATAATCCCTTTTCTCTCGCCTTATTCTTGCACACTCCTCCCTTTTCAGGAAGACATTTTTTTTCATCAAGTCGGGTGCGAAAAAGAAATGTCTCGAACTAATTTTTCTTCAAGGGGGAGATGCTATAAAAATTGAATTAGTGAAACGAGATACAAACAAGATTCGGACGAGAGCAGGGTTAGCAAATAATAATAATTATTTCAGACTATACGCACAGGTGCAATAAATAAAATTAAGCCATACAACACATTGAGTATCTAAATAAAAGAAAAAAATGAACCATTACTAAAGACACACTACAAACAGAGAATAATTTAACAACACTTCAACAATTACCCTATATATAAAACAAATCAGCAAACATATTTACAAGGAGATACGCTAATTAATGGTATCTTTAATTTAATGCAATAGAGTCTATAGAGGATTTCTGCTTAAAATATCTGCTAAACAATTTTGAGTACTCTTGATATACACAATACGGAATTGATATTTTATGAGCAACAGACTCCATCGCATTAGTCGTCCATTTTGAGTCTTGAAATTACGAAGGTACGACAATGGCTTATGGTCACTCTCAATTACGAATTCGGTTTCTATAAGGTACATTCTAAAATGTTGAATTGATCATACTATAGCTAAAGCTTCGAGTTCAATGGTGGTGTAAGCCTTCTCGCGGACAGACAGCTTCCTGCTCGCATACACAACGGGATATCCACTTCCATCGTTTCCATACTGCATGAGGGCAGAACTTATACCATCACGAGAGGCATCAGTACGAATCCAAAACTTTTTGTTTGGATTCGAGAGTCTCAAAATAGGAGCAGAGATCAACTTCTCCTTCAGCTGATTAAAGCTAGACACCGCAGGGGGAGTCCAACTGACAGGATTGGGTCCCGTTTTCTTTAACATATCATTAATGGGTGACGCTATAGTGGCGAAATTGGGAACGAACCGCCTGTAAATTCAAGCAGAACCCAGAAATGACCTCAGCTGCTTCTTCGTCCAGGGAAGCGGCATTTCAGCTATGGCTTTAACTTTGTCTTCTTGGGGGACAATCTGGTTCTTTCTGATCTTAAAACCAAGATATTTAATCGTATCATATGCGAAATGACACTTAGACGGGCCTATCGTGTGTCTGTGTGCGCGCAAACGGATTAACAAAGCGCGAAGGGACTGTACGTGCTGGTCCCATGTACGGGTGGCAACGTACACGTTGGCCGTCTACAATTCGATGCCTCATTCGATTGTAGTTTCCACACGCAGTTACCAAACCAAAGGAGAGACTGGTAAACTGCGTCAAACCTTTCTCTGTAGCAAAAGCTGTAAAGCACTTAGAAGATTCGGAGAGCGGAATCTGATAGTAAGCCTTACAAAGATCAATTTCGGAGATGAATCTTGCTTCTTCGAAAAGATGTAGGTTTTGATCAATCAAAGGTATGGGCTCGGCTTCGAACTGGGTGACTTAATTTAATTTGCGAAAATCGAGACATCCTAAATGATTTATCGGCCTTTCTGACCATCACAATTGGGGCACAAAAGTCAGATGAAAGGCTCGATGATCCCCAACCTGAGCAAATTTTCTACCTCAACGTTAAACGCAGGGCGTAAATGAACGGAAATCGGGTAAGGCTTAGTTCTTACTGGTTCTTGCGTTTTTAAAATAATCTCATGAGTGAATTGGATTGAACAACCTTGGGTTTCGGAGACTAAGTCCGAGAATTCACTTAGTAGGCTCGCCAATTGAGCCTTCTCGATGGGTCGGAGAGACGGCAAGGGGTATTCGTCGTCTGCTTCCACACATAAGGTTTGAACGAGGCCTAGCGGTCCGACCGGTAGGTTGCCTCTAAGACGAGTTTTTTGTCTAAAGCGACCACATTATTAACGCACGCGCGTCGGGGGTACCTTTTTAACAGGTTGATGTGGTACACTTTATTACCTGAGGGGTTCTGAATTAAGTAGTCGACCGGGCCTCGGGGTTCTACTACTGCAAAAGGTCCTTTTCCACTGAGATAGGAGCTTATTAGACTCAGAGGGCAACAGAAGTAGTACGTCGTCGCGTGCTTCGAATTTCCGTGCTTTGGATTTGATGTCAAAATACGCTCTGTATTTTTTCAAATTCACCTCAGAATTCTTGAAGGCGAGGTCTGCACAATTTTCTAGGCGAGTAAGCAAATCCAACACATAAGCGTAGGAGGACTTAATCTCCTCATCAAACTTGGGGTTTAACCATAATTCTTTTAGGATGTTCATCGGCCCGCGGACGTTTCGTCCGTACAATAGCTCAAACGGGGCAAATCCGAGCGTTCGGTGTGGGATTTCTCTACACGCAAATAAAGCCACGGGGAGGTAGAGGTGCCATTCTCGCGGTTTGGAGTGGCACAATATCTTGAAAACTGATTTGAGGGTACCGTTTAATTTCTCGCACATCCCATTTGAAGCGGGGTGATAAAGAGTTGAGAAAAGGGGTTTGACCAGCAGGAGCTTTCCTACATACTCCATCAATTCTGAAGTCAATTGACGGCCTCTGTCCGATAGAATCTCCTTGGGGATTCCTACTCGGGAAAAAAATAGAAATCAACGCCTTGGAACAACGAAATACTAGCAATGTTCTTCAAGGGGACCGTATCCGGGAAACGAGTGGCACAATCTACGATGGTCAAAATATAAGAATGTCCCTCAGTATACAGGTGACGGAGAGGGCCTATTAAATCGATCGCGACCCTGAAGAAGGGTTTGGACACGATTAGGGTATTCTTAAGGGGAGCGGGGTCAATACGGCTTTTAGCGGTGACCTTTTGACAGACGTCACAGGACTTACAAAAGTCGAATATTTCTTTGGCAGTGCCTGGCCAAACGAAATATTTGAAGACGCGCTGGGCCGTCTTGTTATGGCTAAAATATCCAGCCATTAAGCCGTCGTGAGCCATCTGCAGAACTTGACGTACATTCATACTGGGTACACACAGGGTAGTGACTGGGGCGTTATCTGGTCCTGCAAAAGATCGATGTAGCAACAAATCTTTTTCTATGTAGTCAATTCTTCTATTCCCTCGAACGGTTTGGGGCTCCTTTTTTTTGGCCTTCTCCCCCAGGAGTTGCAAAGAAGATCAATTCTTTTGAGCTTTAGCAAACTGATCATTGCTGGATAACTTGACGTCCTGGGTTGACGAGGGCGTTAAAGGTATCGGGGTGACGGTATCTTTCGCAGTTTGGGCCCTGGTGATCACTGGTTGCGCGATGGGTTTTGGGAGAGCTGCGCGCTCTATCCGATATGAACAGAGCCAAACTTCTTGGGGGCGGCCAATACATCGGCCCATCTTGGGAAATACTAACGCTGTATGTAATACTTTACTACAGGGAACTTATTGACACGAACTAAAACGTCGTGAACGATCGCAAATCTCTTATGCTGGGGACTTACTGGAGGCAACAGCTTGTCCGAGACTACTGTGCATGTGCAACCTGTGTCTCTTACAAGGGTTGACACTCGGCACCCATTTATCCTGCCGTTCTCAAACTTGCGCCCACCGAGGGAGCTCTTATTGAAGAATAAATTTACCTGTTGTTTCGAGTGAAAGGGAGCAGGTGGCGATTGCGATGACGAGGCAGAAGAGTTAGCGGGAAGATAAACGGTTACCTGGTGGACCTGTTGATTAGGGATTGTTTTTAACTGCGAGTTCTGGGCGTAGTTAAAACTAAGGTGACCAGGGGTGCCACACGTAAAGCATATGATGGGTTTACGCGGGTAGTGAGACGGCGCAGAGGGAAATGTTGGATACTTCACGTCTTTTTGTTCACGCTTAGGATGGGGCTTGGGTTTATGGGGCGCCTGAATCTTCACGAAGCTACCAGTATTTTTTGCATAGAAATTATTAGGCCCAAACTTATGTTTGGGGGACGGGGGGTGACTCATCTTGATCTCCTTGGGATACAGGTCGTGGCTGGAAGCGTGAAGGTGGGCTTCTTCTGCACACTCTTTAAACGAAGAAGCTCTTCTCGGAAAAAGGTAGCCATGAGTTGATGTCTTAAAATATAGTCGACTAATGACTCATAGTCGTTAGTCACTTGTGAGGAGTCCAGCCTAAGCTGTAAATTGCGGCGAAGGGTGAACCCAAATTGCTTAAACGTTTGCCCCAGCAGTATCCTAGCCGAGGGGAATCTAACCCGATAGAACTCCGGATTCATATTAATATCAGAGAGGAGCTCTGCGCTTAGGGTTGAATAATCCAGGGTTGCTTCCGAGGGGAGATAAATGAAGATTTCACGCAGACGAGTGTTTAAGGGGGGGGAGTAGACGGGCGACTCCATCTGATTGTAAATCCCAATTGTTGACTTAGAAATTTTTTAAAGGGGGTCAGATAAGAATAAAAATCTTCTCCGTCATTATACGCGGGAAGTTTTAACGAGGCTGCTTGTGGCTTATGCTTACGTGATCCCACAAAAGTTATTTTGACATGATCACGGCTTAATTCTCTCTGTGGTGTCGTATTTGTTCTCTCTCTCTCTCTCTCTCTCTCTCTCTCTCTCTCTCTCTCTCTCTGCTTCTCTTTGTCTTTCTTCTGCTTCTCTCTGTGCTTGTTCTTTCCTTTCTGCCCGTTCGTTTCGTTCTTCCTCTTGAACGTAAGCGATTAAATCCTTTCCTGATAGTCCTAGGATCTGTCCCTGATTATGAAAACGATCGAACGAAGACATCCTGAATTGCTGCGTTCGTCTTTCGGCACACGAAAAAGCTTATCAAAACAAGTGAGGCTCTTGTTAACAAATCTAACCTACTTGTAATTAACAATTAACCACAAAAAAAGCTTACTAAAGTTTTCAATTAATTAAGCACACCAGAAAAATAAAATAACTAACGAGGGAACCTGATTCAGGACCGAGTCTTTGGGTAATTCTATCACAGCAAATCCGGTAAATTCTTGTCGTTTAATTAGTGGTATCTTGCCCCACGTAATTACGCTCAACTAAAAAAAATATATAATTAATTGACTATTAAAAAAATTGTCCTATTATTTTTGCTTGAAAATTCTTGACATTTGTAACTGTATAGAGTGGAAATAATGATATTTAAGGAAATAGTAAAAGATCAGGTAGGGTGGGATCTTTTACAAACCCAAATGCCTGACGCCAGTTATATATATATATATATATATATATATATATATATATATATATATATATATATATATATATATATATATATATATATATATATATATATAAATATATATATTTAAAGGCCCAAGGAAAATGGAAATTGATAACCCACCCGGAAAAACGCTAAGGAGAATATTACATGTACCGATGAAAGCTTAAGAAAGAAAATGGGAGATGTATATATATATATATATATATATATATATGTGCGTGTGTGTGTGTGTGTCATGGTATGACCAGGTGTACGCACACTGGCTTACTGGCCGACCAAAATTAAGGCTCCACCTAGGGGTGGCTCTAAGAGTGCTTTAAATACACAGTTGCTAGGCCAAGGAATATTCAAACACGGCTACAAAAATATACTTTAATAGGACTCAAGATTACATACACATATAGGGAAAGTTAAATAGCAATGCAATTAAATATTGGTGGTTCACGGCTAAGATTATTGATACCATCATTTAAGCTTGAACCGAAGGATAATTAATTAAGAAATGATCTTACAATTATGCAAGTTCTAGAGCAAAGGGGATCCTTAAGGTTTGACGCGGTAAAGGTGGGAGGAGCGGGACGAAGGGGGAGTTAAATCCTTTTTACTTTGATGTGCGGCGAGTAATACCAGGGAGGTAAGTTCGACCTTGAACCTGTAGGTGTCTCACGAGACGCTCAATCCAACTTCCGGAAATTGAAGATGGAGAAAACGGAGGATGCTTCGGGGATGGCTTTTTCGATCCTAAAATATGAAGAGTTGGTGATTATGGTTGAAGCACGCCTAAAACTATTTCCACGAACAACACTGAGTGGCGACAAGTTCTTCCTTGGATCTTCGACAATCACTCAATTCTCCTCTGGATGCGAATGTAGTCGATTCCCACTCGACTAACGAAGACGTTAACGGCCAACGTACTAAACGGCGGCTTCAGACACAATCTGCCTGTGAACTCCGAAGTATCGAATATATACTCCGAAATTATCTAGACGGGAAGAAAGACATTCAACGCCAACAGACTGCTGAATTGCCTTGGGTCGCGATAAGGGTCCATAGCGGGAAGTCGCGATGCCCTCTTAATGGTCTTTTCATTGTTCTAATTTTCGCAGTATATAGAGCAGATAAATGCAGCTGTGTGAACGGGACGTGAGGCCAACTAAATTCGTCTTTGACAATGGCGTTTCGCCCTCGCACGAATTGCTTGTGGCAGATGGTCAACGGCGAACTGGGGAAGTCAGGGGGGGGGGAGGGGGTAGAACTGAGGTACCGGAGAAGGTGGGAAGAGAAAAAAGAATTTCTTTTCTCTCTCATTATTCTTCCACAGCTTGGTTGCTGAAAAACGAGGTTCCTAAATCAGATGCATTGAGGCGACGGACACTATGAAACAGCTGACTTCCTATTGGTCTTATTTTTTTCGAGCAACTCCTGCTGCAGTCTCAAAGGGATCCTTCATAGAGAAGTGCCTAATAGATCTGTCTTTTCAGGCGGTGGTTATGCGGGGTCTACCAACTTTTACAGGAGATTTATAGGTTTTGTTTTCATCGTATAACTTCAGAACACGCAAAATCATACTCTCGGCCTTCATAACTCTTAAAATTACAGAAAAAGTGTCCTCTCCGAAGTCTTCAAGTGAAAAATTGTCTGACTGAGATCAACAGTCACTTTCACGTATGGTGACATCGCTGCAAAGTGAGTACGACAATAATGGTGGTTCTACGATACTTACCAATAAAACAAAGTATTGCCAGATGATTTAAAAAAACTTCTAGATTGTTTCTCAAAAATCTTTATTTTATTTTCACGTGTCAATATTTTATTTTGTTAGTTTACTTAGTATAATTTCTTGAATATACGATTGTATCATATTAAATCTTCATAAAATATATCAAATGCTTGCATTTATTTACCATAGAAATTTCATTTACCTACACATATTTTTATATATATATATATATATATATATATATATATATATATATATATATATATATATATATATATATATATATATATATATATATATATATATATATATATGCAGAAGAACTTCACAATAGTGTGAATTTATTTCAAGATATAAAATCACATGTTGAAACGTTCTTACGCATGAGATATATGGAAGGCTGTAGAAATTTCCTTTCATTCATTTATTATTGTTTTTTCCCAGAAAGTGACTTTTAGGCAGTCACTAATTTGTTGAGAATTTTTTTTTTAAAGTGTTCGAACATAAATGAATCCTCGCAGCAAGTTTATGGGGGTTCTACGCTACATAATGTGATTTTGGGGTGGATGAAGTGAATGAAGGAAGATATAGAAAATCGGAAGGATAACGAGAGAGAAGGAAACCCATCTACGTCTACTAATAAAGAAAATGTAGATGTAGTCCAGGAAATGTTGGGGAAAGACCGCAGAGTTTATCATT
This sequence comes from Ceratothoa steindachneri, assembly GCA_963969495.1. NCBI lineage: Eukaryota > Metazoa > Arthropoda > Malacostraca > Isopoda > Cymothoidae > Ceratothoa > Ceratothoa steindachneri. The sequence continues at coordinate 155,087,510 of OZ018321.1, read as the reverse complement.
CAATTTAGAGCTAGAACAAATATGGAACTTGATATTATGCAACATAATCGATTTTAAGTGACCATCTTGGTCTGAGCAACATGTTAGTTCGATGGGGACCAAAGCCATTGCCCGATCTTTCATCTGGTTTTTGGACCAAATTTGGAAACCGACAAAAATTTCATGTAACGGATTGTTACGCGGAATGAAACTTGCATGCGTCAATTCGATCCAGAAAGCAAAATGCAATTGAAGTAGGGGCTTTCAAGGGGTTATTCGGCACAGTAAAATTCAAGATAGAGAAATCAGCTAAGGATGTCATGTTGACAGATTGAGCGGCTTCCGACGGAGTAATCTCAAGTGCCTTTCTTAAAGGACCAACAACGATCACCGTGGTTTATCTTGAAGCGGTATAAATTTAATTGAAGACCTCATTGGTAAAGGAAAGACAAGGAGAATTGCTTCATGATATCTTTTTCCACCACAGCAATGCTCCATGTAGTAAATTTCCGAATCTTAAAATTACTTGAAGGAATCACAATTCCGTCATAAGATGAAGCAAAAATGAGAATAGGATGTGGGGCCATTCGGAATGAGGAGATTTCTTCGGAGAAATAATATTTCGGTCAAATAAATCGTTTATTTTATAAAGCTTTTTGCCTTCATTTTACATCAAAACGTTTTGGCTATCCTCGCACATCTTTAATCTGGATCCAAAATGTACCTTCTTAATTTTAAATGGATCTATTTAATTAAGCAGCAATGTTAGCCCACCAAGCTAATACACATATTATAACATGGTGGTGGCTTGTTAGGTTTGGGGATATTCTGACTAGGACGACTTTGATGGCTGTAGTGGCATTTTTCATATTTTATTTTTAAGTTATAACCGTTTAAATAAAATTCACTTATAATGTTATATCAAATTTTATTTTATAAATCTAATGTTCTTTTACGCATACTAAATCCATATCTACATCAATAATAAACAAAATAACTCATATTTCCCTTTTCTTAAACTACGAGCATTTATAGGAACAACTTAACCCTCCTATCCCTGGAGAACCTTTTTAACCTGATAAAAACTTTTGCTCTTACCACTATTAGATGCTAGTTTCTCTCCCACAAAATCGTAAGAGCACATTCATACCTGTAAAACGTGTACTCTTACCTTACTCAGATGCAACCAATCTATTTTATGCCACTCTGTTTTATTCCTAGCACTTATTTACTGCTCTCTAGGTCTTAGGTCTGAACTTACAAGGATACCAAGTTTCTTTCGCATTCCGGCCTTACTAAAACTCTCCTATTCACAGGGTTGGCAAATAAACAAAAAACCAGCCCTAAAAAAAAACGGGGTTTGGGGAGCTTTTTCAAGTGAAATTTGAAAAAACCCGGGGTTTGTTTTTTTTCAAAATTACACCTTTTTTCAAGAAATGGACGCTACTTATCATTATTTTATTCAAAATTCATACTTATGTTTATAATTTCAACAAATATTTATCAAATTAAGGTTATTTCTCTGATACTGACTCATAATTCATCTCTCCTTCTATAGCTTATGGCTATCATGGGTACCCACAATTCTCGATCAGTGACCTGTTACTGTGATCTGTTCTTACGTTAATATAATTATTAAACTAATTAATTATTAATATTATAAAAATAGTGATAGCTATTATTTTTCTATGTTATTTTAATGCTTGTAGTGATTGTTTTTTGAAAAAACACAGAGATTTGAAAAAAACAAGAATAAAAGCCGGGTTTTATTGCGCTTTTTCAAAATTTTGATTTTTTGCCAACCCGGCCTATAAAAGTACACTACACATTTTTATGTTCAATTTCATTCGCCATTTGGAATAATTTGGTCAATTCGTCTTGCAATACCTCAGCATTGGAGTCAGAACTTATAATCCTAGCCAACTTAGTATGTCGAAATTATTAATATAAATCAAGAACAACAACAGCGCCGACACAGAGCCCTGAGGAGACTCACTGGTAACATTCCCCTACTCAGATTTAATTCTATCAAAACGTTTTGCTTTTAATCACATAAACAATATCGTAATTCTCATCTCTATCAGTAACATCGTGTACCTTTCTATAAAAAGACAGTGAATTAGCTAAACACGATTTCCCTCTAGTAAAGCCGTGTTTTGAGATTCTTTAATCAACTTATGTTCATCTAAGTGATCCCTATTAGATTCCACTATTACAGCTTCCACTATTTTTCTACCATTAGCTTTCTTCTACGCCATTAGTAAAACGCCAGTCTCTAACGATTTTCGAAATATGTATGCAGGCGGCTCGCTTAACTCAACGTTGCTGAACTTCAAAATCCTTGAACAAATCTCGTCAGGGACGGGGCTTTACTAGATTTAATTCTACCTATTTCTTTTGAGACTATCTCTTTGGTAATTAAGATATCATCTAATTTCTCCTCCTCATTACCCCCGAAGACACTGAAGGTACTATTTGTTTATCCTAGAGTGTAAATAGCGACAGAAAATACTTATTTAACACCCTAGTCATTGTGTCACTATCACTTACTAACTCTCCATATGGAGTTTTAAGTGAGCCTAGCCTATTTTATATCTAGTCTTAGTTTGTATAATTGAAAGAAACCTTCCCAATTTATTTTATCATTAATTTTGATTACGTTTCCCCTTTCTCTATGTCTATTATCTATCTTTTAGAGTAAGGACAATGCGATGCAATTTGTGTCACCATATTATAGGATAAATATTGATTTGCTTGATCCTATGCAAAGAAGGATGACTAAGATGATTGATTGGGTTGTGAGGACTTACCTTATGGGGCTTAGGAGCCTAAATCTACATACATAAGAAAGGAAAAGAGTCCGAGGGGACTTGATTGAGGTCTTCGAGTGGGTAAAAGGTTATAATAGGGGAGACATAGGTAAGGTTCTTATTTTTAGCGAGCAGGATAGGTCACGTACCAATGGGTTTACCTGGACCAGTTTAGATTTCGGAAAGAGAATGGTTAAAATTGGTTTACAAACAGAGTGGTTGATGAATAGAATAGGCTCACTAGTAATGTGATAGAAGCGTCCTCTCTGGGTCGTTTTAAGAACAGATTGAATAGATTTAAGGATGAGGATGTGGGGGGGGGGCTGAAGTTGGGGATTAAAACAGGAGCTGCCTCGTATAGGCTATTGATTACCCTTTTGCAGACTCCTTCTTTTCTTATGTTCAAGTTTTGTTAGCCATGTGTATTCCATAAACTACATCCAATGAACATAACAACATTCGTGGATGCCAAAAGTCACAATGGATTAACAAAGGACATCTGAGTCAATCCTCACCACAACATTCCTCCATAAACTACATCCAAATGAACATAGCATAACATAACATGACCTAACATAATATAACATAAGATCCAAAGGATAGCGTCCATCATCTCGATTTAATGTTCGGATGGAAGTTCCGCTCCTTCTGAAACGATGATGAAAATATGAGATCTAATCCAGCTTAGAGACAAAATCATGAATTCTATTAATATTTTCTCTAGACTTTTAGCAACTAGAGAGATCACACTAATTTTTCTATAATTAGCCTCTTCAATTTTTTCAAATTATTACGATTCTTTTATGGTCTAATTATATACTAGTTAAGGTTACAAATTCTTTATAAAATAATTTGTTCAATGTTTTTAAAAAGTTTCTTCATTCATCGAAAATTCAGGGTCGTATACGATCGACTTTGTTCTCTTGTTCGTTTGTCGTAGTTTTTTCTATTAACCAATCTTTAAATAAAGAAAATCAGGTAATTCACCCAAATATTCATTAAAGCCTCTAATAATCAAATCAAAAGGGATCAATTCTTACTCAGGGAACATAGGTAATCATTTCACTCTTTGCAAAGAATCTTTTCAATGAATTTTTTTTCAAAAGTTTCCTAAAGCTAATTGAAACCGGATAAAAACGCCCCTTTCTTTGCATCCAAATCCAGATTTTGTACTTCCTTAGGCCATTAAATTTTATTACAATTCTCTCTCTAAGCCCTTTACCGCTTTAATTCATTGGCTCCTTTAACAACCTAATATGAGTAATATAATGTAACAAAAAGTAATATTGCAGTTAAGATCAGAAAATATTAAGAAAAATTATATACAAAACCTAAAATAAAAACAAAGGCTTTTCTGAAATTTACTATTTCGAGGGGATTAATAAAATGGAAAGGGCGATAAAACATCCTTGTGGAACTGCATTTTTTGCCATCAGTACAGAGAATGGTGCGAAAGGAAGTCCTTGATGAAAATAGAAGATTAGCGCGAAAAAAACACCTGAAAGGTTACTTCAAAACAATGGATTAGCCTCCTCAGGTTTCATCAACAGCTTTTGACCTGTCGGTTCTCATACAAGTAGATCGGTTCCCGATAAAAGCCTTTAATAGTGGAACGGTCCTTCCCTCGCTAAACCCTGAGATTCGAAAAAGGAAATTGACCGCAAATATTTCCACGCACGAAGTTATTGGGTTGAAATCTCTAATTGAGGTCTTAAATTCCGACATTGATGTGTCAGTACATCTATCTTGGCAGAAAGACCTTTTTTCACCTGGGACCATCTCAAGGAGCAGTGCATTCGTTGGCAGAAGCCAAAGAGTTACGCGCTCTTCCTCTCTCTCATGCCCAGGGATGTAAACCCGTTCTTTTTGTCATTCTGATTGACTTTAACACATTTTTCAATTCCCCTAACTTTACTATTTTAATATATATATATATATATATATATATATATATATATATATATATATATATATATATATATATATATATATATATATATATATATATATGAATCCATTAAACCACATTGAAAGAGAAAACGGAATAATTTTTCCTTGCAGTAATATTATTATTACCTTTTTTCGAAAAATCCGTGCAGGGAAGCGATTCGAACCAGGCACACTGAGGCAGCGAGCATCGCTTTGATCACAGTTAAAAGTATGCCGTTAGTACACTGCGTAGCGTAGTGTACTAACGCATACTTTTAACTGTGATCAAAGCGGTGCTCGCTGCCTCAGTGTGCCTGGTTCGAATATATATATATATATATATATATATATATATATATATATATATATATATATATATATATATATGTAGGAATTGTTGCTAGTGACATCCAACGAGGGCATATTCAGTCACTGTCTAATTGTAAACCAAATCAACCCAAAATGTTAAGCCAGGGAGAATTCTCTCCAAACGAACTTCTTTACTTTCGTAACTTAGAGAATAGAATACATACTTAACGGTAAGAAATCTAAGGTCCCCGCTCCAGGGGTTCGCAACAAATCGCTGCCCCCGATAGCGTCAAACAAGCTGAACAGACCCTTGCTTCCTGTCACTTGGGTTCAAATTAACGCCAGAATGATCGGCCAAATAATTCACCCTTTCTTCGACACCTCCGCATGATCGGAGCCAAATGCGGCCGTCTCAATTTTAGGATGAAAATTTGCGCCTCTAATTTGCCGTTGACATTCACGCACGCATATATACCTATGTACATACACATATGCGAATATACATAAAACATGAACTTACTAACCCTACAGAGAGCTATCCAAAAGGGTTATACATAAAAGTAGGAAACAATTACTTGCCCTATACTTACAGGCAGATACACCTAAAAAACGATATGTTAACAACATGCATCCACCAACATACGAATGAACGATATACTTAAATTTTAAAAAATATATATTTTATAAATGAACTTACATGCACACAATGCAAACACATGAACTAATAAACACAGTACATATAGTCAAGCTACAACCTGCATATTTATATAGACTACACATGTATTTGTATTAGTTCTTGTGTATGATGTATATGAAAATATGTCTTAGAGTAAGAATGCATTTTGGGGGCTCTAAATGTGGCCATTTAACTCTCAACTACAAAGAATGCATAAGAATATCGCACTATACATGTACATTTCCACACAAAAGTGTTCATTCTGTATATGTATTTTGCGTCTATTGAATACAATTGTGTTTTTACCTTTGGACCTTTGAATTCGTGGACACGAGCCTTCTGCTTGCGAGGGTCTTAAAGTGAGTCTCTTGATCCAAAGCCTTTTGGGTCAGGCAAGGTGTTAAAGTTAGAACTTCTGAGTACATGTATTGTTTGTAGAGATTTGCTTGCTTCTCTGGGTATCAATGCGGTTTTTTTAGGGGGGGGTGAGGGGCTATCTGGCGACTGCCCACTTGGGCATAAGTCGCCGCAAACAAACAGCCTAGTTCTAGGCTACTTTAAAATAAAAATTTAAAAACAAAAGAACGATAAAAAGGGAAAAGGAAGCGAGCAGTAAGCAAGCTTCTGCGTAGGGGGGAGGTCCCGCCGGCGCAGGAGCGTGCGACCTATAAGGGAAAAAAAAACACAACAAAAACTTGCTTAAATACTAGGGAGAAGGCCTGCCTTCCCCTAAAAGTCAACAAGTCCACCAGTCAGTGTGCACGCACTCGTCCCGAGTACAAGGAAAAGGCGGTAGCGACCCCGCCTATCCCGGTACCGGGACAGGTAACGTGCGTGAAGATCACCCAGACTGGGACATTCGACAAGAATGTGCCGAACAGTCTGACGGACCACGCAGTCGTCACAATAAGGCGCAGGTGAGAGCTCCATCAGATAGCGATGCGTCACACGAGTATGTCTGATTTGGAGACGACAGAAAGCGACCTGAAGCCGTCGCGGCATTGGGGGATAAGTCCATGGGAACAGTTGTGGCGCAATGGCACGTAACTTTAAATTCCTTTCGACCGTCTCCCATCTTCTTTGCCAAGCAGTCCGAAGAACTGCCCGTATTCATGCCATGTAGTCGGTGTGAGGAAGAGCGAAACGCTGGTCCTGTCACAGAGTCCTTGCAGACTCTTTGGTGCCCTCATCGGCGCGCTCATTCCCCGCAATTCCTACATGTCCAGGAACCCAGCAGAAGATAATATCGACATCCGCCTGGCTCGCCAAAACTGTGGCGTCACGGATATCGCGAACCAGGGGATGCGGAGATTCCAATGCCCCGAGAGCACTCAGGGTGCTTTGTGAGTCGCTATAGATCACAATCCGGTCTCCGAACCGGGCACGTCGCATAATCTCCTGTACCGAGTGGTGTATTGCCACCAGCTTGGCCGTAAAGACAGACGCAACGCCCGGCAGAGCCTCGCTGACTTCAAACAGAGGGGATACGGCGTGGAGGCTGACCCCTTCTTGGGACTTGGAGCCATCCGCATACACTGGCACGGTTCCAGCGTGACACGAGGTGTGCTCCAAAAAGGTCGAACGCAATACTCCCGGCGCTGTACAAGCTTTGGGGGCAGAGGCGTGGCGACAAATAGCCAAATGTGGTACCCTCCAGGGTGGCGTCCTGGTCAGAACCAGGGGCGCCACCAGCCCGAGAGCTATGCCTAGCTCTCGAAGGAGTTTCCTGGCCCTAAACCCAAAGAGCTTAGGGTATGACTGGCATCTCTCGGCAGCATAGGAACCGTCGAGATCAGCTGCGGATGCAGTGAGAGCTGTTGGCGACTGAAGGAGGCGCCAGGCTTTGGGTATCAATGCGTCCATCCAGCCCGATTGCTAAAGCTTGCCAGAGCAGCCCTTTAATTATAGGTTGTAGGATAAAATAGTTAAAAAATAAAAATTCTCCAAGAAGTTGAAAATGTCTCATAGAGTTTGACAATTTGGGGGCATTTACATGTTGATCAATTCATCCTGAAAATTTACTTAACTTACAATCCAACCAATCATAACGTAGGCAACTTCACCATCTAACCCAACAAATACTCAAAACAAACTGTCAACATAATTTGAAAGTCAAAATATCCACCACGCGAGAAATCCACTACTATGGTATAAGCTACACACATAAGACTGTGGCATCGACTCATTTAAACAGAATAAAATTATCCCGCCAAACTATAAAATCTAACTATAAATGTTTTATAGTTACTTTGGAAAAACAGTTTCCCGATATACACTACCGAACAAAATAAGAGAACGATTTTCTTATATTAAAATATTTTCAAAAATATGATGAGTAGGTTAATGAAATTTGCAGAGTATATTAACGTATGCATTTAATATATTTTAGAAAAATACCATATAATACAATCGCATATTCAAAAAATTATACTAAATAAACTACCAAAATAAATTAATGTCCCATGCAAAATAAGAGAGTGATCATTCACAAAACTGCTTAGCAAGCAAATACACTAGAAACTAAGCAAAATTTGATAACGATGAAACTTAAAACACTTAATTGGAGGTGTTAAATGCTTTTTTTCTGTTACTTCGGCGCAACGACGACGACATGCCCTTACCAGTTGCAAAATTCTGGTGTTATTTTGTTTCATTCTTGCTCAATTTACGTCCATAAATCCGTCACAGTTGAAGGCTGCTGGTCTCGAATTTTGTTTCCTGTGATCTTGCAGTGGTTCTCAATTAGGTTCAGGTCCGGGCTCTGAGCAGGCCACTTCATTACTTCGATATCTTATTGTGGGAAAAAGTATTTTATTCGCTTTGCACTATGGTATGGCACGTTGTCTTGCATAAATACTGCTGGCTGGTTCCGAGATGCTCGGAGAGAAGGTATAATATGTTGCACGAGGTTTAAGTACACATTTGCATTTACCGTTCCATTTATTCGCACTCACGGAACAACTCCTTCCGCCCAAAACATCCTTCATACCAAGACGTTGCCAACTCCATCATCGGCAGACTTTTTAACACATTAGGATTGTCTGTCACCCGCAGCGCGTCTAACTGATCGTCTGACATCAGATCCAACTAAATTTCCTCTCGTCGCTGATCCGAATTCTATCCCAATCTTCAACTTTTCAAACAATATGAGTTTCAGCATATTCGAATCTCGCTTTCTGGATCTTCGTACTGATGATTGGTTTGGTTGCTGGATTTTGAACCAGATTCATTGAAGCGATCGGACACTGTGAAACAACTTACTTATTTGCCCCTATTGGTCTTATTTCTCCTAGAAATTCATCTTGCATTCTCGAAGGGAACCTTCATAGAGAAGCGCCTAACAGGTCTTTGTTTTTTCGGACGGTGGTTATGCGGGTTTGACCGACTTTTACTAGAGATTTATAGTTTTATTTCATCATATAACCTCTAACCGCGCAAAATCACACTCTTGGATCTTCCGACCTCTCTTGAAATCGATGAAAGAGTCTTCAAATGAACCATTCTCTGACTGAGCTCAGGAGTCACTTTCCTGTGTGGTGGCATCTCTGCAAAATGTGTAAAACAACAATGGCGTTTGTACAGTTCTTACCTACTGAGCAAAATGTTGCTAGATGATATCAAGAAACATATAATGTTTCTTGATAGCCTATTTTGCACATGTATATATATTATTTTGTTAGTATAATTTCTTGAACATACGATTGTATGATATGAAATCTTGATAAAATATATTAAATGCATGTTTTTTGTACAATGGAAATTTCATTTACCTACTCATTATACTTTTGTAAATATTTTATTTAAAAAAAGAAAATCGATCTCTTATTTTCCCCACATGCTGGCCTAGTTTTCTTTTGAATCACCTCAAACTAGAACTACGAGCGGCGGTCAATAAGTTTTGCGAATCGGTAGGGCAAAACAGAGGAAGGGGGATGGCTGTTTGTGGGGGTGTTAGGACAAGTTATGACAAGTCAGGACCTGCAGCCGCACGCTCCTGCCTCGTTTATTTAAGAAGCAGTAGCTGATCGCAGATCGTCAGTCACAAATTTTTCAACAATAGAGAAGGTTGAGCACCGCGCAGTGATCAAATTTTTGGCCAAGGAGGGCAAGAATGCTAAAGAGATCCATGAACGCATGGTTGCAGTATACACCGACACCGCCCCTTCCTATGCAACCATTGCTCACTGGAATAGGGAGTTCCGCCATGGTCGTGAGTCCCTTGAAGATGACCCCCATCCAGGACGCCCGTCAGACGTGACCAACGAGAACAATGTGGCCCGTTTGGAGAGGATGATCCTTCAAAATCGACGAAGGAAGGTCAAAGAAATCGAGCGAGAACTTGGACTATCATATGGAAGTGTTATCAACATCATCCACGACAATTTGGCCATGGCCAAGGTCTCTGCCCGTTGGGTCCCTAGAAACGTCACGCTTCATGAATGACTTCAACGTCGTCAAAATCCACAAGGCCAGAGTTGCACAAGCTGTCCTACGCGAGTGCGGATTCGAGGAACTCAACCATCCCCCCTACAGTCCAGATCTGGCCCCTAGCGACTACTTTTTATTCCACCAGCTCAAGGCTGCACTGCGTGGACGCCGGTTTGTGGACGATGAAGCTGTCCAGCTCGCCGTCCAGGAGTGGATTGAATAGCAGTCGGGAGATTTCTGGTTGACCGGAATTCGAAGCCTCAGGGACAAGTGGCGCAAGTGCATTGAAGTCGAGGGTAGTTATATTGAAAAATAATAAAACACTTTCCCTCATATCTCGTTTTCTTATATCCGAATTGCAAAACTTATTGACCGCCCCTCGTATATCACCAGTTTCGGCAAACTTTTTGGTCTTGCGTGCCAATTCCATAAAAAAAAAGAATTTCTGGTCTTGAGTGCCAAGCATTTGTAATGCCCAATTGAAATAATCTAACATGGTCAACAGACCTAAGTCGATACGCCAAACAGATACGGTAAATATTGCGTTAAAATAAATATATTAAATTTTATCCTTAAAAAAATATGTATTTTTAATATATATATATATTGTGATAGAACGGGTTGAGCAGCGTTAGTTTCAACCCCTATCACATATTATTTAAAACCACGATGCTCCCACGTGCATCTTCGCTTTGAAGCTTGGCGCTTTATCGCAGCCACCGGATGTCAATGTTTAAACAAGGAGGTTATCGTCCCCCCGTTTGCCCCCATACGCCGACCTCGCCAGATTGAGTTAGGCTTATGGACAGATAAGGCATTGTTCCAAGCCTCAGCTGTGCATTCCTTCGAAGTTCCCACTCCATTGTCCCCCACGCCAAGGGAGTGTCTCCACAATTTAGATGGAAACTTTACCACTAATATCAGATTGGAGATCCAGATTTTCGTCGCGAAACATCACCACGACCCTCTCTCCCTTTGTGCGCCAAGGGACCTCGACCTCGAGATTCATTATCACTTGTCCAGAAGGGGGACACTATCCCTTGAGTGCCAAAGGTTCGAGCCTTTCGTGACGACAAGTCCTCAAGGCTTCCCCCTTGTTGTTCAGGAAGAGAACAACGTAGAACAGCCATTGTTCTTTTGAGCCCTTTGCCAAGAAACGGTTCTCACCCCCCCCCCTGTTGTTCAGAGGAGAACAACGTAGAACAGCCATTGTTCTTTTGAATCCGTTCGCCAAGAAAAGGTTCTCACCCTTCCCCCTTGTTGTTCAAGAAGAGAACAACATTAGAACAGCCATTGTTCTTGAGCCCGTAGACAAGAGACGGTTCTTACTCCCCCTTTGTTCAGAAAAGGACAACGTAGAACAGCCATTGTTCTTCAAGCCATTCGTCCAGAAACGGTTCTCCTTCCCAAGACGCCACGTCAGGATCCTTTTATTCTCCCCCTTCGACTGGAACTCGCCAGCGGACCGAAAATTTCTTCATGTCGCCTTCCACTGCACCACTTGTATAAAGTTACGTAAGCCAAACGTCACCTTTGAGTACTTAACCCTTTTGTCAATTCTATCCTGTTCTTGAAATGGTTTAGCGAACCATCCCATCTCTTTAACTCTATATTTGTTTTACCTTTTTTAAATCCTTTAATTCTCGGATTAGCCCGAGCCAACACGACCCTTTCCATTCTCTGTTTATGTCAATTTTTTCCGTCTTGTGTTTGTTGATAGTTATTATTAATAAAACTCTATTTTATTAATGATAGCAATATTATTATCCTTGAGCTCAGTTCCACTTCTTAAGCATATCGAAGATACATAATATCGGCCGCCAGACATTAACGCACTCTAAAGATAATTAAAGAAGTTCCCTCAACGAATAGTTATATATGGTATATCGTCGAGAGTCCATTCTACGACATATATATATATATATATATATATATATATATATATATATATATATATATATATATATATATATATATATATATTTAATGTGCTCATGTCCTTACTTAAAGAAGGGAAGAATATTTTCACGTGCCAGGATTTTCCAACCCCTGATTAACATCCCCATATTCGGGCAATGCATTCCAAAATTCAGTAATGCTAGGTCTGAAATAATATATCTTTAAGTCTACCATACACCTTGATTTTTATTTTCCTGCGGTAACCCTTTTTCCTAACTATTGAAAAACTTACATAGATTGAATTAATTAATCACCCCCTAAACATTTTAAATTAACAATCTAACCGATCCCTCCTACAGTAATTCTATCACCTTTAAATCTGACAAAAAAATACAGCTCAACTAAACTTCCATTCATTCTTAATTCACAATTCAACTGAACTCATAACATCAAACTATACTCATCATAGAAACGAACTTCCACTCATTTATTTTTCAATCCGCCTTACCAACCATGCTGGCTGGTTTGCCATCGAACTTACAACTCAACCTACTTTCACCTCACCAGATATATACACTAATGAAAGCTAATGTTCGTACCCTCGAACCTCTGTGTCCCTTGTACAAACTTATTCTGGTAGCTTTCGAATGCACCCCATCACAGCGCCAACATTTAGGGCAGATGATGGTAACCCAAACGATCCTTCTCATTCTCGATCTTCAGCTACACTTTTCTCCAGCATTTTCCCAACCTCCCCTCCACCTTACAAGTTCCACTAACACTCCACCCGTATATGAGGCATCGTTCAAAATCAGATGGGATAATGAAAAATAAAAGGATGAAAAGAATAAGACCCGAATGGCGGAGAAAGGGGTTGAAAAGTTTCCCAAAGCAGATAGGGAACATAGTGCAAACTCGAATGGGTGAGATCCAACCTCCTTTGTGGGACCGAGAATAAGAAGAACCCACAAAAATGCTGGCGACAAAAGGCGAAACAGTGAACGTCCTTATTGGTTTTCGTCCGGCGTGTATAAAGAAACCAAGGACTAGTTGTAATGATGAGAAAAAGCAGAACGGGAAGTGGAAATGTATGTACTAAGAGAGAGAAAGAGAAAATGGGGAGGTGGTGTGCATTTTATGGCTTCGGTCATGGGACGTGTTGTGTGGAATCCGAAATCGTGTCATTTGCGGAGCGGCGTGGATTTAAGGCGAGGCGGACTGACGCCTCCACCCGTCTCTCCGGGACCGCTCCCCCTGCGCACCCCCGCACCGCCACCGCAAGGGCGACGAGGACCACCTTTGCTAATCCACCGTAGCAATTCGCTGAGGTGGTAAAAAATGGATTCCTTTAGAGATACAACTCCAAACCGAGGAAAGTGACGGCATAAAAGGGGAAAGTTTGGAAGAGCACGTGCGAAAAAAGCCCTATGGAATAAAAGGTGTAATGGAGGTGAAATGGGTATAAGAAAGTGACGAGACTGGAAGAAAGAACACTAAGCGAACGGAGTGGAATTGGAGAAAGAGGTCGACAGTAAGGAAGGGTAAAATTAAAACTTTGGTATATGGCATTGAGGCGAAGGGAGAAGAATATAGGATACGCATACAGAGGATTAGAGAAGTTTGCGCGCGGTTCGAGAAGTGAAACACAGCTGCTTGTATACCGTAGATTTATGTGTCGTCCTCGAAGTAATCCGGATCATGTCTCCTTACCTAAATAAGGAGGGATTCGGGAGGTCGAAAATAGATACCTATCCCTACTTTGACTCGCCTATTCATGCCACACACAATATCCTCTATCTCCACCTCCATCTCTCTGTCTGCCCCCCTCTAGCGAAACAATCAAATAAAAAACAATGAAACAATCTCATTAGAGAAATGTGATCGAATTATTCAAAGTAGATCAACTTCTCCCTTGGAATAAAAAAGTGTGTGTGTATGAGTGTATGTGTGGGAGAGAGAGAAGCGCAAGAAATAATGCCGAGAAGATTGCAGGCTAATAGGCTAAAAGAAGATTCCCTCGGCAATCATCTTCTTATACAGCCCATCAGCTTTTAAACACCGCACAAAGACTAAGAAATAGAGCAAACTTGGACGAAATGAAGTAGGCTCAGAGCCTGATATTCTTACATCACGCTTAACACTGATCCTAGATCAACATTTTAGTTCGAGAACCGCAAGAGGCTTATGCATATTTAAACGGTTTTATTTGAGACGATCGGATAATGTCAATACAAAGGAGAAATTAATCATTGTATTTATCTTGGCTTTGTGGAATAGAGTCAGTGAGGTCTTTAAAGCTAAGCTCTTGTGAAAACGGCGAAGGATCTTTTCGCTATTAATGGATTTACACTTTATTAAGGGCTTCTGATTCCAAATCCAATGAATCGTTGCTAATTGACTGGAATCGCTCGAATTAAGCTGATTTTTGAGTGGTTCTCCCTCCTATGAGCATATGCCGATCCCATAAAGGGTATTTTGTTCCTATATTTGAGAGAGGGAGAGATGGTCATACTTCTTGCTCCAGGTTTTTTTATAAGTGCACCCCGTTAGATCCTTTACATTTGGTGTTTTAGTAGTCTCCCCTTATTTAATATTCGTGTTATCTTCCACACATTTGCCTATGGCACTACTTTCTTTACTGATTTTTTCTCCAATAAATAAATAATGGATATTCTGTCCTACTTATTCACTCCAAATTCTCATCTCCTTTCGACCGTGTAAGAGATCACCCCCGAGTGAGAGAAGAAACTCGTATTTTCCCCTCAGACTTCAAAGCGAAAACCAACAAGGGCGTGGCACGCAAAAAGTTTGTAAGAAAGAAAGTGATGAAGATGGAGGAAACGAAAATATATGGTAGATACTCGTATATATAGCCGAAGATATTCTACAGGTAGTGGGTCCGGAAGGGCATACGTACTGGCGTTTGGGCCGATGGGGCACGCATTTACCTAAATGTCATCTGCAGCATGATTTCCATGCTACACCAGACACCTGCTTGTCGGGGGAGAAAACTGGATGAGTTTGTCAGAGGAGAAGTGGCTGGGAACTCGGATCCACAGTTTTCCTTAAAGATACCTAAGAACGTGGAGTAATTTGAGGCTGATCGAATATAAATAATAAACTTTGGAAGGAAACGGAAGTCATTATATAAATGGAACATGGAAATTTGGTACTCACAAATGGAAATAAGCTGAGTAATAATTGATTTAGTGTACATCCCCATGCCTGCGAGAGGCCGGCATTAATCTCATTGTGAAGTACCCGGATCCTCTGTATTCGGAATCAAATCCCTTTTGACTAACAATTGAACATTAATTTGACGAAATAAATGCAGAAAATACGCATTCTAATTGCAATGATTTGCATTATCAGGATTACCCCACTCCACTTGAATGTAGACATCTGAGTGCCATGAGGCACCCCACTCCACCAAAGATTCTATTTGGAGCATATAGACCTGGGAAAATTCGTAGGCACTATCATCCCCTCACTCATAGCAGTATCCCTGAGGGGATGTATTTTGATGAATATCTAACATTTTATGCCCTTCACTCGCGGTGTATTTACAGATAGCATCGCTCAGTTCACACACCCATCGGGTTTCTTCGGAGGTCGATAAATGGTTATCATGTTTAAAATGAGGGGGAGGCGTAAAGATCTCAATTAACACTCTATGTCCCCACTGCAATGAACATCAGAAGTGCAAAACAAGGGTAAATCTGTGACAAAACATCATCATGAATCTGATTAATATAAGTTTTATCAACAACGTCGTTGGTCTAAACCTCGAATGGGCAACCTCTTTTGACTTACGGTGCGCCGCTGGTTCTTCAGAAAGGGAAGAGAGCCGCACTTCCGACCAAATAGGGAATGTAAGCAATAAAATAGAGTTATAAAAGCAATAATTATATACAGTATTGAGTTTTGGGAGATTTTTCCGTATTTTTAACCATATTAGCAATTACAACATCAAAATAGATTATTCAAAGGCCCAAATTATATATAATTGTAAAGATTTCCGTAAAAGAAAAATTATAGAAGAATACTAATAGGAGAAGTTCCTAATTTCAACGTTTCAGATAGTTAATTTAAATGTAGCTCCTATTCCCAGAACCTGATTGTAAAGAGTTTAGTCAATGATCTTAGAACCACACCTCCTGATTAATGACCCTTTGTCTCCGGGGGAGGTTTTTTTGCTGGGATTTTTATATATTCATTAACTTATGTTGTTCATTCCATTCTTATTATACGACTAAAGAGGGTATGGTAAACTTTATACGAAACTACTTTCGTAATTAAATTATATGCTCCTATACAGTGGTTTCACTATCATATACCTACCATAACTATCTCTTGAGTTTTTTCGCTTATATATTTTTGTAATACTTATGTTCACGTAGTGTAGCAATTTATGAATCATTCCATTTATGTTCATTCCCTGAATATGACCTAACACGGTCGAAAGACGTCTAGGAATAAAGAATGTTATTCGCGGATGTTTTTTATCGCCTCAAAGACCCCGTTAGAAGACTTGGAAGAAATATTAAGAAAATACAAGTTAAAATTAATAACGCTGCCACAGCTGTGGGTGGACTTCAATAGTACATGCATACAACATGGTCTTTTACCTAATTATATATATATATATATATATATATATATATATATATATATATATATATATTGTAATATCGATGCTATTAATTTTGTAGTTGCAAAATTGAGTTTTTGACGAGCCTTGATTGGTGATTACTTTGCGGGAATGTTCTGAAAGCAATCCTGTGAATGGTCTTTATGGAGAGATGTTGGTTGGGTGGTGCAGTTGCTCGTTGATTGACTATAAGGACTCTTGATATGCCCTGGTGGTTTGTATCATCTGCGAAATATTGTTATGTTTTCTCCATAAATGTACCGAAATGCGTGAATTTCTTTCATATGGAGTTCGGTCCTTAACCTATTTTGGCTAATTCTTAAAAAAATATGAGCAAAATTTTCCATCTTAACTATATTTTCGTCTTTCGCAAGACAATAATTAATCAATTATCAATATTTTATCGGAGTTGATTATTTTTTCTTTTCCTAAGGGTTAAATCATCATGGCTATTGCATTTACAGTACTGTATTTCTCCATAAACCTACTTCTTGTTTCGTGTGACCTTTGATTTTGGGAGGCAAAAATACCCAATTTTTTATAGAGATCATGAACAATGCAACCCTAACTTTTGAGCAATACTAGTAGTCCTAGTCGAACATCCCTAATAAAAATCAAAGTAGATTTTTAGACCTATTATTTCAGAATATGATCGGCATTGGTCATGGAATATTCGTATTATGGTCGCCATTTTCAAGAATGGTCCGCAATTTCAAGCGGAAATTTTCTTACCTGCCCACGGAAGTCCCGATCAAATGTTACTAGATTGATCTCCTCACCGCAAGTGTGAGCCACGTCACTAAACAGAACCGAAACACAAATGAATATTGGAATAGGAACTTTTGTTAACCTTAATATTTATATCGAGAGATATAAGAGCATGAAGCATACTCATGGTAGGAATGGTGGCCACGGATATATTTACAATCTTAAAAAACTGACCAGAATCCACTCTTGCCACGGATGACTTAAAGTGGATACGGACCCCATGACTAAATCACGACCGTACACAACCAATTCTGCCATAAGTTTGGATAACACGACCTCATCTCGTCCTTGATTTTTTTATTAGGAATTTCGATACTGAGCAAACTTAAACATTATTTGGCTAATTTAAAAAAAAATGAATCAGCCTCTTTCTATCACCCTCGCAAAGGGGTGCTCTGGGTAAATTGTTACAAGTGGTACCTGGAGAAGCGGTTCTCCCTAATCTGGAAGAGACTGCGCAAATTAGGCAATTCAAGGTATTGTGATTCTTAAATTCATCAGAATTGGGGAATTGCTCTCCTGTTAAGATGAATACATGAAGTATATGCGCGTACGCGTGCACTCGCGTGTGTGTGTGTAAATGCGAGTGTGGGTTAGAGGTAGAAGGGTAATGTTAGAAGTGTAGGTTTTGTGTTTGGGCCGTTTTTTGTTGCGATGTAGAAATGGCGTGCGGAGACGCAACACGAACGCTCTCGTGGCTGAGAGCTAATTTAAAGCTTATGTCTTCAAATCTGAACTTGCAGGTGGAAGTCAATCTCTCTCTTTCTTTCTCTCTCTCTCTCTCTCTCTCTCGCTCTCGCTCTCTCTCTCTCTCTTCTCTGCTATATATCAGAAGGAAAAGACAGGACGACACCACTACGCATTCACTTCCTCTCCAATGCAGGGAACAAGGAGTCGCGGTGCCAAGATTTGTCCTCGTACACTTCGGGCGCGAGAGAAAGAACGGAAAAGCCGAAGAGAGGAAGAGCCAACCGAGCTCTTGGTGATCAATTGCAACCAGCACGGAACGTCGCGGGTTCCGAATATGGACGTACGGAGCTGCTGGGCGCATCGAACTAAACCAGATAGATCATCAGCTAAACTCTATCCCCGTCCGGCTCCTTTCTCACTAATAGCAGAAACATGACTCATCTCAGCCAAGAGGCCCCACTCCGAACTAGGGAAAGCTCATTTTGGCTGTATTTGAATGTTTGATGACTTAAAAAGATAAAATGAACGGTAAGGTTTTCAAACTATGTAACTAGGCAAGTGGCACTACCTCAGTTGTCATCAAAGAATCTACTTTATTGAAAGAAGAAACTGGTATGAGAGATATAATATCATAAACTTCATGAGTCCTAAATACTTGACGAGTCCTTAAAATGTAGTAGCATTAGTGAGTACAAGAACCTATGTGTATGAAGCCTGTAACGAGACTATATGCTCAGCTAGCACTTTTACTCTTCTTCCAAAGATGGGCATACACATGCCGATCTACAAAAAAATAGAAATAAACATAATATGAACGGTTATGTAGCAATAAATATATATCTCTTCGTAAATAGGCCGCTGGGGAGCTAATTCTCATTATAAAGCATTTCTTCCTCTAGGAAAAGATTTATGCAACCTTTGACTGGTGTCCAGTGGAGTTTTGTATAACATTCTTTTCTCAGATGCTACACCCATCGCTTTAGACGTTGGAAGAACGAATTGCACTCTCATTTTACTATCGCCAGCTGTTTACAGTGCTTAGATGCCCTTTCAATTAGGCGATTGTGTTGGAAAGAGCAGATGTTGAAGTTCAACTCTGCGCTGCTCAAACCCAAAAGAAGCTGTTCTAATTGTGGTAATGGGTATTATCATCTTGAGAGGTTTATGATGTTTTGAGAATCCTGTGGCTCATAGAGATGAACCACAATGTCCACGCTCACGCTTCCATTAACATGGTCACCTAAGACAAAAACAGGGGAAGCCGAAAACAACGATATACGCATTCCAAAATCACAGATCCAGCCCCACTTTTCACAAAATCAGGCTGTCTAGTTCTTAGGATTTGTGGAGGATCTCCCTACATAAACTCGACATGTTTGCTGGAATAACTTAAAGGGCACTTCATATTACATAATAACCTGTTTCCAATCATCAGCTACTCAAAATATGTATCACCTACACCTTTTAACTGCTTCTACTCCACTTCTTTCTTTACCAACCACTTCAAAATCTTCCCTGCAAAGATCTTCTCGTCAGCTTATCTCATGTATATTTTTTTAATTACAAAAAAGTCCAGATTTCTTTTTAGCAGAACGACATTTTTAGTCACCCGTGGCTAAACGTTTCGGAATTATGATTGAGGCTTTTCTTCAGGACGTCAACTCGCGAAGGCGTCGCCAAAAATTATAAGAAAAGCAGCTCTCCCGTGGGTGTGTTTGGAGTCTGCTCCCCCCCCCCCTTCCACACGTGGTTCTTGACGCATAGTCATTAAGTGTGGTAGGGACATCAGGTTCTCATCACTGGAGCCCCCGCGCCAGGGCAGAACCGGTGACAGGGCCTTCTGACCTCAAACAAACGGCTTCTCCCGCGTGACTTCGAATCTTGCTGGGGTATTCATTTGCGTATTATCTCCATCCCTCGCAAAAATCAACCCCTCTCGACGACCTGCATTCGTGGCAGAGTAGGAGATATTTCCGCCAGTCCCACCCACAGCGACCCCTAATTGGTCTCCTCTTTTAGCTACTCAGTTCATGTATCTCCCACACGTCCGCTCCCTGGCAGTCGGGGGGGGGGGAGCTTATTGCGCTGTACTCGTCCCGGTACCGTGAAGATCGGGGTCGCTACCGCTAGGAGTCGGGTTCTGCGTTCCTGGTTGTAGTGGGATAAAACTTCAGGAGGAGAGACTCCCATGGGCTCCAGAGCGTCTTTACTTTTGTTTTGTTTTTTAATGTTTGGGGAAAAGAGAGGGTTCATTTTTTTTTTGCGTTGCCTTCATTGGTGGAAGCCAGTAAGATAAAATTAAAATTCTTTGTGAATAGTTTCTCCATTACCTTTCCCATATAAAAAAAATGTGTGCGTGTGTGAGGGAGAAAGAGAGAGGGAGAAGGGAAATATGTATAAGAAATAAAACCCCCCCCCAATTTTAGCGAGAAGTAACAAGCCAAAATCGACCTAAGGGCGAGGCATCGTACCGACCGTTGTCGCCTCCTGCGTGGAGATCATGGCATGTCACGACCTAGTTATATCAGAGGCGCGTGACTTTTCGTGAACCCAAATGATAACGATTTCCGTAGAGCAACGCGTGTGCAATCAGCTCGTGCGTGTGCATCAACTCGCGTATATGAACTGACGTGTAAGCGGATGCGTCGCCGATCACCCGACACAAGCAGACTGTGAAAGTAAAATCACAACAAGAAGCGATATTTTCGATTCACGAATGGGTGTGGTTAAAAGGTTGGAAGAAAAAGCGTGTTATGTAATGCGCTGGTAGCAAATGTTATCGCTACTTCCTACCTTAGTTACGCGATAGCATCAACCCCAATCTTTCAAGAGCTCGTAGCTTCTGTGTTTATCTAAAGATTTTTCTCGCGCTACGCGGCTTTGTCATGCAGTCCTCTACCTGACCATGCACGTTCTCACAGACAGAAATACTCATTAAAAATAAGTAGCTACGAATCAAGATAAACTTACACACATATAAACACACGCACCGCCAAAACAGGGAAAGAGAAAACTAACGAGAACATATCCGATATCAAATTTATAAGATGCTTCAAAGAAGTGAAGTTAAAGAATGTTAAAATATGTGGAAGGTACATGGATTGACCACCTAAAAAAGTAGACTATTAGGAGCGCTTGAGGCAAGGAAGACCCACTACTCAACTGTACCTGCTCCCTCTCCACAACGAAGACAGGTCCCCTTGCAAAGTGCAAAGTCCTTCAGCCCTCCCCCATCTTAAGTGATATGGGTAAGGAAAGGGGGGGGGGGGAATGCCTTTCAAATCACCCATCTAGATAAAGATAGCCGCGAATAGCATTTAGTAGCCTATCTATGACCCTCCTGACCGATCCTTCCAAACGGTATAAATGATCCCTCCCTTCCTATTTTTCCTTAGCAAGGACCAAAAGTCACAAATAAAACCCCACCAATAGCTACGCCCAGCCCAATGATTATATTTCTAAGGGATTTAATGTCTTTCTTTGATTGTATCTTTGCCCGTCTAATCCGTGAGGCTACATTCATCTGCTAACACAGGTTGAGATAAAGCAGTCGTACTCCGGATAAGGCTAAACATTGACCCGTAGTGACGAAGAGATTAGTGTGTAAAAGAATCCCCACCAATAAGAGCGATCATTCTTTTATTTCTAGCTCACTTCCCGTTACACCACCTACAGACTCCTCTATATAGGAGAATTAATCGCTAATGCTCGAGATGGTCATTCCTTTAATGGTATCGAATTTAACTATATTCCCATAACTGGTATCAGAAGGCCATGTTGAAATAACACGACAGGGAGAAATGTAGGGAAGAGCAGTGAGAAAAGCTGGTCTCGAACCTTGATTGCAATACGCGAATGCCGAAAACCTATCCATCGGAGTTATTTGTGTCATCAAAACGAAACAATGTAACAACCTTTGAAACTAGTTGGGAAAATATGTACCGCATGCTTGGTGACATGTACGGCATGCTTGGTGACATGCATCGCATGCTTGGTGACATGCATCGCATGCTTGGTGACATGTACCGCATGTTTGGTGACATGAACTGGATAGCTCACATTGGTATATCATATATTTTGCCACCGATCTCCTTCATTGTAGATGTTAAGCAGCTTCTGATCAGTTATATGCCCCTATTTACCGAACTCACTTAGTAGTAGCTTCTTCAGACTACTTTGACAATGTAATTTCCACACATTTTCACTTCCCTGTAAGTGAATAAAGAAACACAACCCATTAAAATGCACAGGGTATTTTTTTTAGAGACATGACAAAATCCTCAGTAAAAAAGAAATTGACCCTCGAATGTTGAGTGATAAACAACATTCCCTGCTGTACAACTCCACATGAGCCTGCCATAAATCAACAGTCACCCATAAAAGGGACCATTCCCTTAATTTGCCACGTCCTTGATCAGACATGTCAACCCATTATCTTTTTAACCTTCACGATGGAATCGCTACGCCAACTATCTACCGAGGCGATTCAAAAACATGTCACTTCTTATAAGCTTTTATAATGTCCAGGAACGGAACCAGTACGCACGAAAAGACGCAACGGCTCGAATATAAGAACTTAGCCTTTTGACTAGAAGCAGAAAGTTGTGGTAGGACTCGACCCACAACTGTAGAAAAGCAGGAATCCAGTCAAGTTCTGAGCTCTGGAATTCGCTTCGAGACACGTCTCAACATCCATCGAAATCCTCCCCACCAACGAACTCGGGACCAGAACTACCCTCGAAGACCTACTTTACTCACCACTTAAAAGATTCCCACTCCTCATCCTCACAGTAATTACCACTATTCCCACCAATACCAACACTACCTTACATCTCTTACATTTTTATCATCTCCGTTAGTATTATTTTGGCCTGTATGGCTGGCAGGAGGAATCCCTCATATCGTGTTCCGGCGTGTGGTAAAAGGCGACTAAACCCAGATATGGGTCCCTGGCTTGGAACCATGGCACCCTAAAGTATTACTCCTGCAATCCTGGTTGAGGTGTTGATGCGTACCAGCCCCACATTCTTTGGAAAACTGAGTTCTAATATTACGACAAAGAAAAAGTAATGAACAAGAGACAATAAAAGGCGTCTGATGGATATAGCCGGCGGTCATGTGCCGCGTTCACTGACGGCGGTCGTGAGCTCGAACCTGGTGTGGATTGGCGGAGACGCCTGTGGTCGAGTGGTGTTCCTCGGGATGTGATTGGCTGGCATCAATTCGTCCTTTGTTTTACGACCCGAGGTAATTGGTCGAAACTAGACGGGGATTCGGACGGTAATTGATGGCCGCGCCAGGATTGGCCCAGACACGTTCGTCTCCGTTCACTTCTTTCATCCCAACACACACACATACACGTTTTCTCTCTCCTTTATGTGTATATTTACAAGTGTATGCTATCACTGGTATCAATTAGTTTAAGTCAAGATGTTTCCTGCTACCTTCACGACGCTAGAATTCGTACCTTTGAGTTCCTGTATTCTTTGTACGAATTTATTCCTAGGGGCTTCCAATTCCCCTCTCCACCCCGGGATTTGAGGTTGATGATGTTTTGCTATAGTAATTCTATTGATCCCGAATTTATCACCCTACGCGAAGTAAGGAAACAATACGTACGGCGTTTGAAGTTTCGCCTTCTCCATTCTTCATCTTTTTATATAAGAATGATGGAATCTTGTGGTAGGTTTTCCCGCGAGAGGGGCCAGCCCAACACTTGACCTCCTATTATACAGGGTGTGGCAGAACCGATTGAGCAGTTTTGCCGGTTTCCGACAACGGCTCCCTTCCCTGGGCAAAGCCCACCAGGGCTCCCCTCGGGAATATACCCCGACATATGGCGTACCGTCTCTATATACCCCCCTTACTTTTTTATAACTCCTTAAAACTGCTCAATCGGTTCTGCCGCACCCTGTATATCTCTCCCCGCGAGATTCTTCATCATTTTCTGTCCAGAACTTATTACAAAATTTATTGAGCAGGTGACCCCATTGGTGTTTGCTTATTAAAATTCTGTCTTCGCATTAATTTTCCGCACGCTTGGATTCGCCTGACCATGGTAGGAAAACTACGTAAATTACGTAAAAAAATTTATTTTATCGCTCTGTTTCTCTTTCCCCTTTCTTTTCTTTTCTATCTCTTGCTAACTCACTCCTCTCTCACACAAACACTCACAAACACACTCACACACTCTCTCTCACGCCTTACTTTTCCTCACAGACTCTCTCAAACACTCTTTCTCTCTCACACATAATGTCTCATTTGCACACTAAAAAATTCTCTCTTTCTCATACACTTTTTCACAAGCACTTTCTCACACACACTCTATTAACCCTCTTCTCACAAATTCTTTCAAACACTTACTCTCTCTCACATACTATATCTTAAACAAACTCTCACACACACTTTCAACCATACTCTCTAACACACTATATCTATCATACTCAATCTCACACACTCTATCTCAGGCACTTTGTCTCTCACGCACTCTCACTTACACAGTCTCAAACTTTCTCTAGCAGACTCTATCACTTGATGACACTTTTCTCGTTCACACACACTCGCACTCTCACATACACTCTATCAAGGGCTCTTTCTCACGCACGCTCTCATCACACTCGCCTTCACACATTCTCTCGTGTATATATATATATATATATATATATATATATATATATATATATATATATATATATATATATATATATATGTCTCATACAAACTCTGTCTATCTCACACGCTCTCTATTTCACATTCTCTCTCACACGCTCTCTATTTCACATTATCTCTAACACGCTCTTTATTTCACATTCTCTCTCAAACAATATCTCACACTATCATACATTAGCTTTCTCACACACTCTCTATCTCAGACATTATCAGACTCCCTATCACTCTCACACGCATACTATCTCACACACAATCTCTCTCGCACATTCCCTCTTAATCACACTTTCCATCACAAACACTATCACTCAGACTCATTCACACAGTCCTTCTCACACACAGTCTCTATCACCCACACTCTCATACACACTCTCTGAAACACACTTTCTCACACGATCTCTTTCACAGACACTAACACTCGCTCTCTCGCACATTATCTCTCTTCTGCCCTCTCTCACACTCTCTCTATCTTACAAACTCTTTCACACACACACACTTTTACATACTCTTACACTATCTCTCAAGCACACTCTCTCGAACATACACTTTAAAACACACTCTTTCACACACACTATATCTCACACACTTTCTTTCTCGCACATTATCTCCCACACACACTCTTCCTCACTCAGTATCTTTATCACAATCTCTCCCAGTTGCTCTCTCTCTCTCTCCCTCTCACTCATTCACTCACTTTATCTATCACAATCTTTCTCGCGCAATCTTTTACACACACTTTATCTCACACACCCACACAATGTCACACATTCTATTTCAAACACACCCTTTCTCACAATCTCTCTCACACCCACTGTCTTTCTCACACACGCTTTCCATCACACATTCCCTTTCTCTCTCACTCTCACACCCTGTCACTAACTCTGTCTCACTAGCATTCACACACGCTCACACAATCTCTCTCACTCTATCTATCTCACACTCTTTGCCTCAAAATCTAGCTCACGCACTCTCCCAAACACTCTCGCACACTTTTTATCACACACTCTCATACACGGAATGAGTTTCCTTAAATGCCTACTCCTTAACGCCAGGTCAATACGAAACAAGTAGGACGAACTTGTAGTCATATTGTCTGGTGACACCCGAATAGACGTAGTTGCCATCGTAGAAACCTGGCTTCGCACTGACACTCGAGATTTCGAGGGTGAGTATATGATTCCCGGTTACACGATATTCCATCGTGATAGACCCAGTCGAGAAGGTGGCGGAGTATTGTTATACGTCCGTAACTGCTTTCCCGCGGTTGATTGCAATGTTAGAAGTGTCTACGAGATCCTAGGAGTAGTCATAAATCTTGGCAGCTCCCCATACCGACCCATGGTGGTATACAGGCCGCAAAGGCAGCCCGAGGAAGCGGACTCGAACCTGTACGCTAAACTTGCAGAGTTGGCGGAAAATCGCCAAAGCCTTATTATGGGCGATTTTAATTGTCTTGGAGTTGACTGGGGTAATACATCGTGCGACGGAGAGGGAAGACGACTCATCGACTTCGCTGACAATAACTTTTTGACGCAGTGGATCGAAGAGTTGACGAGAGGTGGGACCTTGTTGGACTTGGTGTTCGCCACCGAGAGAGACATGGTCTCTGGATTGAGCGTGGGTGAATATCTGGGTGGTAGCGATCACCAAACAGTCTTATTCACCCATCATACGCGCTCTGTGCGGTAGTCCCTCTCGCGATGCTGCCTAAAAACCCGATTACCGCCACTCTAACTTCAACGGTCTACAGTTGGAATCTGTAAGTGGTGAAACTACCTCAGTCAACTGGTTAAGATTCAAAGACCGCTTCATGAACCAGCAGTCCAGGTTCGTTCCCCAACAAGAGGTAAATGGTTCAATCGCAGCATTGCCTCAGCAATTCACAAGAGAAAAAAGAGCTATGCTAAATGGAGAAGTAGTGGTAGCAACGAGAGTCTCATGCAGTATAGACGAAATATTAGAACTGTTAAAACACTGGCATGCCAAGCTAAATGCAATGAGGAACTTCGGGTCGCGTCCATCTGCAAAAAGAACCCAAAGGAATTCTTCCTGCACGTAAATAGGTACAAACCAGTTCGACAGCGCATAGGCCCACTAAGAGATGACGTTGGTGCGTTGAGAGTCTAATCTGGCTATCGCTAACGTGTTGAATGACTATCTCAGCTCTGTGTTTACAAAGGAAGAAGATGGTCCAACCTCGAGGCCGAGGATGTATCTCAATGAAGAAAAAAACCTAAGCGAGATAATATTAGACGACGAAAAAGTGGAGGCTAGAATAAAGAACATTAACCCGTACAACTTTTCAGGTTCAGATGGCTTTCTCCCTAGAGTCCTTCGTGAAGTGAGTGGTGAGGCTGCTCCACAACTTACTGCAATCTTTAACGAATCGTTAGAAATTGGAAAAGTACATAGAGGACTGGAGTACCGCGGACGTGACCCCCATATTTAAGAAGGGAGAGTGCGAAAACCCAGGTAACTACCGGCCTATAAGTTTGACCTCCGTTGTGGGCAAAATGCTAGAGAGCATAATAGCAGATAAAATAGTAAAGCACTTAGAAAAAAAAACTTGATCCTGGATTCCCAACACGGATAGCGCAGGAACGGATCGTGTCTCACATATCTACTAGAATTCTTTCACAGCAGTTTGGGTGAGTACGATCGTAGTCGGGCTGTGGACATCTTATACCTGGACTTTCAAAAGGCCTTTGATAAGGTGCCACACTGCAAGTTGATGTGCAAAGTACACGTGGCTGGCATTAGAGGTAGGGTGGCCAGATGGATCGAGAACTGGTTGTCAGACAGGCGACGAAGAGTGAGAATAAACGGGGTAGCATCGAGATGGGCCCGCGTGAATAGTGGGGTACATCAGGGTTCCGTGTTCGAGAAACTCTTGTTCATCATCTATATAAATAATATAGACGATGGGTTACTTTTCTCGATATCCAAGTTTGCGGCCGATACAAAATTAGGAGGCAGCGTGAGCTCACGCGAATTAGTGGAAAATCTACAAAGCAGCCTTCAGAGAATAGGTGAGCGGTCGGAGACTTGGGAGATGAAATTTAAACTTGAGAAGTGCAAGGTGATGCACATTGGCTATGTTAATCCTTGAGAAGACTATCACTTGTTAGTTAGAATTCTGGAGTTGACGGATCTGGAAAAGGACTTAGGTGTGCAAATCAGCAGCGACCTAAAGTTTTCTAGGCAGTGTGCTGATGTAGAAAAAAAGGCACAAAGACTATTGGGTTACATAAAGAGGCAATTTCGCTTACGTAACAAGGAGATTGTCCTCAAATTGTACAACTCTCTAGTCAGACCTCACCTGAAATACGCCGTTTAATTCTGGTCCCCTGCTCTGCGTAAGGACATAGATAGACTGTAACGTGTCCAGGCTAGGGCCACTAAGCTAATCCCTTCACTTAGGCACAAAGGCTATCAGCGTAGGTTTCAAGAATTAGGCTTTTCTCTTTGGAGACCCGCCGATTACGAAGCCAGCTAATAGAGACCTTCAAGAATTTAAGGGGTGTCGAAAACGTGGACTACAGACGGATGTTCACATTGAACACAAATATGACCCGTAACAATGGTTACAAGCTGGATTTTCCCCCGTTCCAGACTAGTATTTGCGGAACTACTTTTCGTATAAGATCTGCGCTACATGGAACCGTCTGCCGGTCGAGGTGGTGAATAGTTCATCTATAGAACAATTCAAATCTAAACTGAACGATGTTTTCCTTGAATATGTATAGAACATAGATTATAGCAACAAGTAAAATGTGTTTCAGCTATACAATTAAAATTTACTGATTGTGATCCTTTTTCTCATCACAATCAGGTGACTTTTTCGTTTTCTGTGCCCGCAGAAGCGGGTGGGAGAGGTGAGAGGGGAGGGCCTTCTCTTGTGGTACGCTTTCCCTTGTGCTATAGATCCGGGCCTTTCCAAAATAGTACCTTCACGGTATGGACAGCAATGTCCTTTGAGGGAAAACTTTTCCTTGTGACTCCTTATGACTCCTTGTGACTCCCCCCTCTATCTCTCCCTCTCAAAGGACAGCAATGTTCTTTGAGGTACAACTTTTCCTTCTCTCTCTCTCCCTTGAATGCCTGAGCTACGAGTCTAGCTGATCGGTAGGGCCTAGTACGGCCCCGACCTTGGCTTTACTCCTCCTGTCTCACCTAGCGAGAAACCACTTGTGGCTGCGGTTCGTAAGCTGCGCTACGTTTGGGACCGTCTAGCCTATGGGGACACCCTTTCAGCTAGTGTGGCAGGCGAATTGGGAGGTCTGGAAGGGAGAGGCTGGAAAGACCTGAAGGGTATGCGGATGCGGCCGGCGCGAGACCCAACACTAAACATTTCCCTCTCATTTTAGTGGTCACAAGCATCGAAGATATTAGCGCGCGCCCAGTCAGTTGACAAAAGCACAAAAGTAAATAGAGAAAAATGCCTGGTGCCCAACAGTTAAAAACTGAATGTCCTAGGTGCGGAGGAATTCGTTGGTGTATGGATTTTAAAGAGGGAAACCTTAAGAACATCACTCACCAGAGCGTGTGCAAGTTCTGCGACATAGAATTGGTAATGGAGACGAAGTTGAGGGAAGCGCAAGAATATCACCGCCGCGAATTTGCCATCGTGAGAAACCAACTTGGTCAATTCGAAGTAAACTGCATTGTGGAATTGACAAACCTGAGCTCGAACGAAGAAGAATTTCACGAAGAAGGAAAAAGAAAAGTGGTAAGAAGAAGATGCAGAGGACCACTTAAGAACCCTAAATCGCTTTGCCGTCCTGTCGGACGAGGGCGCGCAATGCGTAGTGGTGGGAGACTCGGAGCTGCGAGACCTTAAGTACCACCTGGGTGGGGGAAAGTGCCACACATGAGAAGTACGATGTCTTCCCAGGAGGGATAACGAGGCGCTACAAGACGAAGTTAGGAATGTACGGAATTTCTCCAGGAGCAACGTATTTTTCCTCAATGGTCTGTGGAAACAACCTTTTCCTTAGAGGAGGTAGAGTTGGGCAAACGGAACATATTTTCCACACATCGATAAAGATTGCAGAAAATCTTCTCTCAAAGACAATCAAGGCCATGCTCGTGGGGATGCTACCCAGAAAGTTTGTGTCTTAACAGGAGTTAAGTTTGTAGACCCGGTCGACTTGTTCTTCGGACGAGATGACCTATACACGGAGGACGGGGTCCACCTAGACGATCGAGAAAGGAAGTTTCTGGCCGAGTTAATCGACACGAATGCCTTCTAGTTGTTGAGGGTTGCACGGGACGAGCCACCGGCAACTCGACGGGTACCACCGAGCAGGAGACTCAAGACGAGCCGCGAGAGCAAGTCAATGCGGGATATTATACTGCAAGAGGCCCTGCTGCACCGCAACCCAAGAGTAATGGAAGCCCTGCCGGTGACGAAGAACCGGTCCCAGGTGGAGAAGATCCAGGCAACTGAAAGGGAGCTCATGGTAATATGTCCCTTCCTGAAAACAACACTCCATCCGAGTCGTCGGGAAAGGCGTTGGCAGAGGGAGCGTGCGGACTAGCAAGCGTTCCCTAACAGTTTTATTTTTGAACGCGAGGTCGATACGAAACAAGTGGGACGAACTTGTGGCTATATTGGCCTCCGATAACCGAATAGATATCGTGGTGATCGTAGAAACGTGGATCCATACTGACAATTAAGATTTTGAGGGTGAGTTTGCGATCCCTGGTTATAAAATGTTCCACCGTGACCGACCTTGTCGAGAGGGCAGAGGAGTTATGGTATACGTCCAGGACTTTTTCCCCGCTATAGAATGCAAGGTGAGATCTGGTCACGATATTTTAGGGTTAGACATAGATTTCACCAGCTCTTCTTATCGAGTAGTGGTGGTTTACAGCCAGCAAAGACAGTCAGAAGAGTCAGAAGAGTCAGACTCAAGCCTGTACGCAAAGCTCATTAACTTGATAAATTGTCGAATGAGTTTGGTGATTAGTGACTTCAACTGCCGTGGAACCGACTGGAGGAACTGGGCAGGCGATGCGGAAGGGAGAAGATTGATTGAGTTCACTCAGGATAACTTCCTGACACAGTAAGTAGAGGAGCCAACGAGGGGTGAGAGCATGCTAGACTTGGTGTTTACTACCGATGACGACATGGTATCCGGACACAGCGTGGAAGAGTGTCTGAGCGGGGGCAATCACAGCACAGTCACGTTTTCCATCCACATTCCATGTGATGGACGCTCTGACGTCGCTATCTTTAAACCCGACTTCCGACGCATGAACTTTGTGGGTCCTGGGGATGCGATAGCTCGGCTTGGGCCTGCAACAGGAGAAGGAGCCTGAGACAAATGGCTGGCGTTTAAAGAAAATGTTATGCCCCAACAGTCTGTGTTTGTCCCCAGCAGAAGGATGAGTGGCAATCATCTTCAACCGAGATGGTTGGAAGCCAATCATAATCAAGAAAGTCTTCTTCAATACAGAGAAAAGTGGAGGCAGTTAAAGCACTGGTGAACAGAGCTAAGAACAGCAAGGAAGTTCGGGTGGCCTCCGTCTGTAAAGAGACTCCGAAAGAATTCTTCCTGCATGTCAATAGCCGCAAACCGATTCGTCATAGCATAGGACCGCTGAGAGATGACAATGGCGTGTTACGGAAGTCACAATCAGACATCGCTAACGTGTTGAACGACTACTTCGCCTCCGTATTTACGAGGGAAGTTGACGGTCCAGCTCCGAGGCAAGGGTTCATCTCAAAGAGGGCTAAAACCTATGCGAAATAGTCTTAGAGAGAAACGAAGTAGTAGCCAGACTAGGAAACCTTAACTCGTATAAGACTGCAGGTCCGGGTGGCTTTCTTTCTAGAGTATTCCGAGAAGTTAGGGAAGAGGTCGCCCCACACCTCACCACCATTTTCAACAAATCTTTGGAAACTGGAGAGGTGGCGGAAAACTGGAGAATAGCAGACGTAACTCCCATCTATAAGAAGGGCAACCGCGAATGCCCGGATATTTTCCCGCTTATTAGTATGACATTCATCGTAGGCAAACTGCTGGAGGGAATAATCGCAGACCGTATAGTGCAGCACCTAGAGTCACACAACCTGGTCTTAGATTCCCAGCACAGATTTCGCAAGAATCGTTTATGTCTCATTAATCTACTATGAATTTTACACAGTACTTTGAGTGAGTATGACCGTAGTCGAGCTGTGGATATATTATACATGGACTTTCAAAAAGCCTACGATAAGGTACCACACCGCAGGTTGATAAATAAAGTCCACGCCCTTTGGCATTACCGGCAAGGTTGTCGAATGGATAGAAAACTGGCTCTCAGGACGGAGGCAACGAGTAAAGATCAACCGGGTAGCCTCGCAATGGACGCCAGTCAGTAGCGGGGTGCCCCAGGGCTCAGTGCTCGGGCCTCTATCGTTTATCGTCCACATCCATGATATAGAAGAAGGACTAATATGCTCGATAGCCAAGTTCGCCGACGATAGCAAGCTAGGAGGTAGTGTGAGCTCGCGAGGAGGGGAACGCCTGACAAATAGCCTTTTCAGGATAGGCAAGTGGTCAGAGAGGTGGCAGATGCCATTTAACATTGACAAATGCGAGGTAATGCATCGGCTATCCTAACTCTCGGGGAAACTACTCCTTGCTGGGCAAACAACTAGATACCACTGACCTTGAGAAAGATTTAAGCGTGCTAATCAGCAGTGATTTAAAATTCTCCAAGCAGTGCCTCCAAGTGGAAAAGAAGGCCCATCAAATACTGGGGTACATAAAGAAGCATTTCCGCTTCTTAAATAAGCAGATTGTTCTCGTCTTGTACAACTCTCTAGTCCGATCACACCTTGAATACGCCATACAATTCTGGTCCCTAGCCCTGAGGAAGGGCATTGAACGGCAGAAAAGGGTACAGGCCAGAGCCAAAAAATTGATCCCCTCCCTAAGACATAAAATTTATCAGCATAGGCTATGAAAACTGGGAAAGTTCTCCTTGGAGACGCGCCGGTTAAGAGGCCAGCTGATTGAAACTTTTAAGATAAAACGAGGAGTAGAAAACGTAGATCACAGGAAGCTGTTCACGTTTGTGATAGAACGGGTTGAGGTCGAGTTAATTTCAATCACTATCACATGTTATTTAAAACCACGATGCTCCCCACGTGCATCTTCGCTTTGAAGCTGGGTGCCTTATCGCAGCCACCTGAGTCAATGTTTAAACAAGGAGGTTTATCATCCCCCCCACCCGTTCGCCCCATCCGCCGATCACGCCAGATTGAGTTAGGCTTATGGGCAGATGAGGCTTGTTCTCAGCTCGGCTGTGCATTCCCTCGAAGCTCCCACTCCATTGTCCCCCACGCCAAGGGAGTGTCTCGACTATTTAGATGGAAACTTTACCACTAAGATCAGATTGGAGATTCAGATTTTCGTCGCGAAACATCACCACGACCCTCTCTCACCTTGTGCGCTAAGGGACCTCGACCTCGAGATTAACCATCACTTGTCCAGAAGAAGGACAATAACCCTTAAGTGCCAAGGTTCGAGCCTTCGTGACGCCGAGTCCACAAGGTTTCCCCCTTGTTGTTACGAAGATAACAACATTAAAACAGCCATTGTTCGTTCGAGCCCGTTGACAAGAAACGGTTCTCACTCCCCCATCCCTGTTGTTCAGAAGAGAACAACGTAGAACCGCCATTGTTCGTTTGAGCCCGTTCGCCAAGAAACGGTTCTCACCCTTCCCCCCTTGTTCAGAAAGAGAACAACGTTAGAACAGCCATTGTTCGTTCGAGCCCGAAGACAAGATACGGTTCTCACCCTTCCCCTGTTGTTCAGAAAGAGAACAACGTTAGATCAGCCATTGTTCGTTCGAACCCGTTGACAAGAAACTGTTCTCACCCCCCCATCCCTGTTGTTCAGAAGAGAACAACGTAGAACAGCCATTGTTCGTTCGAGCCCGTTCGCCAAGAAACAGTTCTCACCCTTCCCCCTTGTTGTTCAGAAGAGAACAACATTAGAACAGCCATTGTTCTTCAAGCCGTTCGTCAAGAAACGGTTCTCATTCCCAAGACGCCACGTCAGGATCATTTTAATCCCCCCCTTCCCTCGGCTGGAACTCGCCAGCGGACCGAAAATTCTTTCACGTCGCCTTCCTCTGCACAACAAGTATAAATTACGTAAGCCGAACGTTACCTTTGAGTATTTAACCCTTTTGTCAATTCTATCCTGTGCTTTAAATGGTTTAGCGAACCATCCCATCTCTTTAACTTTATATTTGTTTTACCTTTTTAAATCTTTTAATCCTCGGATTAGCTCGAGTCCCTACGACCCTTTCCATTCTCTGTTTATGTCAATATTTTCCGTTTTGTGTGTTGTTGATAGTTATTATTAATAAAACTCTATTTTATTAGTGATAGCAATATTATTATCCTTGAGCTCAGTTCCACTTCTTAAGCATATCGAAGATACATAATATCGGCCATCCAGACATCCACGCACTCTAAAGATAATTAATAAGTTTCCTCAACGAATAGTTATATATGGTATATTGTCGAGAGTCCATTCTACGACAACGTTGAACGCAGATGCTACACGTAACCACGGTTACAAACTGGAATTACTGCAATTCCATACTAGCATTTGCGGCAACTTCTTCTCGTACAAAATCTGCTGAACGTGGAACCGTCTACCGCCAAAAGTGGTGAGCAGTTCGTCAGTCGAACAGTTCAAATCTCTATTTTATAAATAATCCACACCTTGACCTAGACGGTACCACCTTAGTATAGATTATAGATTTGATTGAAGTAGATAGGTTTAAACTTTCCTATTAAAAATTCCTGTTTGTGTTCTTTTTTCAGCATATTCAGGTATTGTTTCAGCTTTCTGGCCCGCAAATGCGGTTGGAAGATGTAGGCGGGGAGAACCTTTATCTATGCTATACTTTCTCTTATGCTATAGGTTAGGGCTTTCCCAAGATAGTACTTCTACGGTATGGTCAGCAATGTCCTTTGAGGTACTACTATTCCTTGTTACACTCTCTCTCTCTCTCTCTCTCTCTCTCTCTCTCTCTCTCTCTCTCATTCCGTGATCGTTTTATGACACAACAGGCTCAGTTTGTGACAAATAAAGCGGTGAAGAAAAAAACGACAACAGCCTAAATGGTTCACAAACGAGCTAGGAACAGCGATTAAAGAATACATCCACTTGCGCAGGCAGGTTAAAATAATGATAGAAGCAGCAAAACGCAGTGAAGAGCAGAGGGTGGCCGCATCTTGCAAGGCTAACCCCAAGGAATTCTTTAGCTACGTATACAGCAGAATACCAGTTAGAAATAAAATTGGTCCTTAGCGTGACTGTGGTGGTACGCTTAAGAATACAGACCTTGAGATAGCTGATATTCTTAACGCACACTTCTTTTCAGTATTCACTGAGGAAGTAGATGGGGCAATCCCTGAACTAATTCTGGTGTATGAGGGATAGTCCATGGGGAATATTCAGTGTACGAACATCGAATTCTTATCCAGACTAAACAAACTTTGCGCAAACAAGTCTTCCGGTTCCGATGAATTCCTGCCAAAGATACTGAGGGAGGTTTGCGAGCAGGTGGCTCTTTCCCTAGTGGAGATCTTCAATGAGTCTCTGAGGGCAGCAGAAGTGCCTAGGGACTGGTGGAAGGCAAACGTGACTTCTATCTTTAGGAAAGGGGATCGCGTAACTCCGGGTGAATTACCGACCCATCAGCCTTACTTCCATAGTAGGCAAGATACTCGAAGGTGTCATTGTGAATAAAGTAGTAGAGTTTATGGAAGGAAACAACCTGTTATTAGACTCAGAGCATGGTTTTCGGCTTCACAAATGATGCTTAACAAACCTGATAGATTTCTTCATGGCATGTTTTAAGAATATGGCAGGAAAAGAGCAATCGACATACTTTATCTCGATTTCCAGAAAGCCTTTAATAATGTACCCTATAAGAGGTTAATGTTGAAATTTTGAGCTATGAGTATTAGAGGGGCAGTATCAAATTGGATTGAAGCCTGGTTGAAAGATAGAAGACAGCGTGTAGTTATAAACGGGGTATCGTCCAGCTTGTCTTTTGTTTCCAGTGGGGTTCCCCAAGCATCTGTATTGGGTCCGCTCTTCATCATTATCTATATCAATGATATAGATGTTGGAATTGTGAGCCGCATAGCTAACTAAGTATGCAGATGACACTAAGTTGGGAGCAAATATCGCAACACCTGAAAGTGTAGAAACTCTTAGGTCAGACTTAGAGAAATTGGGAGAATGGTCTAAGAAGTAACTGATGCCATTTAATCTGGCTGGATAAGTGAAGAATTATACATATCGGGCATGCAAACCAGAGGTCAGACTATTCTCTTCTAGGTCATGACATAGCAAGTAGAGAATTGGAAAAAGATTTGGGTGTTTTTATTAGTAGCAACCTTAGTTCCTCAAAACAGTGTATTAGAGTAGAAAAGAATGTACAAAGGCTATTAGGTTACATTAGAAGAAAGTTTCGTTACCGGAAAAAAAAAATAGTCTTGTCACTTTACAATTCTCTAGTTCGTCCCCAAGTGAAACATGCTATCCAGTTCTGGTCACCGAACTTGAGGATGGACGTACAGAGGCTAGAGCGAGTTCAGGCACGAGCATCGAAACTTATTCCTGCCATTAGACACATAGGCTACCAGAGGCGTTCCAGGACTTTGGGGCTCTTTTCTCTGGAAACCAGGAGATTGCAAAAACAGTTAATAGGGGGTTTCAAAATACTTCAAGGATTTGATAACAATGACTATAGGCATCTCTTTAGCTTGAACGAGAATGCCACTCGAAACCAACGGGTATGGTAAACAGTAATTCAGTTGAGCAGTTCAAAACTCGGTTAGACAAGGTGCTGCACATACGAGGGGGAGTCAAAAAGTTCTCAGATAAATGGCATAAAATTTTTATTTGTAATAATACTGTAATCATTTTTCTACATAAGCTCCATTAACATCTATACACTTTCTTAATCTATGAATCCAACGGTAAAGACCATCTTTGTAGAATTCACGGGGTTGTCTCTGGCACCAAGTAATGACCTGCTTTTTTGCTTCATCTAATGATTGAAACCGGGTTCCTTTTAGGTGTCCCTTAAAATTTGGAAACAGAAAAAAGTCAGAGGGTGCTAAATCAGGGCTATAAGGGGGATGAGCAAGAGTTTCCCATCGAAATTCCCGTAGCTGAGATCTCACAGCTTTGGACGAATGTGCAGGGGCATTGTCATGGTGGAACAAGATTTGCTTGTGGAGCTTTCCTCGTCGTTTTTTGGCTATTGAAGTTTTCAGCTTCCTTAAAACTCCTTCGTAATAGCTGGATGTAACAGTTTTTTGTCCTTCTAAGAAGTCTATTAAAATAATTCCCTCCGAATCCCAAAAAACTGTAGCCATTATCTTCTTAACGGACCTCTCTGTCTTGAACTTGATAGGCCCTGCTGCCCCCCTTGGGTGCCACTCTTTTGATTGATTTTTACTTTCAGGATCAAACTGATACACCCAAGTTTCATCTCCCGTTACGAGGCGCTCAAAAAAACTATCCTCGTTTGCTTCAATCTTGGTCAAAATAGCCAAAGAAAGGTTGGCCCTATGATTCAGCTGGTCTTCTCGCAACGCTTTTGGGACCCAACGTGCTGAAAGCTTGCTCAGGCCAAGATTTTCAGTTAGAATTCCAAATGCTGAGCCATGAGAGATTTCACATGCATTGGCAACTTCATCAATAGTAATACGGCGATCTTTATCCACTAGATTCCTCACAAGCTCGACATTTTCTGGGTTAATGGAGGTGGAGGGTCTCCCTTCACGTGGATCATCTTCAACTTCTTCTCTGCCCCCCTTGAAGCGCTTAATCCAGTCGTAAACTACCGCTCTACATGGCGAAGAGTCACCATAAACCTGTTGTAGAGCGTCAATAATCTTAACAGGCTTCCAATCAAGTTTAGTCAGGAATTTAATGTTCGCTCTTATCTCAAAATTTGCCATTTTATGGGTTCAAAAAAGTAACCTTTTTGAAGCACATCTAATACAAAGAGTCTCGACAAATTGAATGACGAATTTTGTAGGAATTGTTCAGAAAACATGAAAGTCGTGTTTGACCCTGTATTTACTTGTACAAAATCGAACATTTCAATAATCTGGCATTTGTCTGAGAACTTTTTGACTCACCTACGTACTAATGTAAGTACTAGTGTAAATTCCCGGTAACCTTTTAACAGTACCTCCTCGGTATGAGTTGCAAAACCGAGCTACATGGAACCGTCTTCCGGTCGAGGTCTGTAGAACAATTCAAATCTAGACTGGATGATTTAGTCCATGAATATGTATAGAACGTAGATTATAGCAACAAGTAAAATAGGTTTCAGTTATACTATTAAAATTTCTTGGTTGTGATCCTTTTTCACATCACAATTAGGTGACTTTTCCGCTCTCTGTACCCGCAGAAGCGGGTGGGAGAGGAGGGCCTTCGCCTGTGGTACACTTTCTCTTGTGCTATAGATCAAGGCCTTCCCAAAATAGTATCTCGACGGTATGGACAGCAATGTCCTTTGAGGTACAACTTTCCTCGTGACTCCTTGTGACTCCACCCCATCTCTCTCTTTCTCTCTCTCTCTGATTTTTGTCTTTCCTTAATTGGTTTGTTTATGAGAAGTCAAGGAGCCTCCGTCATAAAATGGGTTCAAAATAGCACATTAATTGATCATCAGACTAGTGTGAGATCCTTGGATCGATGTTTCGAAGTTCCAGTCCCCAAAATGGAACACTAGGTAAATACTGGTTCCTTTGTCTGTTCAAAGACAAAATGGTAATTGTTTGGTTTGAACCCTCTTTAAGTGCTATTTCCACTGAATGATTTTCTCCCTTTTTGCTCTTGTTTTTAG
The DNA here is from genome assembly GCA_963969495.1 of Ceratothoa steindachneri. NCBI lineage: Eukaryota > Metazoa > Arthropoda > Malacostraca > Isopoda > Cymothoidae > Ceratothoa > Ceratothoa steindachneri. Next base: position 155,048,815 of record OZ018321.1, on the reverse strand, counting down.
AGATGAAATAGAGCCTAATTCACTTCCACAGTCGAAGTAGAAAGAGTCGTGTCCTCCCGCTCCTTCTCCCTCTCTTTCTTCCCGTTCCTTCTCCGCTTATTTACATAATCGATTCCTTGAGATAGAGTGTTGAAATAGGAGTGAAGATAGATAATAACGGTATAGCTAATGTGGATACGAAGACAAATATAAAATCGATGGTAAGGGAACAATTGGCGACTTTGGAACACGTTTCTCATACAATTTCTCAAGGAAATCACCGATTGGCAACAGGTCTCGAAGTAGTTGGCAAGTTCAAATAAAAGCCGAAACACGTTCGAGAGTCTAACCCTTGATGAAGAAGAAACCCAATCAAGGGAAATGAGTTTAACACGAGGAGTCAATATAAGTGACTTCAAGTCGGATTACGAGGGAGGAAATTAGTAACATGATAAATTCAATTCAAAATTTAGGCACAAAGACAGACTCGGCCCTGGTTACGTTTCTTGGAAGCACCACCCATGCGCCAATTTGATAACACCTCACCGAAAATCATCTACGGCGATTTAGACGAAATCAAATATTGAATTGCAGTACTTGAAATCATTTCTTTTACTTGAGCTACCTAGTTTAAGGCTTCAACCAAGAGCTGTTTACACAAATGAGTTTTTTTATAGAGCTATGACAAGTTATGGGGGAAAATGAGATAATGGGATGGGTTTCATTCAGTAACCAACCAGTTTCTTATGATAGGTATTCATTTGAGCCAAATCAGTGAGATCAGACATTGACTCGTGTTAGATAAATGTTCGCTAATTTTATGATTCGGTACTTAGACAAAACAAAAAAAAACGAACGAAGGAAAGAGTTCTTGAAAGAAACCGAGGAACATAACGTCTCCTTAAACCTCCAAACTCTACTGGCTGAATTTAAAACGCCTTATTTCTTACAGAAATCTTCTATGTACATAAATCACAATAATTGTAAGTTAATTATATGTATAGGTAATCCTTTTTTTCGGGACAATTAGAATCAATAGTTAAAAAATGTTCATTTAAGTTTAATTAACCTAAAAGGGTGGAGGTGTGTTACTTTATCCAAAGAATAAAATAAATGAACCAAGGTAGATGTGGATCGAAACAGTGCCTAAGTGCTATTAGCCGAGTTTGGGCTGAGTAACGCTAAAATATATTTCTTACAGAAATCTTCTATGTACATAAATCACAATAATTGTAAGTTAATTATATGTATAGGTAATCCTTTTTTTCGGGACAATTAGAATCAATAGTTAAAAAATGTTCATTTAAGTTTAATTAACCTAAAAGGGTGGAGGTGTGTTACTTTATCCAAAGAATAAAATAAATGAACCAAGGTAGATGTGGATCGAAACAGTGCCTAAGTGCTATTAGCCGAGTTTGGGCTGAGTAACGCTAAAATATAGCGGTTTTTTTTTTACAAACCTCTACAATAATCCGAAAACGATGATATTAGGATCTTTGATTCTCGCACTGCGACTGTAATATCCAGTAATTTTAACTTTTCAAACGTCAACTTCGAAACGAATGTATTAGCTAAAGAAAGGGAGAGACTATCAAATGTCATAATCATTTTCTTTTTCAGAAACTCAAAGAACTGAGGCATACTCAAAACGGACAACAAAATCATGACATCAAACAAGAGCTATCAACTAATTCTGTTATACTCGGTCCCTATGATTCACTTCATAGTGACAACAAAGATAGGTATCGTCAGTTACAATGATTATTACATACAAATGATTCAGAACTAGTTAACTACTAATGTAGAAATCTACAAAGTTTTCTTAAGGTTCGGTGGATTAATATAGAACTTAAAAAATGTATTAAAGCCAGAAATAAATGCTGCAAAACTTTGATAAATAACAACTCTCACAAGAATATGGAGAAAATAATTCTAAACACAAGCCTAAGCCTTTCCATATTCACGTTAACAGTTAATTGCCAGTAAAATACTATACAGGACAGATCAGCACATATGGTGATTTCAAAAAATCATTTCGTAAGATAGTAACTGTTGAGGACATGCCATAGCTATTTTCACTAAGCTTCGAAAGTGACTTCAGTTATTACCCAATTCTTTTCGACATATTTTCTAACCATGCTGATAGAAATAAGGAAATAAGATGAAAATATCAAAAGTGCCGGTGCCTGATAGCATTTACCCAACTCGCCGAAAAGGACTAATATGCGAATTAGTTAATCTCTTCCCGTCCATGTTTTTAACTAGGCCAATAGGAGGACGGTGTGGTCCCAATAGAGTATAAAAAGTCGAATTTTACGCCGATCTTAAAAATTGGAAATCAATGCGATCCTGATAACTATTCTCCTACTAACTACTCTCATCTATAATCCATGATTATAGATGAGAGAGCAAATGACTTTAACATAAATAATGTAATTAATGATGCTTAGCATGGGTTTCGACGAAAAGGTTCCTGTCTAACTAACGCATTGGAATGCTTTCACAAAATGCTTTTTATGTAGGGTGAGCATCAAGGCAGCAGAAATTGTCTATTCAGGCTTTCAGAAGGCATTTGACGCTATCCCACATCACCGTTTCTTATTGAAACATAAAACGCATCATGACCTTGACATTAATTTAGGTACTATCCAACATTTATCAGTTTTCGGATGACACAAAATTGTGCAATAGAGCATAATATCGATGTGACATCGATAGTTTACGAAGTGTATGGAATAGAGTAGTGCTAAGAGGTTGAAAAATGGCAAGTGAGAGTTAACGTAGGTAAGTGTCAAGTAATGCCCCTAGATCATCCAAACCCCTAACCAGTGTACAACAATGATGTTCATAATCTAAATGCAGTTACTGTTGAAGAGAATTTGGGTGCCTTAATTTTGAGCCAACCAAATTAAAGCTTTTAAGCAATAACATAACAGCATAAAATTAATAATCAAAAAAAGCCACTAAGGCCTATCAAATTCACCCAGAGTTCTGCGAAGACAATTGCTAGGCTTTTTGCATTTAAATCAAAATATATCTTTCTTCCGTTATATAAGGCGCTTATTATACCTCATACATTTAGAGTGTAGTGATCCATTTTTTGTATGCAAAAGGACATCTTAGTATGCAAAAGGACATCGCAACCTTAGGGCGACAAAATTAATCCCTGAGATTAGAAAGAAATCATACGAAGGCAGACCGAGGAATCTTAATCGGCTTTCATTGCAAAATCTTCGTTTGCGCCGATAACTGATCAAAATCTGAAAAATACTAAATGGATTTACTAATGCAAAGTATGAGTTGCTTTTTTAAGTTAAATAACCGATTGGAAAAAAAAATAGTAGATTCAAACTTCTTAGAAAGAAATCTTTTTGACCTCGAATTTAAAGCGAAATAGCAACGAAGCCGTATCACACTTCTAGAAAAGTTCTAACGAGATTTTTGGAGAGAAAGTCGTGAACATAGAGAAAATGAAAGTTTGTAGAAGATATAGAGCCGTAAATCCACCTTCAGGCATTGGAATCGAGAAGGGAAACTGAGGTGTTGGGGCCGGGAGGGCAAACAAGTTTTGCGTGCGTTAACAAGAGATTTAACACTGCGATACCACAGAATATTTTCTCACGTCGCGAGTAGTTGAAATCACCTCTGTCAACTTCTTTAAGAAAATAATCGATAAATATTACTTGAATAAACTTATTAAAAATCTAAAATGAATACAATTGATACTCGATGTATATATATTTTTCACCAACTACGAGGCATCTGCCCTTTCTCCCTCTTTTGGACTGGTTTCGAGCGGACTTTAGGCTCTTTACTGCTCTGTAATTCTGTATAAAAGAATGCGCTCGTTAGGATTATCCATCGCATGTCCACGACTACGAGGCCACTTGACTGAATTACCAAAAATATCGTACTAAAAAGATTCGAAAATATTAATTATAAGCTATTGTTCGAGATGGATGCAAAGAGCAAACATTCGCTAAATCAATTATCTTCGAAATGAACTCATTTAAAAACTCGAATGAACAACTATTTTGCAGTATGCAAACGACTTATAAATGATAGATGGAGACCTTCAACATACGAGCGAGAAAAGCAACACAAAATCGAGAAATGGTGCTAGTGATTAGTCCCTTTAACCACTAATTACTAATCATGAAGATGCATATTTTGAAACTTTGGTAAACATGAAGATATACGTGTGTGAACCGATTAAGCGAAAGGACACATTAAGGAAAAAGTTTGAAGTTAACTATATATTAATAGTAGCTCAACTAACTGTGATGTGTGATTAGAAATACAAAGCCAGTGGCACTATCTAGCTAAAAGCACTCCACTCTCCTTTGAATCCTCCCCCTGTGTCGAATGCATGTTTAAAACTCTAAATAATACTGCTAAGGTCAGAAATAAGGACCCACTATTATTCTCAATAACCTGCCAGTGGGTCTTTAAAATGTATTGTAGCCTTCTCGTCTTTCTTCTTCTTACTCATTCCTCCTTTTCTTCTTGAGTAATTTATAAAGTTAACTCTAATTAATTGACGAAGTTTACTAAAACGATCGTTCGGGTAAATCACTTTTGCCACTTGAAGAGCTGCATGCATTTGGGAAAGTACACCGAAACTTGGACGAATTACTATTTTTTCTCCATTGCTGAAATTAAGCCACGAAATTTATCCGAGTTTGGCTTTTACCAGTCAAAAGCGACAAATGTGCAGCGGGTCCATATGCCCCTCCAAACCACGTAATGGAAGATTCCTGCGAGAAACGGTTCAGATGGCCACCAGAATCACGAAGGCAACTATTCAAATAAAGTTTGATAATGACAAACTATCGTGTTAACTCGATTACATCGCACAAATACTTCTTCAGGGTTGAAGTAAGACTTCCTTTCGGCAAACAACCCCATAAAGATGAAAAGGCTGCAATATACATACTTTGAAACACTTCTATTCGAGCTTCCTACAGAAACATTTTTTTTTTAGGCTTATTGGACTTCCTCAATACAGATCATAAGGATTATTTTGAACTATTCGTAGATTTAAACGGTGAGAAGTGTCTAGGGTTTCCAGACCTTAGAAACAATAATTTCGATAGCTTCTATGCAAAAATTGGATTAATGTATTGGCTGGAAACTCTCGGAAGAAAGAATATAGCCGATATTTACTCGCAATTAAAATGCAAATTAAAAATTGAAAATTATGCCCCCAATTTCGGGCATTCTCAATACACAAGCACAGAAGTAAATGGGCTTTGGATTAATAATGTGAGTGTACATGTGATTAAAGAAAATTATGAATATTTAGGATTAAAAAGGGATCACACCTAAGAAAATCGAATTAACTATTTTCTCCCTGGGCGACGGGTATAGAGTGAAATAAAGGGTGTTCCATTAAGACGGATCGAAGTTACCATTAAATAAAACAGTGTTATTGGTGAAAATTTATTGATTTCACCATTGGATCATGTTATTTGAGTCATGGTAATTATGTGTGAAAAATAATATCGCCTAAATGTCCGCTAAGGCTTTGGCGGCACACCTCCACTCGATGGTAAATATTTTTTGTGACATCTCTGCATAGTTGCTCCTCAACCTCACCAATATGCCTTATTATCGAATCCTTTAGCTGTTTAACTGTTGTTGGCTTGTTGGCATAGACCTTAATTTTGAGATTATCCAAAGGAAGAAATCTAAAGGCGTCAAGTCACACGATCGTGGTGGCCAATTGACCTCGCTGTTTCGAGAGATGATGTGACCTGAGAACTTTTCATTCAATAAAGCCATTGTTACATTGGCTGTGTGGCATGTGGCTCCGTTCTGTTGAAACCACAAATCTTTGACATCCATAGAATTCAATTTAGGCCATAAAATGTTGGTTATCATGGCACGGTATCGCTCGCCTGTCACCGTAACAGAATTCCCGGCATTATTTTCGAAGAAATACGGTCCAATGATTCCGCTAGCAAAAAATGCACACCAAACAGTGACCTTTTGTGGATGCAGTGGATTTTCCACAATCTTCCTGGGATTTTCATCAGCCCAAATGCGACAATTCTGCTTATTAACGAATCCACCAAGAGGAAAATGGGTTTCATCACTAAAGATGAATCTTTGCGAAAAATCATCATCGGCTTTTCTTTGCTCGTGCACCCAATTGACGAATGTACGGCGCTTCAAATGGTCAGCAGTCTTCAGTTCTTGTGTCAATGGAATTTTGTAAGCGTGTAGAGACAAATCTTTTGTCAAAATTCTAAGTAACGTTGTTGTGGAGAGGTTCAATTCCTGCGCGCGATGACGAATAGAGGTGTCTGGATCTTCGGCTGCAGCAATGTTTTCAGCTGAACGGTGTAAACGAGCACGCAATAGCGTTTTCATATCTGCTACCGACCCTGTTTGTTTTAATTTGCGAACAATTTTCCCAATTGCACTGTCGGTTGGTCGATTATGTTGACCCAAAAAATCGCGAAGTGCCCGAAATGCGTTTCTGTTTGAACGTCCATTTTCGTAATAAGCTTCAATAACTTTAACACGTTGTTCGATTATTAAGCTTTCTAAATTTGGTAGAATGGGATGTAGAATTCAGAGGTAAAAATGATTATGGGATGTGGGATACTTTCAAGCATATAATAAATGAAGTCCAAGAGCAATGTATCCCAATGAAGGCCATTAGGAACAAAAGTAGGAAACCGTTATGGTGGAATCAGAAGATAGCTAGAAAAAATTCAGAGAAGAAAAGGGCATACAAAAAATTACAGGTAGAAAATAATATTCAAAATTTAAGTGATTATAGAATGGATAGGAATGAGTTAAATAAGATTATAAAGAAGAACAAAAGGGTGTCAGAAATTAAATTAGCTCAGGATAGCAACAAAGATCCTAGAAAGTTCTTTAGTTACTATAAAATTAATAACAAGTCTAGCAGGGTTAAAATAGGACCTATCAAATATGAAGGGGTTGTGAGAGAAACTGATGAGGAAATAGTTGAGGTACTAAACGGTCATTTTTCATCAGTATTTACAAAGGAGAAACTAAATAGTCTTATGTATAGTACTCATGGGTCAGGGAAAGAGGTGTTTACTACCATTAGTGTGGATTGGAGGACGATAAAAGGACTAATAGGTGAGTTAGATGCTACCAAGGCCTCCGGCCCTGATAATATTCATTCTAGGATATTTAAAGGACGGGTAGAAAGTATCTCAATAGCTCTGGAGAAGTTGTATACTAAATAGGTCATTGGAATATGGAGAAATACCCGATGATTGGAAGAGAGCGAATGTAGTCCCCATTTTCAAGAAGGGTAGTAAAGAGGATCCAAATAACTTTAGACCGGTTAGACTAACTCCTGTAGTCTGTAAAGTTCTTGAGAAAATAATTAAAAAAGGATTTGCCAGCATCTAAAGAGGAAGGGGTTAATCAGCGATGTTCAGCATGGGTTTAGATCAGGTAGATTATGTTTGACTAATTTACTAGACTTTCTGGAGTTCGTAACAAATCAAGTAGATAAGGAAGAGAATGTAGATGTAATTTACTTTGATTTTAGTAAAGCATTTGATAAGGTACCACATAGGAGACTAGTTCATAAATTAAAAATGATTGGGATATGTGGGGTGTTTCAAATTGGATAGCTGAGTGGCTGAAAGATAGAAGGCAAAGGGTAGTGCTAAATGGTGTAAAGTCAGAGTGGAGGGATGTTATCAGTGGGGTTCCTTAGGGATCAGTTCTCAGTCCATTATTATTTGTCATCTATATAAACGATCTTGGGGAGGCAGTTAATAATAAAGTGTCAATTTTTGCGGATGATACCAAATTAGCAGATATAGTTACAGATATTGATGATAATTTTAAAGTGCAGGGGGATTTAAATAAATTGTTATCCTGGGCACATAAGTGGCAAATGACTTTCAACCTTGATAAGTGCAAAGTTATTAACATGGGAAAAGATAATAGAGAATTTAACTATGAAATGGATGTGCATCGGCTGAGCTCAGTAGAGGATGAGAAAGATCTAGGAGTAGTAATAGATAAGTCATTAAGGTTTTCTAAGCAGTGTATTAAAGCAAGAAATAGGGCAAATAGAGTGATAGGTTTCATTAAGAGAAATGTCAGTTACAAAAGTAAGGAGGTTATTCTTAAACTCTATAACTCTTATGTTAGGCCACATCTAGAGTACTGTATACAGGCATGGGCCCCACATTTTAGACACGATACTAACCTTCTCGAGTCAGTGCAACGGAGGGCAACAAAGATTATTCCTTTCCTGAGGCACCTTAAAAAATATAGATAGACTGAGGGTATTAAATATGTTCTCGTTCGAAACGAGGTGTGTGAGAGGGGATATGATTGAGCTCTTTAAATTTTGGGGGGGATAGATAAATTGGAAGTTAGCAAGTTTTTTGAGTTAGATGATGGAAATCGGACTAGAGGTCACCACTTGAAAATTAAAAAGCAATGGTGTAGGTTGGATTTAAGAAAATATTTTTTCACCAATAGAGTGGTAGACTTCTGGAACAAATTGCCGCGGAGGGTAGTAGGTAGTTCAAATTTAAATGTATTTAAGAGTAGGTTGGATGAGTTTATGGGGAGGGAAGGTTATGATGGTTTCTAAGTTTTGTATATATTAATATTGTTTGTATATATCTATAGCTGCATGATTTAGTTCTTGACAAGCTTTGATTGGTGATACCCTTGTTTGTGGACGCAATCCTCTGGATGTAGTTTTCTTGGGAGTTTGGGTGCCTTAAATAAGAGGCCGTTTGACTCGGATAACCGATGATGGGCCCTTGTGGCTTTTGTCATCTGTTATATTATATTGTGGGGGACTTTGATTTTGTCTTCCCCTGGCAATGGTGCTTTTTGTGGGTGGGTTTTGACGGATGCGGATGACCTTTGATAGGCCCTTGTGGCTTTTTTCATCCGTGAAATTATGTTATGTTATGGTTGAAATTGCCAAAGACTGACGTTGTTAAATCTGAAAGAAAAAGAATGAAATCATTTGACGCTTAAACTTAACTCATATTTAAAATCGGTCCAAGTTATTGTAACGCGCGTTATAACGTTGCCGTAGGTTAGGTAACATTTCCTCACCTCCGCTTGCTTCCTTTGACTCGGAAGGGAACAATTGGCCTTGCCCTGAATGATGCACTTTAAACGTGGGTTGCACTAAATCGAGTAAGAGTGACTATTTTTCCTTGGCCGAATTAAATCAACTAACTAGAAGGTTCTGGATATCAAACTGGATGAAACAAAATAATCTTTATTAATGTAAAAACAAAAATAAAATAATGGATACAACATAGAAATACAAAAGAACTAAATGGGGAAAAGGTTTAAGCACGTCAGCTTCCGGAGGGATCCATGAGCACGTACACACAAACGTACACGACCGACAAGAGGGAAACTACCATTCCGAGGATTTTTGTAACCGAGGGAAAGGCTTGGGGGAGGGAGGCTGGGCATGAGCGTCGAGCTCGATTGCTTTTCAACGGCAAAGGTTGGGTTTGCACTTTGCCGATTATTACTCGCCCTGCTTAAAGTTATGAAGGAGAATACAACCTGCCTTCTAACAACCACTGCTAGCCTCGAAAGGAGAGATAGAGAAAGTATTTCGCCGCGGAGAAGCTGAGTCGAATACAGCAGTGTGGGAGTCTCCTCGTTCCTAGTTCTTATTTCTTCTTATTTAATTTTCTTGTCTTCGGGCTCTTGGGGTAAGGGAGGCCGAGGTAAAGAATTCTTCTGTTCCGCGTCCTCTTTGGCAAAATACTAATCTTACTCAGGCCAACGCTTAACTATTTATACGGGCCCGCCGGAAGTGGATTTTACTTTATCTATACAGCGGCGCCGGGAGTAGATTTAAACCTTCACGCTATCTCGCGGAACCTCTCGTTGTTGCAATTAGGGTCGCTATAGAGCGTCTTATCAAACGGAAGTTACCTCAAAAAGAAGCCGATCGTAGGTTCTTTCCGTCCTACCCGTCTCTCTCTCTCCATCTCTGATCTCCATTTTTCTCATCTTTGACAAACGTGCTAAAACTCAATTCGAAATAGACATTTCTAAAGGCTACATAACTAACCTTAAAACTTTTTCGTATACGTTAATAATAATTATTATAGAAAGACACTAGGAGAGAAAACTCCTTGCAAAATGAAGAAGGTTGGATGTTCGTAACTACAACCAGTGGGTCTAATATAATAAATAGTCAAATCTTGAACGCTTCTACAAACGAAGATTTATCTTGAGTTTCAATATTATGGAATATACGAGATTTTAAGGGAACTTCAACTTTAGCAGAGCTATTCGTTTTGTAAGTTAATTTGATGCTGCTTATAGATAAAATAAAGCTTCTCAAATTGCCTGGTCATGATTCTATTCGTCCAAGTCACGTAAAAGAATTAAGGCAAGAAATCATTGTTCCTCTAACCAAAATATCCAATAAATCGATGATTTTAAATTAGCGAACGTTTCAGCTATATTTAAATAAAGAGGAAGTGGGAGAAAGACCTATAGTAGAGAGGTTGTGACTTTTGACTTCATATCATGGTACAAAGTTCCCCTTGGGTATGGGAGTACCTTAGGGCCACAGAAATAAACTTAACCAAAGGCACAATTGTGATCACATTTTGTATCTGAAATTCACAAGTTTTTCAAAATGGTAGCCAAAAATACACTAGAGCCCATATCTTTTTCTCTAAAAGATATAATGGCGAAATTGATGCCAAAGTGTACATTTGGGGGGTCAGAAAATTTAATTAAATAGGCTTCAATGCCAAAAAACAAACAATAATTTTCTCTTTACCGTGACAATTGTGTATATATACGAGGGGGAGGGGGCAATATGTTTTGCGAATCGGGAGGGAAAAACAGAGAAAAAGGGATGGCTGTTTGTGGGGGTGTTAGGACAAGTTATGACAAGTCAGGACCTGCAGTCGCAAGCTCCTGCCCTGTCTATTTAAGAAGCAGTAGCTGATCGCAGATCGTCAGTCACAATTTTTTCAACAATGGAGAAGGTTGAGCACCGCGCAGTGATCAAATATTTTGCCAAAGAAGGCAAGAATGCAAAAGAGATCCATGAACGCATGGTTGCAGTGTATACCGACACCGCCCCTTCCTATGCAACCATTGCTCGCTGGAATAGGGAGTTCCACCATGGTCGTGAGTCCCTTGAAGATGACCCCCGTGCAGGACGTCCGTCAGACGTGACCAACGAGGACAACGTGGCCCATGTGGAGAGGATGATCCTCGAAAATCGACGGGTGAAGGTCGAAGAAATCGAGCAAGAACTTGGAATGTGACATAAAATTGTTATCAACATCATCCACGACAATTTGGCCATGACCAAGGCCTCTGCCCGTTGGGTCCCTAGAAACCTCATGAAACCTCACGCCCCATGATCGACTTCAACGTCGTCAAAGTTCGGAGGAGCTGCTGCTCCTGTACAACCATGACCCGTCGGGATTCGAGTCACGCATAGTGACAGGTGATAAAACGTGGGTCCATCACTGGGATCCCGAGTTCAAGCTCAAAAGCATGGCCTGGAAGCACAGGGGCTCTCCGACCCCCATCAAGTTCCGGACCCAATACTCAGCCGGAAAGAGGATGGCCATTATCTTCTGGAATTCTGAGGGAGTATAGATGGTGGACTATATGCCTCGTGGAAAGACCATCACAGGCCAATATTACGCCCAGGAACTGGCTGGGTTGAAGAAGTGCATCCGTCAGAAGCGGCGCGGCAAGTTGACACGCAGTGCCCTGCTCCTCCACGACAATGCCCCTGTCCACAAGGCCAGAGTTGTACAAGCTGCCCTGCGCGAGTGCGGATTCGAGGAGCTCAACCATCCCCTTAGAGTCCAGATCTGGCCCCTAGCGACTACTTTTTATTCCGCCAGCTTAAGGCTGCACTGCGTGGACGCCGGCTTGGGGACGATGAAGATGTCCAGCTCGCTTTCCAGAAGTGGATTGAACAGCAGTCCGGAGATTTCTGGTTGTGGGGAATTCGAAGCCTCAGGGACAAGTGGCGCAAGTGCATTAAAGTCGAGGGTAGTTATATTTAAAAATAATAAAACATTTTCCTCATATCTCGTTTCCTTATATCAGAATTGCAAAACTTTTTGACCGCCCCTCGTATATGCAAACTTTATGTGAAAAACCCGCATGGTGTCAAAAGTGCACTCACTGAAATAACTATTTAAAATGTTTTATATGTGTATTATGGATGCAAAAAATATGTAACTATGATTACAATTCCGTTCCATTTAGATATGGACACCACTGTGGGAGCATGACTCATGACGTCAACAGAGAGAAATGCAAGGCAGCTTTTACATGCAGCATTTACATGTTGTAGACAGAAGTTGGTGCAGAATCTGGAGAATCTTGTTGCCATCATCTTAGAGAAAGTCAGACTGTCGCATGGCCTTTGACCATCGTATTGCCCCACCCATGTCCACTCTAAAGGGAAACACATGATTAGTTATATATTATTCTCATCCATTTTGACATTAATGCACATATGCAAAGCTGTCTTGCCTGATAAGGTACTCGAAAGTGTTGATGAAGTGCATCACTACTTGGCGGCATGTGGTCAGTCTCTTCCTTTGTGAAAGAAGGGGAAGAGTCTTGCTGTATCAATAGTTGTAATGTTGTCCTTAGATACACCATAGAGCTTCAGGACAAATTTCTGGACCGTGGGTGTGTGGGTTGTAATCATATCAATGGTTTGAGCAGAGCTGGAGATCAGCTGAAGCGGTAACCTGAGCTCAGGCACGGATTGCTACACGGATTAGGCTCTCTTCAAATCTTTGCTAAATAATTCATGGGTAGTGTCACACCCTAGTAGTGCATGAAATGCTGGCAGGGCCATTGCTTTGGATGGTCCAAGACTGTGAGCAATGACATGCGCTGGGGTGTACTTGGTAAAGTAAAAACAAAAGTTATTCATTGACCTACAGAAATAAGTGAAATAGAAGCCTGTAGTACAAACATCATACTTAAATGACCATACCTAAAGTGGCACCGTACTCCAAAGCCAATCTAGAGTTATTCAACCCTCTTTCCAAGGGCTAAAGATGGCAATGACCAGCACTACAATATCACTATAACTGCTTCAGAAAATCACTCGACGATGTCCAGCAAGAGTAACTTTAGTCACATGCAGAAATCCCGGTATATCGTCTTCCTCATGTATGCAAGGGGACAATGCATTAGCGTCAATGCCAGCTGGTGCATAGGGGTGATTACCTTCTTGCCCCGGAATGAAAAAGACAGTGTAGTTGAGATACATTAATAATTTACATTATCAGCCTACAATACGTGTGGAAGTGTCATGAGCTTCAGGCTTTTGGACAGCTTGACGAACAACAACTGCTTGTTCAGATCCATTCGTAAGAAAGAAGCGTAGTTGCCAGAAACTTTGGTCGATAAAGCAACCCCCCTTCTTGCACCAGTACCTCTATACTCCCGAGTTCCGGACTTCAGACTCTTCTTGGAGTACACATCCCAGACAATGTCAACGAAGTCATTTATTTTAAACCAGGAAAATATGTATACTGCAAAGACATGTGTGAAATAGCCACAACATTTCCTGGACGAACATTTGAACAAGCACAGCACCATCCACCACAGCTGCAGTTGTATGGTTGAGAATTGGAGCATTAAACAATTTCTTCCTGGTGAATGGTATTGGAAGTGTGAATGCTTCTTCCTGTGACCTGACTCCCTTGTCAATAAATGCTGTGTTTCTTTTCTAATGTCCTTCAATCTCCTTACATTATCTACTACATCTGCGAAAAGCATGACCATTAATTCATATAAGTCTAATAGACCCCACTAGAATCCATAAAGGGATTTCCCTGATCCTAAAACACATCCAGTAGTGCCAGTACATCAGTCTGATAAAAAAAAAGAAATAAAAATTTGTAAATCATGCATATCGCTGAAAATTCATAAAGTTATCTTTAAATTTGCAATATAACCTAAACAATATAACATCTTGAAACTTTGGGTGCCTCTGTTCATCTCATTCTTTTGTGGCCTGGATTAGGCGTGCCAGTTCAGGACGAACAACCTGCTCTCGGTGAACTGTGTTTGGATCATTCAGGTTCACTGGAGCCAATCAATGCATCTGATCATGTGGGATCTGGGAGAACACTTTCTTGACTTTTGTCACATGATGAGACCCCTATGGAACTCCATAAACAGAGCCGGATGTTGTTCTTCTAGTGTTGCCATATCACGGAGATGGATAAGCAGGCTTCGGGCATAGTATGTATGATCCAGAGCAAATAACCATAAAATTAGAGAATCAACTATCGCCATGTAGAGGGAGAAGTCGGCTGAGCGACAAGACTTGAGAAAATGAAAAAAACAAACAAAAACAAATAAGCTCGTTGTATAAAATACCTGAAGAATGAGAAGATCCATCTCCATTACGGTCTAATCAACGACTAGCGCTCATGAGCCACCCTACCGATCCCCATATGACTTCGCTTTCACCCACTTCCCTTCATATTTCTGCCCCTGTCCTCATCTGGTGACGGCTGGGGGAAATGCCTTCGTTGGTCCCCCTCATTTCCTTCTTAATTAAAACAGGACCTTTGCCTAGAGCAAAATATGGCAGTAAAGAACCAATTCTAGACGAGACACACACCTCTAGTTGGACAGATTAATTTTTGTATTTAAATGAAGAGAGCGAAAACCAACGAAGGCATCGAGAGGAAAATTATGACTTGGGGAAAATGACTGGGAGGTGCATACGCCGAGGAACAGGAAGGTGCGCAACTCTCCATTTATCGGCATCCATGGAAGTCTTCGGCTTTGAGCAATGAGTGATTGTCGAGAAAAACAGAAGTTGGGCCGGCTCGAATGAGTTGCGCCCCCTGACCCCTCCACACCACCCACCCGGCAAAGAGACACCCCAAGTTCTTCTCTCGGTTATTCTTCTATATGCGGTTCCCATCGATTTGCACTTCCCTAACTTCACCACTTTCTTGACTCATCAAAGATCCTCCCCCGATAGAGGTGCCCTTGTTTGTGTTCCCTCCTTTAAAAAATTTGGTAAAGGCGATGATAAGAGAAGTGTGAGGGTATGGAACGTACATACTCGCATGCCGCCAGACAATCGTGGGAACGAAATATATTTGTCGTTTGAGTTGACCTTCGTCTCCTCCCTCCCCCCTCCACCCTTCCCCCAACTGGCGACAGGAAGTCTGACGAAAGAAGGCCTATCTCACAGAGAAGCCTAAATTCTATTTGCCTTCTTTATGATACCATGGAGATCGTCCAGAAGGCGCTGTGATAAGCGAGCCAAAACCACATGCGCAGGAGCACTTCCAGGAAATCCAGGAGTGGTGTCGGGCTCACGGTCACGAGCTAAGGCCTGTCGCCCTGATACGAATGGAGGTGCTCGATTACACGTCCACACTAACCACTCCAATCACCGTCGAGGAAACAAAACACTACATAAAAACGACACCAAAACGCGCCCCCGGCCCCTCAGGTCTACCAGCCACACTCATACACAACCTTCCCGCAGACATATACCCCACACTCACACACCTATTTAACGCCTCACTAGCCTCAGGCCACTTTTCCAAAATATTCAAAGTCTCTCACAACATACTCCTACATAAACAGCACAAAGATCCGAAACACCCAAACAACTACAGGCCTATTGCTCTATTAGAGCACCTAGGCAAAATACCTGAACGTATGGTCAACTTCCGCCTACGGGAGTTCCTGGAAGAGAGGGACTGGTTCACCCTCCATCAATACGGGTTCAGGAGAGGCAGGTCCACTCAGGCGGCCGTGACCATCGTTCACGACAGAATACAAAAGAAACGACAGATACACCAAAAGACTCTTTCCGTCAGCAAGGACGTGGAAAAGGCCTTCAACAAGGTGTGGCACGAGGGACTCCTTTGGAAACTCACCAACAACACGGAGTTACCTCTCTGCACCAGAAGGCTCCTCTCGCACTACCTCACTGAACGGTGCTGCCACATTAGATACAGCAACACCCTATCAAGACCCTTCACACCACGCTCAGGCGTTCCCCAAGGAAGCGTACTGGCACCCACACTCTACATCATGTTCACAAACGACACCCCACGCCCACCAGAAAACTGTGTTCACACCTACATAGTGGTCTACGCCGATGACAAGACCATTCTCGTCAGCGGCCGGGCCCCTGAAGAAATCGCGCTCCACGCACAAAGAATACTAGACGAGAAGACAGATTACGAGGATGAATGGCTGATTGCCACGAATCCTCAGAAGACACAGATGACACTCTACGGCGCTAGAGATCACTTCATGCACAACCTACAAATCTACTCACACACACCAGACATGATCCACCAAAACCCAACAAGGCTCGCATACACTCAACGCACCAAAATCCTGGGGGTAACTTTCGACAAATCCCTCAGGTTCAATTTACACCAGAACATAATACAAGCAAGAGCCTCACGCACAAACACATCGCTAGGTAGGTTCTACCCTGCGAGCAAAAAACTAAAACTACACCTATATAAAACACTCGTGCGTCCCATTCTCACGTACGCCCCGCTGTCGCTCGTAGCTGCGAGCGACACCTGAAAGTGAAAGGCTCAGCGCATTCAGAACGCTGCTTTGAAGCGCGCTTGCCGTTCGCCGCGGTACTCGAGAATGGACGCACTACATAACAACAACAAACTAGCTCCCCTCAACACTTACGCTCACACCAGACTCACTAAACAACTCGACAAACTCACCACAGACCCACTATACACCTCGCTACACGTGAGAAGGTACGTGATGGCGCCGCGATATCCCGCAGCCCACGAACACTCGCCGCCCGTACCGTTCTTCGCATAAACCAGTAGGCATCACGAATAGTGCGTTTCCGGATGAGCAGTCAGCCTCCTCCTCCTGACCTGCCCCCAACCCTCGCCCAGTCAATACCACATAACCTACGCCCTCACAACAACACAACGCATCGGTGTATAACCACCGACCTATCAACTCTCACTGTCCTTTTCGTAAATGTTTTCCGCAACGCTCCTCTCTGACTACCTGACTGCCGTATCACATACAGCGGTCCCTCTCTGTTCTTTCTATACACAAATAGGCAAGTTAAATCTCTCTAGAGCAGTGTCCCAAACCTACTCGCGTAATCTTCACGTTGAACGAGAGTCTTTGCCGTAACGTATCGACTGTCAACGCGCCGTCGAGTCAACTTGGTCGCTGTCTTAAGGTGTTCCTGAAGTAAATCCCGCCCCGCAGATTCTGTGACTAGAAGAATACGCTCTGTTGCTCAACGTAACTTGAGAAAGAAAAGGAACATCCAAATAGTTACTGGAAGTTACTATTTGTTAGTGTCACATCCAGTTAGGAGTGAACTAACCGGAACTGCAGCCAGCAGTCCCGAACCCGTCGTCTTATACCCCCCTCTCCCCGAGAACTCGTGTTAACGCCACCCGAACCACCCCGTCTGGACCTAAGTAGTCGTCTCTCCCATCCATCACAATTAATGGTAATCTATAAACCCAATGTCCCTCTATTCTTAAATTACCTATTTAATTAACAGTGATTGATACTCCCATTGAGTCATTATAAATCTAGACGCTTAACGTCAGTGTTTAATATTTAATCCTTAATTTTGCCCGTTTAACTATTGCTAATTATTATATTTGTGTAAAGTAAAGTTTATTTTTTGTACGTGTGTTTATTTGTGGCTCCTCCCTTTTGACGTACCCTTGGCAAGACTTTAATTAAGAATCCCTTCGGCTAATTTATTCAACCTGTATTTTGCACTCTTAGAATTCAACGATCACAAACCTCCCCCCCAGTAACAAGTGGGACTTTTATAGTGAGAATCCTGGCTACGGCACAACCCCCCTCTAACCAGCTTTCGCACGTTCAGTACGAATTAAAGCCTACCTATATATATATATATATATATATATATATATATATGAACGTAGATCGAGTCATAGGGTCAATACCATCGACTTAAACAAAAGCGGTGTATCCAGATCAAGGACTAGAATAATTATTGGACCAGACTGGAGCAGTTATACGACATATATAAAAGTGGTGTCAGCTTTAAGGGGTCAAATTTTGGAGTAAGCTAACTTATATAGCCTAAAACTTGCCAACGTCCAAGGAATCCCAAATAAACTAACGCAAATTTTAATAATTATAGTCTACTCCCCGAAGGAATATAAATAATAACCATTAATATTCCTTTCCAGATAGCAAAAACAAAGCTAGGGAAATATTCATTATTTAGGGGGTTAATTATTAGATTGTATCGGTTAGGAACAATCGCAGCTTCTAATTCTCTTGCCAGGTGCGTAAGTTCTTTCGTGAGTCACCAGTTGCGTCAGCAAGAGCAGCAATGGCTTCACAATCGTTCGAAGTTTTCGTCAAGCAAGGACAAGCTCTCGGTCTCACAGGACAGGAACTAAAAGAATTCGTCCAAATCAAACAGCGAGAAGAAAGAGCACGTGAAATGGAAGAAAGAAAAGAAGAATTGGAAGAAAGGAAAAGAAAAGAAGAATTGAAAGAAAGAAGAAGAAAAGAAGAGTTAGAATTGGAAGAAAGGAGAAGAAAAGAAGTGTTAGAAATGGAAGTAAGAAAAGAAGCGTTAGAATTTGAAGAAAGAGAAAGGATTCGAAAACATGAAAGGGAATTAAGCAGAGACCAAGTTGAAGTCAGTTTTGTTGGATCCCGTGATCATCAACCTCAGGCCCCCGCTATGAAACTTCCCCAATATAAAGACGAGGAAGATTTGTGCTCATACTTAACACATTTTGAAAAGATCTTCGAGGTAAACGGATGGGCCATAGAATCCGAAGGAGTAAGTAGATTGCTGCCATTGCTTAGTCCGCGCTTAAGAGAAATTTTCATCTCGTTACCACACGAAGCTACAATAGACTATAGCACCTTGAAGGCTGAATTGCTATCCGCCTTCAACTTGAACCCTCAGTTCTACCGCGCTAAGTTTAGATCGGCTAAATTCCAGCCCGGCCAAACTTACCGACATTTTGGATATATCCTGAAGCGAAGCCTCCAGTTCTGGTTAGAATCGTCCAAAGTCGAATCGGAGTATGAGGCCCTGATTGACTTTATGTTAAAAGACCCGCTATTGTCCACCCTCCCCCAGGAGATCCGAGCATTCGTGCCAGACTGCCGAGCGTCTACCTTTTAAGAATGCCTTGAGGGAGCTGATCTCCATGCGACAAATCATCGCCTATACCCACAGGATACCCGGAAGAATAGTCCCCCGTCCGCGAAGAATAAATTTAGTCAATGGAAGTCCCAACAAAGGAAACCCCCTCCATTGATAAAGACCACAGCCCCTTTCAGGCCAAAGAATAAGCCTTTTGTAGCCCACGAAGACAGAAAACCCCCAGTATTCAATACCCCCTACAATAACCAGCACCAGAATAAGCAGGTTATATGCTACTCCTGCGGTTCCTTCGGCCATTATAAGTCCCAATGTGTACAGAATTCTAGCCTACGTCCCACCGAGAGCCAACAAGGCCACCAAGTAACTGCTACCCTTCCCCCGGAACAGCCGGCCACGCTTACGTCATCCCCCTCGTCTCCATCCCCACAGGAATTTCAAGTGAACTTCCTGTTTAACAAGAGTTATCCTGGATGACTAAATTTCGAAACCGGCTCGATCAATGGCTGTAAAGTGTCCACCCTCGTCAGAGACACAAGGTGCACATGCATTGTGGTGTCGGACAAATTGCTTTCCGCTGTCGACCCCCAACATGAGAAGTCCGCAATTGTACACGACTTCTTGGGTCGAGAAAATAGATTCCCGGTAATCCGCTGCCATGTAAAGTGTAAATATTTCACTGGTTGGGCTGGGCCGAAGTAGTGGCAGCCCCCATCAAATTTTGCTCGGTACTCATTGGCCAGAGCGCACTACTCTCCCCGAGTGAAGTGACTCAAGCTGTCGTCACTCGAGCGCAAGCTAGCCGCGAGGCCTTTCCCCTAACGCGCCTTTTCACCCCAGAGGCTCCTTTAGAGGTCCCAACGAGTAATGCATAATTCCTCAGAGCTCAGCAGAGCTGCCCTTTACTTCAATCCCTTTGGGAAAAGGCCCGAAAGAACGAAGAGGTGATCGTTCGAGGGAACCGTCCCATAAGGTACATCATTAACGATTCCCTTCTATTTCGCACCTCGTGAGATGAGTCGGACCCACCTTCCAAGGTCATGTGTATTCCGCGCACACATGTAGACCAAATCCTGCGATTATCACACGAAAGTCCCATGGCCGGTCATTTCGTTCATAAAAAGACTTCTCAGCGAGTATTTAAATACTTTTTTTGGCCCGGTGCAGTCAAAGATATTGCAGAATTCTGAAAAACGTGCGATTTGTGCCAGAAAACCACATCCAAAGGTCGAATAGCCCCAGCTCCCCTGCAAAGAACCCCAGTCATTTCAGAACCCTTCTCGATAGTCGCCTTCAACGAAGAAACGGTAATTGACGCCGTCCACCCAAACAACCCCCTAAATATTGTTAATTCGATTTGCGTAGAGTCAAGCGAAGATTGTTCCCTCCCCGTCCTCCCGTCCAAGCTGTCCCCCATAAAAGAACCTTTCCCCGAGTTGGATGTAAACTCCGACCTCACCCCTGTCCAAAGGAACCAAATGATGGCGCTTTTGAAAGAATTTAGTGACGTCATTTCTGAGTCACCAGGATGCTCGACTCAGTTCGAACATGACATCGCCCTCACTACGCTCGAACCTGTGCGATGTAAGCCCTATCCCGTACAGGTGCACCTAAGAGACGCTTTTAATGAGGAAGTCGACAATCTTTTGCAATTAGGGATTATCGAGCCATCTACGTCCGACTACTGTTCCCCAATAGTCATGGTCCGCAAGCCAGACCAGTCCTTTAGGATGTGCGTCGATTTTCGGAAGTTAAACACCGTCACCGTGTTCGACGCCGAGCCTCTACCCCTAATTGTCCAAAATTTACATCTCTTCGAAGGAGCCGCCTACATCACTGAGATAGACCTATGTAAGGCCTATTATCAGATCCCCCTAGAGGCATCAGCGAGGAAACTAACAGCCTTTCCTACAGACAAAGGTTTAATGGAATTCACTCGTCTTCCTTTTGGCCTAGTCACTGCCTGCAGTAGATACAACCGCATAATGCGCCATGTAACAGACGGTTTAAAAAACGTTTCTTTTTATTTTGATAACGTGTATGTGGCTACACGTTCATGGAACGACCATATCTTGTCCCTCCGCCCACTTTTAGAACGCTTAAAGCATCATGGCTTAACGATTAAACCCTCAAAATGCCATTTTTCTTATAAATCCATAGGAAACCTTGGATTTAAAATAGGCGAAAGTCATCTGGCCCCACAGAAAGAGAACGTAAAGGTTATTGTAAATATGCCCCTACCGCGCACCAAGAAGCAATTACGGTCTTTCCTCGGTGCTGCTTCGTTTTACCGCCGCTTCGTACCCCAATTCGCTTTTGTAGCAGCTCTTCTAAACGATCTGCTAAAAGAGAAACTCCCGGACCCCCTCCAGTGGAACCCCGACGCCGAAGCGCACTTCGAAGAGCTCAAAGAGGAGCTAGTCTCCACCCCAATCTTAAAACTGCCGAACCCTCTAAAAAAATTTGGCCTAAAGACAGATGCCTACCAACTGGGTATTGGCTTCATATTACTCCAATACGACGAGGACCAATAACTCGCTCCTATAAGCTATACGAGTCGCCGACTGACGGCTCGCGAAAGGGCATACGCTACGGTAGAACTGGAAGCTCTAGCGATTGTTTTTGGGATTACAAAATTTAGGATGTATCTGGTAGTTCGTCCATTCCTCATAGAGACTGATTATAGACGGTTAGCCTACTTAAAAACTTGTAAAAACCGAAACGGCAGGCTAATGCACTGGTCATTATTGCTAGCGGAGTACCGTTATGAAATCAGGTATCTAAAAGGGTCTGACAATGTACTCGCAGATAGCCTTTCGAGAAACCCAATTTCAGATATCGATTAATAGTCAATTATTTATTTTTTGAGTGTATCTCTTTGTATTAATAATTATTTCTTGCCTGTACTCTGTATGTGTTTTGTTTTGTTTTGTATATGTAAATTAGAGAAACTGACGTAGCAGTAGTATTTTGTAGCCATTAGATACTAAGGTAAATTCCTGATGGTTTTGATAAAATTACCCACTCAATTGTTCGAGTCGAGGAAGATAATTACAAATTCCCCCAGTGAAATTAATTTTAACATTATTCCTTATTTCATGGCAGAATAATGTTCCTCGAAATAGGTAGGCGTGTGAGGGTATGGAACGTACATACTCGCACTCCACCATACAATCGTGGGAACGAAAGAAATTTGTCGATTGAGTTGACCTTCGTCTCCTCTCCCATCCCCCTTTCACCCTTCCCCTAACTGGCGACAGGAAGTCTGACGAAAGAAGGCCTATCTTACAGAGAAGCCTAAATTCTATTTGCCTTCTTTATGATACCATGGAGATTGACCAAAAGGCGCTGCGATAAGCGAGTTGTCGTGAATGAAATCTCTCTCTCGATTTCCAACAATCATCGGTATAAATAATAACGCCGTTCATCTCTCTAGAGCAGTGTCCCAAACCTACTCGCGTAATCCTCACGTTGAACGAGAGTCGTTGCCGTAACGTATCGACTGTCAACGCGCCGTCGAGTCAACTTGGTCGCTGTCTTAAGGTGTTCCTGAAGTAAATCCCGCCCCGCAGAGTCTGTGACTAGAAGAATACGCTCTATTGCTCAACGTAACTTGAGAAAGAAAAGGAACATCCATTGAGTGAGGACCTCGTTGTTGGTGAACTCCAGGAGTAGCGCGCTCTCACCACAGGCTGCTCTGGTTTCCCAGTCAACTTGTCTGTTGAATTCGCCCATAACGATGCACACTCTGCCTTGAACAAGCTCACCCAGCCGCTGGTACAGTTCCCTGTCCTTCTCAACGGGTTGGGAAGGGGGTCTTTAAAGCACCAGGGTCCTGTATCTGATAGGACCTATCTCTAGGTCAACGCCTAGGAGCTCGTGATCGGATATAATGTTGGAGTTCGTAGATTTGATTGTATCCTTGACATACAACATTACACCGCCACCCTCTCTGTCTGGCCTATCTTTGTGGAAGAGTTGGTAGCCAGGAACCGTGAATTCGCCTTCAAAGTCTTGGTTTGAGGTTTTTATCCACGATTCTGTTATGGCTACCATTTCAGGTTCTTCCGTCGCTGCGAGGCCACTTTCAGGGAGTCCTCGACTGTAGGACTCCTTACGCTCTTCCGTTTTCAGGCTTGTTTGTTGGCAAGGGACCCCTTTTTGCGACCTCTGAGAAGGTCGTTACTGGAGTGACACGGGCGTACTGGCGTACGTCCGCCCTCACTCTGGGCCGGATACTCCTTTCGGTCCTCTCTACGACATCCTGGATCATGTTCGACAGGAAGGCCTTTCCTTTAAAGGAAAGATGTACCCCATCATTTTTACCATACAAGGTGCGGTAGGGGTCCACAAAAAAGACTCCCTCTGCCGTACACAAATCTGCCAGGCACCGGTTTAAAGACACATTCATCGAGTGAGCGGTCCGTGTTGGACCTCTCCTCGGGAGCATCCCGACTACCACACGCTTGCGGGTTTTCAGCCCACAGTCGTCCACGGCACCCATGACCGTGTGGAGGATTTTATCTGTAGGGCCTACCCTACCTCCTCTCAGGTAGAGGTCGTTTCCACTGACCATCAGAGCAATGACTGAGCTCTCAGAAATCTGTGATTTCTCAGCCTCTACTCTGATGTGGTGGTTTCCAGATTCTGGCAGGCAGCTTACCTTCACACTAGGGCGAAGGCGGGCCGCTAGCAGGGACTGCAGGCCCCGTGCTTCAGAATCACCAATAAGGGTGACTCTTGCACATTTGTCAGCAGGCGACTTATTCTTTCCCCTCGGGAGCGACTTGCCGCTTTCCTCTTGTATCTCTACATTTTTCTTTTTTCTTCTTCATCTTATTTTTCTTGTCTTAATTTGTTTTCTCTTCTTCCGTTTCTCTTCTTCTTTTCTTCTCTTTTCACTTTCCCTTGTGCACCAGTAACGTTCGAATCCTCTACACTGGGGTGAGCATCATTAAGGTCCTTTTTCTTCTTTTCCTTTTTCTTCTTCTCATTGGCTCCGCATGGCAGAAGTGGGGCTGCCAATGCAGTTTCACCTCCTTGGGCTGGAGTTGCATCGGCGGAACCACCCAAGTCAGGGGGACTTTCGTCTCGAGCTTGAGCTAACGGGGCCTCTAGTTTAGAGGCTAGCTCTAGGATTTTTTCCTCGAGACGCCAAATCTGAAGCGCGTGCTGCGTTTCTAGGGTCTGTACTTTACTTTCCAGCGCCCTAGATTTTCCTTCGGAGGTTGTGAAGAGATCCTTGAGTTCATTGCAGTATGCCACTGCCTCTCGGACCTCTCCTTTAAGGATGCAGTCGGTGCATATACTTCCCGGGTGGCATTTCGAAAAACATCCTTCTGGCATATCGCACATGTATATTTGAGTGCAGCTGGACCTTTTTTCCCTGTCATTTTAAACACTTTCTCTCTTTCAAAACTTTGTGACCAATCAATAGAAAAAAGGGGGTTGGTGAGTTCTTCCCGCGTGAGTCGCTCCCGCCTATCGATTGGAGACGTTTCGGATCTTTCAGAAGGCACACTCCATGTGCTGCTGTTCGTTCGACCGAGTCGTCAAGCCTCGGCGTGCCGTGTCTCCCAACCAAGCAGCACAGACGGTCCCTGTAGGGGCTATCGATTTCTCACCAGGTGAACAACAACGAAGCACGCCCCTTACTAAACTCCTACTAGTTCCCTTCACAACGGCCAGGATCTCGGAGCAGCGTTCAATGGATATCCCGCCCCACCAAGAGACTCGATCCAAGGCTTTTTATTGGCCTGGCAACCAACCTGGGAACAAAGGGCCGTCACCTCGGACCGATGCTACCAGAGGCACCCGTCAACGGGCACTGGGAACGGTCAATAATTACGCGCCAGGGAAGGGGTTAACGGGGCACTACCCTCATCCCATTCATCGTGCTCCAACGCCTAGGACACCTCTAGTCCTAGTCTCTCGCAACCAGTGAACGTCGATTGGCGTTGTTTATAGAGGTTCCAAAGCCTCTATTCTGACGCGTGAGGTAGCTGCCAAGTCCTTATATGTAGATAGAGGGAAAAAAGGGAAAGAGTGACATGATAGGAGTAGGCTTTTTTAGTTTTTTTCTTTGTGTATAAGTGGGAGAGATAGGATAAAAGTTAAAAAGGAGATGGACAGAGTAGAAAAAGGAATGAATGACGCACTTAGTCTGGAACCTGGTTTCCGACCAAATCGACAAGGGAAGCCCTACCAGGGGTACCCAGAAGAGGTACCCCCGCCGACATAGCTCGAAAAGTCAAAGGTACACACAAGCTCTCTTCCCGCGACAAGGGGGCGTCATCTCTCCCTTCCAGCTCCAATGGACGCAGGACGAAGTGCGACTATACCCGTGTCACACATTTTAGCTTCTTCCATCCTCACCACTTTATTTTATAGCTCCTCTCTTCTTACACACTTTCTGCGGGAAATTCCATCAATGGTTCCTTTCTTTAAATTTGATAAAAGAAAATGATGATATGTGGAATATGTTTATAAAGGCAATGTAAGGTGCAATTTCTGCTCATACCAGGTCCGGCGCTTTCTGGGTCGGTTGGGAGGGTTGCGGATCTCAGCCGTGGACTGGATAATGTCGCTCGCCCCTCTTCTTATAATAATGGTAACGGAAGGAAAGGGGGGACTTTAGGCTGACACCGCCCATCTTATCAATCTTATTAATCACCCTCGAGCAAAGATTAAATTCAAAATGCCAATGATGACGTATTTAGATAATTAATCGAAATTTAAGCTACGGAATAACACCTTTATTTGTTACGTGAACATACAAGAGGTGAGTTATGAAATGGAAGGTTGGTGTTAAAGTTCAGTTGATGAGAGGGACTTGGGACTGGTAATTGATAGTCCACTAAAGTTTTCCAATCATTATGTTAAGGCTTAAAGCAGGACAAATTGACTATTAGGTTTTATAAAAAGGCTTTGACTATTAGGTTTTATAAATATACAATATTATAGGATTATAATTCCTATAATATTGTATTCAATTGCGGTCTCCACATACCATACAGAATACTAACGTTCTTTTAAAGAACGACTAAGATGATACCTTCATTAAGTCAGCTTAGGTTGTTAAAGGTGCTACACATGGTTGAGTTTGAAAGGAGATGCTTATGGGGTGGCATGATGCAGTCTTTTAAAGATGTTTAGTGGAATTGATGAATTATCAATATCAAAGTTTCTTTGAGTTGGAGGATAATTCTACGATACAGAGTCATTGCCTGAAAAATACAAATCTGTGTAGGCTAGACTTGAGGAAATAATTGTTCCTCAATAGAATTATAGATTCTTGGAAAGCATTGCATCGGATGTAGTTAATAGCTCGAGAGAGGGTCCCTAAAATCCTTGTGAATTGCAGAAGGACAATCCTGGATGTTTGAATTGCCCATGGGACTAGAGGAGTATATCCTGTAGTTTGAATTTATTTTAAAAGAGGTTACAGCAACATAAAATGGCATTAAAAAATATAAGCCTTTGTTAGCCTTAAAATTATGTTAAGTTAACTGACAATTGTGAAACGTGAGCAGAGTCCAGCCAAGAAATACGAATACCTTGCTCGGGTGAATATGGATGGCTCTTTAATTATGGTGCGGTATCTCTCTCTCTCACACACACACACACACACATACAAACAACACGCAAATTTGACACGAGGTCCCCTACTTGATATCATTAGTATGACTCCCCCCCCAATCTTTTTCCCTTTATTACCAAAGGAATCACAGAGAGAGAAAGAGAGAGACTGTAACTCAGCCATCGAT